>CM057811.1:66745660-67206957 GCA_030067965.1 Latrodectus elegans | reverse complement strand
TATATGTTTAAAGTCACAAGTGTATTAGCTCTCAATTAATTATATATTGTAATAAATGCATAAAACTTATATTAAATCGTCATTGATAACATTATATCGTCCGTAATTTTAATTTAACCAAAAATTGTAAACTTATGTAAATTCTATTCTCCTTAAAGCATTTTAACTTTAAAGAAGAAACAACTCAGTAAAATTGGCTCAGAAAAATTCAAAATATATGCTATTTAACAAAAATAATTTTGTAAAACAATTTTATGATTTCCTTTTCCCGAATTCCCCCACATGCTTCGAAATATTTACGATACAAACAAGGAATCTATGGAACAAAGATCTACTGGCATTTATCAGTAAAAGTCAGGAGCTATTCGTTTCACTGGACACGAGAACGCCAGAATCCCAAGAGGGAATGGTAATAAAGCCGATGCTTAAGTCCGTTGTTTCGCTCTTTAAAATGCAATCGTCTCGGAACATCAAGTTTTATTCCAGATTTATGGAAGTACACCAGCCTACTTTTCCAAGAATTCATGACTGCAAGCTTTTGTTATAATTTCAGTAATAGAATATATAAATGCTTGCTATTCATTGTACTTCTCAATCCATGTTCTCCCCATATAAACATATTATAATTTAATTTATTTCTCATTATGTTTCATTAGAAAAATAGATTAATTCTAAATGACATGGAGGAAAATAAATTTTATTAATTATAATTACAACTCTATGAAAATTAAATAAAAATTACAAAAATATTGAAGGCGATATTTCATTTAAATTGGATAACATAGAGCAAATAGAAATACTATTGTTTATAATAACTTTTATTTATTTTTTATTTATTAATTTTTATAATATATATATATATATATATATTATTTTTTCGAAAGTTTTCTAAATTTTGAAAATTTAATATTTTTTAAAATAATTTTAACATAAATATCCTTCGTATTCTTACAATAGATAAAATCTTTAAAAATAAATATTTGCTTAGTATTAATTTGAAATTTATAGAAAAACAAATATAATATTTATGAAAGTAGTTTTACAAATTAATTTCATTAAGAAGATGAACTTAAATTAATGTGAAAATTTAAGAAGATACTAATTAATAAATTTTGTCAACACCAAATCCTATAGTATAATATTGAAAAATGATTTTAATTATTTTTACGTAATATCATTTTAAAACGTTATGTGCATTTGTCAGAGTTTAGAATAGTAATTTTTTTTTAAGATTTGAATATTTTACATTTTTTAAAATGCTGGTTAATTTTGAAAAATATCTGAATCAATGAATTAAATGGATTTAAACATTTTCAATTCATGAAATATAAACTTGACGCTTGAATAAAAATCACATAATTAAATAAATTACTAAATTAACAAACAATACTATTATATTAATCATTAAGAGTTAATATTTATTTAAAATAACACCCAGTAAACTAAATGTAAATAAAAATTATATAATTTTATGTGTACGAAAGAAGAATAGCATAGTGTAGATTTTTTTAAATATGAATAGAGCTAAATTCAATCAAACAACTTTTGGGCACAGATTCCATATATACCAGGAGCTAACTTTTCCGTTTTGTGATTTTTTTTGGCGGATTTTCTTTTAAATCTGGCAATCCCAAATTTTATTACGTCATTGAAGAATAATAATTTACATTTAAACTTTCGTCCATTTTTCATTTTCTGGTTTATTTTTCTCTTTTCAAAATAAATTTCTTAATATATATTTAAATTTTCTGACTATTATGATAATCAAGAAAAATAATGCAAAAAATTTATTTTTTACAAGAAGCTATGTAATACAAAATATTATCGAATTATTAAGCAAAAATTTTGATCAATATAAAATGTGAAAAAATTATATTACTTTGTAGATTTTAAGAAATTACATACCTATCTTAAATAAGGCTTTCTTGAATAAAACAATCAATTAAAAATAATGCTTACTTAAAAGAGAAAATATGATGTGAATTTAAATACTTTTCTTTCAGCTACTATTTCCACTTATAACAAAGCCAGATACATGATGAATATAAAACAAATATATATATATATATATATATATATATATATATATATATATATATATGAAAATATTTTTTTCAATATTTTTATTTATAAATGAAAAAGACAAGTCATTTCTCTGCTGCAATATATATATATATATATATATATATATATATATATAAACATAGCATTATTGTAAATTTGCTTATAAAACCTTTATAAATATAGAAAAATATAGTAAATACTTTGTTCTAATATTTAATCTAATGATTTATTTTGAATATAAATAAATTAAACTATTTAACACAACTAATATTTATGAAAACATATATACTGTAGAATGATTTTTGACTAGTAATAGAAAGTTAATCAGCAGCCACGAATTTATAACAGATTCACAAACGCTCATTTGAATTTATTAAATATACAGTTTAAAGTCAGTAAAGCACCGCTTGTAAATCGACATTACGATATATATCTAAAATCAACAATTCCATATTAATGTTATCTGAATGTGCCGAAGAGATGGAAATTAAACATTTGTCGTATATGGTAGTGCATGAGACAGATTCATTCCTCAGGGTGATGTGCCACTTAATTAAACATAATGATTCGCATGGTCATCTGAAGCCACTTATGGAGAATCTCCTATCAGTCATTCAGTTTTATCTAAGGTGTTTCCAGATTAAAGACTATTAAATCAATGAATTTAGTTTCAATTTTATGACACACCATATTATTTCTTTCATAAGGTGTATTGCTTTTGATTAAAAGCGATATATTATTATCAAGCAAATTTGAAAGCTTTCAAATCATTTGCAGGTTACGATAGAATTTATATTACCATGCTAACATAAATTTCCAATTTTCATAACAATCAATTAAATTAAGACTACCATCTAATCCGATTTAAAAAATTTCGACAAACATATATAATACATATTTTACGCTTTTAAGTGGTTCGTATGAATCTATTTTCATGTTTAAGCAAGTTAATTTTTTGTACAAAAGTTTTTAGAATACTGTAGCAATTTTTAATGTAGTTAAACCATAAGGAAACTTCTTAAAAATGTCATGATCTTTGAATTGTTAAATACTTGCTATGTTTCTTCATTAAACAACTATTTAGTACTGATTCATATTACAAAAATGATTTTTTTTCCAAAAACTAAGCAACTTACAATTATTTTTATTTTTTATTTTTTTTTTACGAATGAAGTTTAAATTTTTTAATATTTAACTATATTAAGAGTCAATTTATCCTTATTTGATAGTTCTTCAGTTCAAATATTGCATTAATTAGTTTTGTTGTATCAATGTTATTAATTTTATTTTAATGATCTGCTTGTTTGTACGGATCTAATCTATTGTTGGTCTCTCTTTCTTACAATTTAAACTGATAATTTCCAATGGCTTTTGTTGCATTTTTTGCTATTATCGTTTATCTAAAAAGTTTTCTAGAACCCTATTTACTTTTGCTTAGGAGGGTCGTTCCGCTAGTTGTCAATTCAGATTTATTTACTTTTTCATACATATGAAAGGATAGCACCTTCCCTCCATTCAATGGGCATTTGTTTCTGGTATCCAGACTATAAGCTAATTTTATAGAATCCTTCTAATAGTTTAAGCTTATTAATCTTCATGAAGGTTTGCTTTCATCCCATCCAGCCCAGTTGAACTGTTTTATTACTCCACTGCAATTTTGACTTCACAAAGAGTTGGGATGTCTCTTTCATCTTTTTGATCTCTTGGATGTGCATGCTCTGAAGCATCAACCTTCAAGACTATTTCATGTGTACTTATTTAGTGTTTCTTTGAAGTATTTTCACCATTTTGGAAACAATTCTTCATTGATCATTTATCAGGTAACTTTCCTAATATTAGGAGACGTTCTGGAGCACTAAAAACTTTCCTTTGTACCATTAATATTTTCATAAAATTACCTTGACTAATTATGTTTCATTAAAAATTCTATTTTGACAAAATTTTTCTTTTCCAATATATTTTTTTTTATTTCTATGTAATATATTTTTCTTATTTTTAAGTTCTTTGTTTTTCCGCTTTGCGTTTCTTTGTATACTGTTTCTGAAACATTACTTTATATTACTCCTGTTTTCTTTTTCTGCTATATTAGTTCACACAGTACATATTAAAAACTTTATATTTCTTTTTCCTAAGTTCTGATTAAGTTTCCTTTAGTTGTTTCAGTTATTATGTGATTTAGCTTTTTCTCAGTTATTATGTTCCTGTAGTATATAAATCCATGATTTGATAATTTGTGCTTTAATTTTTCTTTTCGTTTTTCAATGTCGCTTCATCCAAAATTTATTATTCCTTTTTTTGTTTCTCCAGTACTTTTTTATCAATTTAACTCTTGATTTTTGAGAGTAACCTTAGGAGGCTATTATTATATCTTTGTATTAAACTCTAGAAGATTAATTTGGTTCTGCTGCTTTTGCATCCTTTGAGATTCATATCACTTTACCTATGTTTTTATGTTTGGAATACAATATCTCCAATAAACTTATACGTATCCACAGCGAGATCAAGTAGCCAAGTGACATTACAATTAAGTTATTAATATAAACCGAAGCTTTACTGTATAAAGTAATAAAATCCACTTGTTTTTGCTACACAGAATAATTCTTTCCAATCTTTGCATCAGCATCCCTCTATGATAACTCTCAATGTCATTTATTTCACAAAGTTGTAAGTTTCCCTAGGACTTTCCATAAAACTGCATTTTTCTACCTTTCTGTCTTTTTATCTTCCGTTGGTGAAGGCAAACATTTAATGAAATAATACTTTGGATTCTTGCCTCTTATTGCGTATCTAAACATATTCTTTGATTTAAGAGTTTAAAGTAGGTGAACTGTATCTCTCAAATTCTTTCTTACCAAAACCAGACCCCCAAATGATATTGTTTATCTTAATAATAATACAAACTGTATGTTCTTTTTATGCACTTCTTCCTCAAATCCAACCCTATTATCGCTTGAATTGTGAAGATACCTATTCTTACTTGTTGTTAAATGAGAAACTTGGGGTTTTACCAGATGCTCCCTTTGATATAAAAATGCTTCTTTATACACATACAAAATTATATTTTCATTAGCTTGTTCACCCAAATCGCCTGGGTATGTTCCATCCAGTGTTTAACTTTTGTGCATTCTGAACAAAAATATTCCATATGTAAAATACATAGAACTTATTTCCCCATGTGAAATATATAGAAAATATTTTATAATGTAAGATAAGAGAGAGATTAAATCTTTTATAAAAGAAATAATCAAAAAGAATAAAAGTAAAAAAAGAAACAGGAAATAATCGTTCTGAATTGACTATTTTCTCATGTATATAATTAAAGATTCCGCTCTAGATGATAAGATTCACCGCATTTAATATTCCTAACTTGTCGGTGAAAGGTTTCTCTAGAAACATTAATTCACCTTGTTTATGTAAGTTGATTAAATACATAATATTATCTCCAAATTGAAGTGAATAAGAAACTAAATAAAATTATCCTGAAGAGGGAATTGGTTATCATTTAAAATTATCTTCATGCTGAAGAGAATTTGAAAAATTCTGCTATGCTCCAAAGTAATGCAATATTCATAAAACTAATCAGAAAACAAATTTCAGCAACTTACACTTATAATGAAAATAAATCAAATTTCTCAGATCTGTAGAGAATCAAAAGGGTCAATAATAAGACAACACTGTTAGCACCCAATACATATCATATAAATAAATGAAGTTTGTATGTATCTCTTACAACTTAACTTTCAAGAGTACTGCAACCACTTTAACTGCCAATATTTTACTTTATGGATTTATTAAACAATTTGAATTCATCTAGCAGGAAGCTCATAACATAATAATATAAATATGTGGTTTGAGATGTTATTGGGTGTAACTTTTCAACATTACTTAAGTAATTGCTTTTCACTCAGAGTAAAATGGAATCTGATTATAAAATTGTTATATCTTATAACACAAGTATCTTTGATTAAATAATATGGTTAATTAAATTTTATGAAATATTTAAATTTTAACTTTCTTTTGAATGAACTATCAATTTTAACATTCCCACAATAAATCAAAAATTGATTTTTTTTATTTTTTTACATATTTTCTTATTTTATGCCATAGCTAATACATCTATTGTCCTTACGCATTTCCTTTAAAAAATTACGACATCATTTTTGCGATACGTCGTAGGTGATTCTAGAATTGCGTGCAACATTTAGGACGTAAATTCTGAGTTTAGACGAAGAACTTGTATTTTCATAACCATGATGGAAAACGCTTTGGCATTTAATCTTCACAAGAATTCTCTTTTTAGAAGAAAAATTAAAATGAAATCAATATTTCAGTTTGTCATTTCTTTATTATAATATGTACAAGTAAGAATGATTACGGAATTATAGAGAGAGAGAGAGAGATTTTCCAGATTATTATATTAAGTACTATAATATTTCCTAGTTAAATAAACTAATCAAAACAGACATTATTTCAGAGTTTGCTTAGAAGTGATTTATATAATTTATAAACGACATATGAATGCAGGTTTAGATTATGTGATCATTTTGAAAGTCGGAAATAATAAGATATAATAAAAAGGGTTCACTGTTTTAGCAGATTATGAAATTATTTTTATTAATTTATAAGGCAATATCAAATCTTTTTTAGCAATTAACACATTTTTCCGCATTTTAGTGTAATACACGAATTAAATATAAATGGATAAATTATTCTGAAAATGTGTATCATATTACAATATTCACCCTTTTATTGGCTTTATGTATATCTACTTAATAAAATCTTAAATATAATCCTTAAATATTATTAAGTGAACTTATGTGCTCTACGTTTACTTCATTAAAGTTTCAAAAAATTACCAATTAAAATCTTTGATATTGAATTTATTATATAAAAGAGGCAAATGTTTTTCATCTGGCATTAAATTTGTATACTGTATTTACAACAAGGTTATTGAACAAATACCTAATACATATTAGAAAAATAATATAAAACATTAAAAATACAAAGTTCTGCTTTGGATCTAATACAGTATAGTATGTAGAGTTTACTACAGAGAAATACCTGTCTTAATAAAATGATATTTACTTTCCTAACACTTATTCACTGCTAGTTTTGTAAATACTTTTTGTAAATATTTTTAATTAATTAAAAAATATCAATAATAATTTGTTCATTCAAAATTATTTATTATACTGTGTATAGGTTTGTTTTATTTCATTGGTTTCCTTTACTCGTTTAAAGAGAATATAAAAGAAGTAAAAAATGCCAATTATAAAACAAAATTTATATTCATTATTTCTAAACTAATATACATATTTTAAGAAAGGAACCATTATTATTTTAACATTAGATAGAGAAAAACGCAAGCAAATGAAATAAAACTATTTTGTGTGAAGGGTAAATTACAATATATTTAATTAATCATTTTTGGAGTAGATCTCATCAAACCTTTAGAGAGTGCGAACAACGTAATTAAGCTAACTTTAACAAATCGAAAGACATTATTTCCTGAAAACTGGCTAAATTGCAATATATTGACAGTTATTGCTAACCAGAGCATGAATAAATCGTTCTATAATAAAATAAAATGACAAATTGAAGAAATAATGATCTTTTAAGAGACGTTTAAGAGAAGAAACCATTTGGATTAAAAGGAAGCACTTAAAAATTTCTTGTATAGCGACAACGAAAAGGGTAGTTCTAATATGTAATTATCTCTTTCATTACCTACACACAAATTTCAAAAATTGTATACATTTAAAAACTTTAATATATATCTTTTATAGTGATATATATATTACACAACTAAATTATATATTCTTTATAATTACCTTCAGTTAAATGATGTGAGAAAATACATCTATACTTCACTTTAGTGGAAACTTTGGTTTGAAATATAAGTAAGTTCCTAATTATCTTATTAGCCTAGGCAACAATAAATGTTACAAGGGGGTTGCTGAAGATTATAAGCAATCTTTTGATGATTTTAGATATAGTTTCTAATTACATTTTGTTATTTCATCATTATTTTTCCATAATTTTAAATGATTTCGTTCAATATATTTTTCATGAACTTTAAAGAAGAGTGTCCAGACAAAGAGCATGGATGAGATGAATTCCTGATAAGTAACATTCCACAATACTGGGAAAAAATTAAATAATATATTTAACATTCGCGCTTCAAGATAAATGTTGTTAAGAATAGATACATAAAATTCGACATAGGATATAACATAAGATTGAGTCAATTTTAGGTTTTAGTATAATGATCATAAATAAGATATTACATGAACGCTTATCTGTATGAAAGATTAGTGTTGGATTCTGCATATCTGACGAAATCTCAAAAGATGGTTCGTGTTTATTGAGGAAGAAAATGAAATAATCATTCGAGTGTAAAGTAATTCATTCAGGAAATATTTTACGTATGATATTTACATAGATGACAAACCAGGGATGCATGCATATTGGCTTCAAACAAAACATAAATCATCCGTATGTACCTTACAAGATAAGCCAAAATCAACGAAATAGCTATCGGAAGAAAAATGGTTGCTATATCTTCTTCATCACCTGTTACATGGTGGCAGTGACATCAAGAGTATCTCAGAAACGTTATTTTTTAAGGATAGAGTTAGTTCTCATTGGTTTCAGTTTTAAGAGGTCGTCGGAAAAATTTGAAAAACCAAAAGAAAAGGGGAGGCATTCTTCATCATGACAATGCGAGCTCCCTCAAATTGGCTGAAGGAAGGATTTTTTGATTGTTCAAAATATCGAATTGATGAGCTATCCAACGAACTGATTTTTAGACCAATGACATTTTTTCCTTCTTGCATAGAAAAAATCAATTACGTAGTCAACGGTTTTTGGCAAAGGAAAAGACGTCAATGGATTCAAAAGATATATTTCGAAGTTCTGGTTGTTTTGGAATTCATTAAGATTTAAATCAGTCATGAATGGGGCATAAACCATCAATTTAATTGTTTGTTGTTGTTGTTGACTTATCCCCTTTAAATATCTGAAATTTAACAGATCAACACCATTAACTTGTTGACAGTTAGAAAGTCAATGACTTGCAGAGTATTTAAGAATAAATCCTCCCGGGAAAGTCGGACGCAATCCAGAATATGTTTAAATGAGGCTGGATGGTCACAGCATTTTACTAGTGGTATAAATTTTTATACCACGTTCAAACGATAAACATATTTGATGTCCTCTTGAGAATCCCACCTAGGCAGTCTGAGATTTTCGGTCAAATTTTGTTTCCAGAAGATGTTCCATTGGTATGTTGGTGGAATTTGCCAGATTGAATGTAATCAATTTAATTATGATAAAAGTTACTTTAAAATGGTTCAAAACTTGCAGGATACATTATTTTTAGGGAGAATGTTTTAAAAGCAATAAAACTGTGATTTCAGTCATACAATTCATTAAATTATATTTAGACTAGAAACATATAATTAACACCCTGGTATAAAATAATATATATATTTCCCATATAAATCTAATAATTAATATTAATTCCACAATATTCAATGTTGAACTCACATTAAACTGAAGCAGCTGGTAAAATTTTACTAATACGATTTAACAATAACCGAATTTTATTTAATTTGAATGGCATCTCCAAAATAATACTTTACCAAGTATTCATAAATGAGGTTTAATTTTACTAATAAAATAATTTGCTATGGGGAATATACTCAGATGATATATATATATATATAAATTAAATAGTTATTTGTAGAAAAAGAATAATTCATAAATCACGACGAAAGTGGTTTATCGGAATATTTGAACATTTGATATACTTAAAAAAAATGCATGATTGCTATTAAAATAATCCTACTCGTCTTAAATCTATTTTCAAGTTGTATTTTTAAGCTTAACATTAACATAATAATTTAAAGTAAGTAGTATATATTTAGAATTTCTGCTTAAAATTTATACTGAGTAGAATGTATCAAAGTTAAATAAGTAATTTTCCCCTCAATAAATCTTTTAGGCAAAGTTTTATTTTCTCATGCATAGAACCATAGAAAAGTTAATTTATAAATTTTGACATATTGATAAAGGTGCATAGTCAAACTTTGGAGAAACGTTCGTGCCTGTTTTAGGATTTCAATTCCTCTAAAGAATTATCCAAGGCACATATATCACTTCAATTTTTTATGAAGATATTTATCTTTTACATTTTTAGTTTTGAAAATAAATTTCTATATTTTTCTTCAAAGTAATTTATATTTTAACTAGAGATGTGAGTGCTTGAGAGGTAACCTTTGTTAGTAAAATCTCTGTTGCTAATTCCTCAAATTTAACTAGTGTTAATGATATCGTGTTTGTAAATTTGAAGTTTGAATTTTAATTAAAAATTCTTGCAAAACTGATTTGTATAATATTATATTGTTCTTTTTTAACCAAAACAAATCTAAAAATATTTGATATTCTATATAACAGACAAAACAGTATTACAAAAATATGTGTATTCTTGTCATATTCCTTCGTAAAGACAGTCTTGAGTAAAAAAATAACGTTTAAGAATCTTTGATTTTTTTCTTTCCTTTTTTTTTTTTTTTTTTTTTTTTTTTGCATTTGTTGTTTACTTTCAATAGCTATTTATTTCTTTCACTTAAGAAAAATGAAAATTAAGAAGTTATAGATGCATTTATAAAACATTTTGCAGCGCAATTTTTCTAACTTATTGCGATTTCTAAACTTTTGTTGTTTTCAAATGTATTTTATTTAGAAGAAAGCTTTTTCTTTGTGTTTCTGGAATTTTTGATGTTCTTATCAAAACAAAAAAGTTGTTAGTAATTCTTGTTATACCGCCTATACTAGCATACTTACTTTGAATCCTATTATCTGTACTCCTTTACCCGATCACTGGATTATCTCCGAATCACTTTCAGATTTTAGAAAAATAATTTAGACTAAAGAAAAAAAGCTCAAGAAAAAGAAAGATAAGAAGAAATGGGAGAAGAGATTGAAAAGAAGTGAAATTTAAGGAATTATGAAACATTTTATTTTTAATTCCTAAATGTTCAGAGATTTGCTCACAATAATATATGATTCAGCCACTGAATTTCAAATTGCAAATGATGTTCAATTTACTGAAAGTATCAAGGAAGAAGATAACTTTAATGTTCTAGTTGAATCAGGCACAGGCCCATCAGCTAGTAAGACATTTTTCGGCTTTGAAATTGTTTTAAAGTGGATAGAGCTTCAGAACGAGTGAGACCACATGCAAATTCTCACTCTCAAGTGGATGCGCGATTTGGTTATCCAGAAAATTATGAAGGCTGTGATTGGTTTGTTTGTCGCTCAACGGTCATTTTTTGAACGCGAAGGCTGATTAGACCAGGACCTAGGCTTTATAGTGGATTTCGAACCGCTACAAACATCCATGACCAATGGGGGATTCGAACCCACTAACCGAAGGCAAGAGCGTTAACCATTCGGCTGCCAGCTTGGCTACGAAGGCAGTGAAACAGTTTATTTAGACCTTGATGTTCAGCAAACAATGACTTTCACTTACACCATTGTATATACACTGCATTAATGTTTAGCACTTGTAAGCACCTTAACATATAAAAATGTGGTCTTTTCATTTATTTAAAGAATATTTTTCGTTAAAAATATGTATATATTTCTTTTTACATTTTACTAATGCAATAATTAATTACTGGACATTTTTTTCGAAAAATCTCATCATCTGAATTTTTGATTATCCGAATAGGGTTCGATCTTCTTTCATTCGGATGATTGGAATACCATTGTATTTTGAAAAAATACTTTTTATATTTAGGTATTGATAGAGAATATTATTGTTAATAATTTCCCCCGAGATTTCTTTTTATCTATCTTAAAGGTATCAAATTATTGTCCAACAAATACAAACACATTAAGAAACTAAAAATAAATTTAAAAGATTATTTTTCTCTTAAAATATTTATTTGCTTTCAAAATTAAACTAGCATATCGAATATTATGATAATTTGCATTATTTTTCTTACCTGATAGAAATCATTAGATGACAAAAAGAAATTCTCCACTTATTTGTTATGTTGAGTTTTAAGTTTAAAGGAAATTAAACAAACTTCCTTATTGAAAAAAACACTAATTTATAAGATAAATTGTAAATTGATTAATTAAATCACAGAAATTTCTGCGTACTTTTAAAATCTATATGAAATTAATTTAACTGTATGTCTGCGATTTATTTTTATATAAAGTTCCACTTACTCATGTATAAACTTCAGATAACATGATAAATATTTCAGCCCATTTATTTTTACTAGTTTGTAATTTTTTGAAAGTTAAATGAAAATGCTTGCCAAGAATTATTTCGATGTAAACTAGCTGTATCTTTATATTAGGTATCATTACTTACGGTTTAAATGGTACGATCCTGATATTTATGAAGTAATTTGAAAGTTAATATGTAAGTAATAATTCCTCACCAGAAAGAATAAATATTATATTGATTTAGTATATTACGAGGATTGTGAATTTATTTTTAATGAAAATGCCGAAATCTTTGAATTTAGTGTTTATTACAGAAATGCACAAAAAACGTTATTATGAAAAAGGGAATAAATAAATGTTTAGAAAAATAGAAATAAAATTATATAAGAAGTAAAATAGTTAAAATTTGAATCTTCAAGTTTATTCATTGTTAAAAATTTCAAAGAAAATGGGCACTTCACACATACCTGCATTAATTTATTCTGCATACATATCTATATCTCTCTCAATCTACGTCTACCTATCTATTTATCTATATAGATAGATATTAAAAGTTTAAAAGTTAAGTTTAGTTTTTCACATAAACCATATAAATATTTCGAAAATTGATATGCATTTCTTTTTGTTATTTTTTATCAAATAGCATTTTATATATACCTGTATTAAAATAAAACTTGAGACTTATTAAAAATGAAATTCATTAAGTATATAAAAAAATCAGCAATCGATAGAATTTGTACAATATTCTACAGAGAAAATAGATATTTAAGTCTGAAGTTTTTTCTTCCTTTTTAAATTATCACAAGAATTTCTGTAGTACAGAAATAAGGAATGTATAATCTAAGAATGAATTTCGGGTACGGAGATTTTATAATCACTTATTGTGAAAAAAAGAAAACTAGAAATATAAAATCCAATAGGTGAAAATCGCTGCTCGGAATTTGTTAAAAGTAAATGTTTAACAGATGGGGATTTCATCAAGTGTGTCTCGTTCAGTTTCCTCTTGAGAACTGCAAAGGAGAATAGTAAAAGCTGGCATTGACGATCTATTGTACAATCACAGGATATGCAAGCTCACTTGACTAATCGATAAAGTCAACACAAGTAGTCATCCAGACTGTTATTTTTCTTCATTTCACATTCATTTTTTTCTTTCCTTAATTTAGTGCTTTCTTGTTGAGAGACTCAGACAATTTTTTTATTGATAAATGTCAAAAAGGTGCATTTGGCACATAATTTATTTAACATTTTAAAAGTAAAGTTCTATTTTAAAATGAAATCCATGTAATCTACAATTCCGGAAAGAAACGCTAATATTAAACTTTTTTAAATTTACTCTCTAATTCGGACATAAGTATATTCTTATTTTACCCTGTTTAGCTTTGAATAAATTTTATTATTATTGTAGTGACATGGTTTTTACATTAGTTTCTTCATACTATTTCTGAGAATCTTTGAAATGTAGTAAGAAAATAATTTTCTTTATTAAAAATTTTCATTCATTAAAATTGACACCATTAATATTTAAAGTAAATAGAAATTAATCTCTTGACAATTCTACTTATTCTATATAATTTTATTAATATTATTTATTATTTTAAATATAAATTAAACCAAACAAAAGTGTTAGAGCATTATTAGAAAATATTATTTCTATTTATTGATAAATAATTTTGATTAACAATTGTTAAATAATTTTATTTCTGTAGTATTTCTATCAGGTAACATATATATTGATACATCAAATGTTTGCATAATCGATGATTATATAGCAAATAATTGTTGAATATATATAATAACTTTCAAAAATGAAATTGATATGAATAAAGAGTTTAATATTACCAGATTATCCGTTAATAGAATATTATAGGTCACTTTTTAAGTTGTTATTTTGGTATGCAGTTGTTATTTAGGTCTGTAGGTATACTAGTGTTAAGGTTTTAAAGAAGGCATTGGTAGCCCAATAGTTAGGGTATCGGCCTTCCATCCGGAATGGTGAAGTTCGATTCCCAATGCCGCCAAAGAACCACCGAGTACGTGTGATATACGTGCTCTTTATATGTGTGGAATCGAAAGTCCTGTGGGCAGTCGTTGAGTAGTTACCATGGGTGCAATGTTCTTGAGAAAATTTACTCCCCCTTCAGATCAATGCCAAAATTCAGGATTTTCTGGTGCTGCCATCTATCGGAGGCTTTGAAGAAATAAGTCGTACTTTCATCTTCATGGTGCTCTGACTAAGCGAAAAACGCTCACAATTCACTTAAATTCGCATAGCCAAGACATAGCGAGCTTGGCTTGTCCAAGTGTCATTAATAACAACAATAAGATTTTAAAGTCAAAAGAGATTTCATATTATTACAATTATTCGATAGGTAACCTGAAATTAATCTTATGTGCATCAGAAAAACTTAATATCATTCTACCTTAAAAAGCGGTCCTGGAGTTTTCTGTAATCAGGGGATGTAGGAGGAAATGGACCTATAGCTTGCGAAGACACCGGTGGCAAGAAGGGAAGTAACAGTTGCTGGGTTAGCGACCGGCCTTTTTCGTATAAGAGATTATCTTTTTGTAAATTAGTGAATGTAAAATAGTTAATTGTGTAGATAACTCAAGAAGTGTTTTGTAGAAATAAAAGAAGATATTATTCAGATAAAGTGTCTGGATTTGTTCCCATGAATCTAATAAACTTTAATTGCAGAGCACTGTTTTCTACTGGTTTCAAAATCTTTCTCTCTTTCATACATTACTTCATCATATTTTCATTGCCCTTAGGGTGGATCAGTAAATTGGATTGAGCATTCAAAAGTAACTAAATAAACTAATACTTATTTTGAAGAAAATATTATTAACTTCCATTATATAGGATATATCTGTTGTTTTTAATAAAAAAATATTTATTTTTTTCTTATATACTAGTTGTACCACTATGTAAGTTGTTATCACTTACGTCCATTGTAGCGCTAAAAAGGTGAAATATACTTGTGTACTCTGACCAGGAGAAATAAAATATATACATAATGTATGTTGTCCGTCTTTTAAATTTGGATTATAGTCCAAGCCCTGAATGCTTATGACACTATTGTTTTTAGTGCTCTTGCGTAATCATTTGTCAGCTAATGAGTCATGTTTCGATGTTACATCTTAAATTTATTATTTATTTACATAAAATAATCGCTCTTGTAAATCTTTCATGTACAATACTTTCATAAACCAGAGATTCGTATCACCTCCACAATTTACTTTCCCAAGTAAAAATATTAAATATTTCACAGCAATTTAAGATAAACTTGATAATACATTTTTTCTCATCTATATATGTCTTTGCCTTATTATGAGGCAAGCTAAAGTTTTTCTCTATCTTTAAAATAAATTATGTTGTAAGTGAAATAATATATCTACGATTTAGTTACTTTTTATTTCAATATCTATCATGTGATATTTTGTATTTATTTTTGTAGTATCTATTTTTCAAATAGAATTTTAGATAACTACTATTTAGAACAAAATGCTTTAGTTACTAACATATGAGTAATATATATCAATTATAAATTAATTGCTAAATTTTTCAACCAGCAAAATTTTTTTTGCACTTAATAATAATTTTCTTTTATTGTTGTAGATTTATCAAAAAATGTAGCAACGGTTTTAACATTCTGATACGATAAGCAAAATTTTAGCATTCCGAAACCTTTCAAGACATTTAAATTTAAAACGTCTATTTTTAAGTAACTGTAGCTCTGTGTATGTGTGTGGATATGGATTAAGAATAGAGATTACTTAAATTTACAATTTAGATTATTTTTTGTCCGTTATTCAACCATTAAAACTCTATTATATATGTGAATTTATTGAAATGCTTATATACATATTCTACGTGGGTATCCTTGTGTTAAAACCATTTACTTATTAAAATTATAATTAACGGACATACTCTTTATTAATAAGTTTTTTTTTTTTTTTTTATCTAAAATTGTTGAATGAGATTCAAAAAGTAATCAAATAATTTGTTAAAGGTGAAGACAACAATTTGAATTAAGGAAAAAATTTAATTATTTTCAAACAAAAAATTAAATTTCTGTTTCATGTAATAGCTACCGCCATCTAGTGAGTTCAAAATAAAATAATTGTAACCACAGGATTTTTTCTAAATATGAGCATGATTTTTTTAGAAAAATGCTATGGAAATGAAACAGACGAAAATGACAACAGAATGAAAAAATTTTTCGAACACACAATGACAGGAATAACAATTAAATGAAAATATAAAAATTGTGTGCATGCATTTATATATATATATATATATATATATATATATATATAT
Source organism: Latrodectus elegans (assembly GCA_030067965.1). Classification (NCBI taxonomy): domain Eukaryota; kingdom Metazoa; phylum Arthropoda; class Arachnida; order Araneae; family Theridiidae; genus Latrodectus; species Latrodectus elegans. The sequence continues at coordinate 67,190,327 of CM057811.1, read as the reverse complement.
ATATATATATATATATATATATATATATATATATATATATATATATATATATATATATATATATATATATATATATATATATATATATATATATATATATATATATACATACATACATAGATGTATGTGTGTATATATATTATATATCCAAAGCCAATGTCATATAGAAATTTAAAGGGTGTGTGCGTGTATTTTTTATAATTCAAACTGACTTACTTAATAAGAAAAAGTTCAACGTCATTCTTCAATTGTTTTTATCCCATTAGAGGAAAAATATTAATACTGTTTAGAAATTTTTATTTTGTTCTTATTAAAATTACTTGAACGTTTAACCCTGATCAATATAATTCTATAATTTTCCTTGCAAGTATAACTTACAAATATATTTAATAAGAGGAGTGTCGCATGTTACTTCAATATCACTGCGGTTAGTTAATTTTGGAAATATATTATACAATCAATCACTTTATTTCAATGAATATTAAATAAGAAAGTATTTTGTTTTACTACAGCAAATTTTCAAACGAATATTTAATTATGTGTAAAATTTAGATTAATCTTTACATGTAAATAATACTCATTTTTTCAGTTATAAAATGAATATTTTTCTAAAAGATGATAAAAAAAAGTAAAAAAAAAAGTTGTATTGTTTTACACGAAAATATTCCTTTCTCAGATAAAAAGAAATTAATGGACTCTATTTGAGCTCTCATTAAATTCTATAGTTTTTGCCATTAATATCCTACAATTATTTCAGTACGAATATATGTTAAAAATAATACGAAAATAAATCAATTGTTGAATGTGCGTGAGAATTTATTTCTCATTAACTTAAGCCAAATTCTTATAAATAATCTGTATTTTACCGGCTATTCTATTAAAATTAATTGCTTTTTTTCAATTACTTTAAATTACTCTTATGATATTAAATGCCATTTTTTGTTTTATTTTTAATGTTTTATGTATATACAGTAGATTTATTGGTTCGATATTTTTCTTTTTTAACAAAATTTATAACATTTATTTTGCGGTGAAAATCATAATAGTACAAAAAAGCTAGCTTAAATTAGCAATAAATTAAGAATTTTGTTTCAGATTATCGATTCAATATATCATTTTAAGAATATCGTTTCAAATGAATAATATGTGCAGAATGAAAACGATAAAGATTATTTAAATTCATTATAATTGTATTCCGAAAAAAATTATGTATAGTTTTATCGTTTTCATTGATGAAACGAAATTACTTTATAATACTTAATTATTTGAATATTTATATTTTATTATATATAAGCATATTTTTTAGAACTACTCATTTTCATTATATTCTGAAATAAGTTCGCGTTTATTTAAAGACTACATTGAAATATGAATTCCATTTATCAATATTTTCAATCTAAATGGTTTTGAATTTGGTGATAAAATTTGTATATTTGTTAAATATTTTTTAGAATGTGATAATAAAAATCAACTGATTTCTGTGATAGATAATCTTTTTTTAGAATTATATTAATTTACTTCATAATTTCTATCTTTACTTTAGACATATGCATATTTACAAGTATTTAATTTTCACTTTGGAACAATACATTTGTGGAATTTTATTTACGTAAATATTAGAGAATACTCTTAGAAAATTGCTAAATTTCAACAACTTTTAAAACTTTCTTTTCATCTATTTGAAAGGTAATTTATTTTAAAAAATTTATTTCATAATTATTAATTTCTTTTTCTTAAAATTTATTAATTATTTACCCATTTATATTATTTCATTATATGAATTGTTTATAGAAATAAAATACATGAGAAAGATCTGAGAACTTTGAAGAACATTTTGCATAAAACATATTTCTAAGATTCTTTGTATGGTAAAAGGAAGAATATTTTACTTTATAGAATATTTTTTTGATTTCATAATACAAAAATGTATGTATTGTAGTAATGGGCATAGCAAGCGAATTTTGAAATAACAAGGCTGTTTACCAAAAAGAAAACAATTAATTTTTATAACGCAAGTAAATCATATTAGCACTGATTTTAGGTTTCTGACAAGATCAGAAACCTGAAATCAAATTAGAGACCAATATTCCATAAAATCCAGTGATTCCAATGAAAAATGTTTGTATAAGTAGAGTTGAACGCTAGTCAAAATTAACCATCTGTCAAAAATCCTATTATATAAAAATGCTAAAAGAAACAGACTATAAAAATTCTATTCTTTGAATTTCTGCCTTTCCACTAAAAATAAGTTTTCTATAATAGATAGGAAACTTTTCCAGATTTAAGGGATTTACTTTATTGAAGATTAAGAGCATAAAACATAAAAGGGAAATGATATAAATAAATAATAAGTAAACATTTTTTCTTTCCTTTCAATTTCAATTATATATGATTGTCTACAAACGAGAATTATCAAACATATATTATTTTACATTAAGCAAATTCGAATGGCTAGAGACATGCTATGCGATTTAAAATTTATTTGTTCCCAATTAGAAATCATTCTAATTTCTTTTGTGATATTTAGCAAGAAATTTCTTAATATTTATGTTTCCTGTTAATTATTTACGCAAAAACATGATATTCTCATTACTTTATTTAAATTCCGTTACTTTAAATTTTATCTATTAAATGTATATTTATGACTGTTATTAATTGAACATTTGATTTAAAATATAATTTAAAATGAATTCTCCAATCAAAATGATGAAATAAATGTATATCTTTAAAACTTTCTGTTCGTAACACTTAAAAAACTTTTAACAAATTAATTAAATATTTAAATTTTTGCTTTTCCAATAACTTTATATAAACTATTGGTTTCGAGTATTTTACTTTGAATGCCAATAAAGTTGGCAACTTAAAATATATGTTCTCTAAATCTTTGGGCACAGTTTACTAAATATTAAGCTTTAGAGTAGGCATCTAAGACACAGTAAATTGTCAGACAGCACCCAAAGCGGCTGTTTAAGTTGACGTTACGATCCTTTATTTTGCAGTTAACCAGTACAAAGAAAAAGACACAAAATCGAAACAACAGAAATTAATTTGAACAGAAAGCGATATATGCACCAAATAAAAATGTGTGGCAAAAGAAATATTGTTCTGTAAATCTGGTACAGTAAAAGTAATGGTACCTTGCTAGATAAAATGAAACAGAAAAGGTCTTAAATATAGTATCAATCTTTCGTGTTTCCAAATGCTTCTTTTTTCACCCACTTTTATTCGCTTTGTTTGTTGTTCGAACTTTTTGTTTAAAAATATTTTCGAACATCTTTTCAATAATTTAAGTAAAATATACCGAGTCATAAACTAATAATTGAATAATGCAATGAAAAGCAACAAATTTATTTTAAGTCAGTGTAATTAAACAAGTAAAAATTATTAAAGTGCGTTGCATGATACTGATTTGTATAGGTAAGTTCAGTTATTATTCAATGTTTATAGATTAATTTTGTAATATATTTATGAAATCTGAATATCTAATATAAATCCATATAATTATATCTTTTTGCTGAAATACTGAAATGAAGATTTATCATATTGGTATTTTCTTTTAATTTAAAGTTTATTGTTTTAGCTAGTTTTCTTCATTTTAAAAATAAATTATCAATAATTTACTTTACAAAAAAACTAAATAAGGAAAGTTATAAAGTAATCGTTCATGCCTGAAAATCATTTACTTAAGAAAATTTATTTAAAAAATATTTACACTAAATATCATGTCTCGCACAAACTGTAAAAATCCACATGATTAAATCCTCCTACAATTTAATTAGGAACTCTAGTGAAGAATTAAATAATGAATTTTATTTCTTCAGTCTAAACAGTTAATGTTAATGCAAAGGAGCAGTTAATAAATGCTGCAAAACCACTTAAAGTATGCTTTAAAGTTCAGTCGTTATTGGAAGACTCAATCAGGGTCATAAATTCTGATACAATAATTACGTACATTGTATTATTGAAATTGTTTATTGAGATAAAGCGAATTTCATTTAAAAATAATTCGTATTAATGAACTCATGTTATACAGCACAATTTTTTGTAACAATTCTTATAGGAAATACTCAATATACTAACATAAAAACATACATTTCTTATAAACTGCTAGTTTTTTGAAGAGCTTATTTTATATACTATATTGATCTCTTGAATAACATTATTTTCTCTGAAGAATTAGCTATATTTAGTTAATAATTATTAAGTAAACAAAAATAGAATTAACATGTTTATATTTTTAAAGTTAATTTATCAAACCATGCAGTGATCAATACAACCTGATATTTATAGCTGTATGATATAATAAATTTCTACATAAAATTTTGTAGGTAAGTCATTATAGAGTGAGATTTTAATGAAATATCATATTTCTTTTCATCAGGAAAAATGAGTGAAATTTAATGAGGAATAAAAAGTAAATTAATTTCACTTTTTTATTTCTAAGGAAATTCCCTAGCAATAAGTTGTGAAACCTAATGAGGTACATTGAATTTACTTTTATTCAACTGCATTTTAACTGAATGAAATGAAACAACAGTATGCTAAAATGTTTTTACCAAAAATCATTAAAATATTTATAATTAATGTATTTATAATTTCATTATTAATTTAGTAAACATAAGGCATTATTCTTAATAAAAATGTTCATATTTAAATAAATAAAGTTACAGATACTAATATTCTACTATTTGATAGTAAAAATATATTTCACAAAAATCAAAAGAAATTTTGCCTACAATAAAACGAAATAGTTTCATATCAATTCTGAAGATGGCAGCACTATTTAAAAGCAATTTTTATTTTCTAAGGAAAAAAAAATTAGACTTGCTTCCGAAATTTAAATCCTGAATTTTTGATAAGAATGTTAAAATGTAAAGTATTACTGACTGAATCTTATTAGGAATTAAATAATATTTTCTCGGAAGAAATAAAAGTTTATTAATAATCTAGACTAAAAATGCATGTCTAAAGTCTTATAATATAATTGTATAATAATATAATAGATTATGAAGATCTTAATTAAAAAAAAAAAAGAGAGAGAGATAGATTAACATTAATTATTCTTCAGGAATTAAGAAAGAGAGATTTTAACACACTATTTTGGTAAAATCAAATATGTAAGGTTTCTCAAAAATGGCGTTTGATATGCATTTGCTATATGGGTTATAACTATCCTATAATTGGATCTTATATCTAATAATTATAATTCAATCCCTATCGAAAGCTCTCTGAGTGAAATGCTAGAACTTATAGTAGTAGTAATTATTAAGAAAACTTAATACACACAAATGTGTCAAAATATTTTTAAATTCAAGGGAAATCAGTAATTTAAGCAGATAAAAATTATGTCTTCAGATGAGTATTGATTTTCTTTCGAAATCAATTCAAAAGAAGAAATATTTATATGTAATAATGTTGAAATTAAAAATTAATTTTTAACATAACTGATATATTTTAGTACAGCTACATTGAACATTAAATTTTATTTTACATTTCCTTATACTTCTAATAAGAGTCCGTACCTAGGTTGAACGATATTTAGATCTCTCAGCGAAGAAGTACAAACCTAAAATTTGTAAACAGTTAAATAGTCAGTCCGAGAAATATAAATATTTAAAATCATTTTTCTATATTTGGCATTAGATCGTTTTAGGAAAATAATTTTTACCTTAGCAATGTGCTTATTATTGCGATTAATTATTTGATAAATGAATTTTATCGTAATATTTTACATATTACGAATGCTATTGATATATTTAAATACTGGAATTTTTCCTTGCTCTTGAAATCAAAATTATCACACCATGAAATTAAGTAAATAGTAGTAATTTACTACTTTTATGTACTGTCAGAACTTAATAATTTATATGTATTTGCAAGTGGTTAAACTGCTAAATTTGCAAATAATTAGGTCATAGATTTTCTGTATTTTAGAATGGCAATGATATTAGTTTGAGAATCAAGTCGAATGAGAATTTAGTTGACAATACTTGTTTTCTCACCAATACAATTTAAACTTTATGTCACATACTTAGCACATGAAGAAGAAATAGTTAAACATTTTTAATAGGTGACACATTCTAGGAATTTATTATTCATTGCAACTGTTAAGCGCTTTTAATATTACAATAAAAATATAATTTACAGTTTTTTTTTTGAGATATGTCAATCAAATACAGTAAAGAGAGCACAACTACTACTTTTAATATGTAAAAAACCTAGTTACAACTGTGTGAAATTCAATCTATGAAACCATATCTACTCTGCATTCACACCTCTTAATGTCCCACGCTAAAAAGCAAAATGTTTTGTCTGTAATGGGTTAAAGAATGCAAATGTAAAATGTTCGTTCAGGGTTCATTTATGCAAATAAATCTATCATGTGTTACTATCACTTACGTAAATGAATCGTGATACATCCTCTTCATCACATCATTCATCATGAATCATTATATTCATCATATGTTTCATGAACCATTTTAAAATCCGCAGTTTATACTACCTTTATTTATTTGTGCTTCAGGAAAACCAATTATTTGTGCATTTGCAAACATTGCATTTTCAACTTAATATTCAGCATAGTTTATTAAGAACTTAAAATTATAAAATGAATTATCAATAAAGAAATCACAAATATATTTGTTTCTTAAACATATTATCTGTCATTTTTTGTTATAAATAATGTCTCTAATTAATTAATCTTCCAATTGATGAAGTTTCTTTGATATTTCCTTTCACATGAAATTTAGACATTCACATTCTTAACATTTGCATTTTTTCTCATTTTATTGAATCAATATTGTGATTTAAATTCAAATTATTTAATGTGTAAATGCTGTTATAAATAAAGTTTTATATATTTTTGATGAGAGTCTTGCATTATTCCATAATTGCATTACTATAATTAGAAATTAACGGAAAATTTATACTGAGTAATGATTGTTTCCTTCTTTTAGTATAGCTGGCTTTATATTTTATTACATTTTGGTACATATACGATGCATATGTGAATTATACTTTAAAAATAAATGATTTCAGGATGAAGGTACCAAAAAAATATAACTTTACCCACATACTTAATGAAAAATTCAATGAATCAAATTTAAAATACTCTTAAAACCTCCAAAATCATAAATCTCCTTTATTTATTTCTAGGCATTACATCGATATATCTTTTTCTAGCAACGCAAGAAACAAGATAAACTATGATTATAGCAGAGACATTTTTTTTCTGCTATCGAACAGAAAACGTCAACTAATAGCGAAGGTATTTTTCCTTATCTCATCATTGTGTCTACATTTGCTACGCTGTCTCTCTCATAAAAGAGATTTTTCTGACAGTAATGTTAATTGTAACCGCAGGCTACGCCTTCCGATACGGTGGGTGCGCCATTTTATTGAGTCTTTCCATCCCTTTCCCCTGTGATTTAACGCCGCTCTCCCTTTCCTTTGATAGTTGTGGGAAAGGGATCATCAAGGAATTCATCGCCCACTGAATCGGGCCTCATGTCCATGCATGCCATCATCGATTGAGTGTTTCTCGTTTGACTGTGATTTTCAACAGTAATTCAGAAAGCGCTGTTCTCCTCCATTTAATATATCGAAGTAACTCGATGCAGCTACAGCTTGATAATTTTATCCGACTGTGAGGAAATTGTAAGCAGTACTTTTACCGATAAGCACTTCATGGTATTTTCCTATAGGGTATAATCAAGGTTGTCTTTCCCCGATAACATTTTATCATTCTTAGAAATTACTCTCCGAGGAAAAATCACAGAAACGTAGCATAAATGTCTATTATGTTTTCCCAAGAAAATCCTGATTTAAAAGACAGATTACTTTATTTGAAAAATATTACTTAAAATCAGTGAATCCTTGAAATTAATATAGTTTTAAGGCATATTTTTAATTTTGAAATAAAAATCATTCAAATGAAGTTCAAAAGTATTTTTTTTTATTTAAAAATAATTTTTATATTTTCTAATGCCTCCTTTTTCACTGAAATGGAGCTCTCTTAAGAATTATTGAGTAACTTTATATTGTTTTTTCATAATAAATAACGCAATATAAAAATCCTTGTCATAACTTATCATTGAATTTTTGCCATAACTTATTGTTAAATTAAATTAAATTCCATGATAAAATTATAAGAATATCATTCATCTTCTCGTGCTTTTTAATGTTAAAAGATGCAAAGAATTTTATAGAAGATTAAGTCAATTAATAAGTATAAGCTAGAAAAGCAATTTTTTTTTTCTAATTTTTTCAAGGAAATCAATTTATTATTGGGATAATGAATTATATTTTAAGTAGATTTTAGACCATTTTGCATACTGTGATTTAAAAAAAATATCTGCTACTTTTTATATCTGAAGTATTTGAAATTCCAAATTACTTAATCAATTATTTTATTAGCTATTTGTTTTTTCCAAGCTGAATTATAAATAGTAATTATTGCGCATCAAGTGTGTTAGAAATTGTTTCATATAAATGTTTTATAATCACAACAATTGTATTGGTCTGATATAATTATATTTATGATCGAACATAACAAATGAAGAAAGAAAATTATTATAAGAAGTGTGATATTGCATGTATGATGTTCATATGCTTTAAGAATTCAAAAAGAGAAGTCTAAAATTAAATAGTGTCTGATTTCCTTAGCCCATTTAAAGATAAAGTAAATTAAATTTATCGAAGTAAAAATTTATAATTCGTTCATGTAGTTATAATAAAAATGTAGTTTATTTAAAATAATTGCAGAAGTTTACAACTAAAACAAAATTATTGTGTTCAAATAATATTTAATACCGAATCTTAGAAAATCATTATTTTTCATGAGCAAACCCATAAATTAATTAAATATAGACATGGAAATCAAATAATATAAGAAAAAATTATAACAGTGATTTATACACATTAAATAATGTGTGTGCATTATTAAATACATGTTGACAACTCTGAGCTCCTTAAATTTTTTTCAGCCAGCATATAAAAATTCTTATTAAACAAAATTATTCAATGATTATATTACATTATTATTTAAAAAAAATTCAAACAATATTTTTGACGAATATGCGTAATAAAAGATGAAATACATGTACTGATATTATCATGCAATATTTTTATTAATTTCCAACGTGAATTTACTTAATGTTCATTCATAAATATACTTAACTATAGTTCAATGTTTTCACTTTTAGGATATTTTGGTAGAGTTAATCTATAAGAGATAGGAGATTTTGTATAAAAGGTAACATGTAAATTTCCGTGGAAGTCGTTGAAGACTCTTTGTAATTTAATGAACTGTGTAATTTATAATGAAATTTCTAATAATTTTAAATAATGCAGAATATGATGTAAAACAATAATTTTATTAGTTTTTATTTATAACATTATTTTAAATGTTAAATAGTAGATAAAATGGGATTTCCGTTGGGATAAAAACTAAAATTAGTTTTAACAACCAGTTTATGAACAAAATAAAACTAATGTAGTTCAGTTTTACGCTATATTATTTTCTTATGTTTAATTTACATTATTATATTTAATTCACTTATTTGTTTTTCATGTCAGAAATATAATTCAATCAAGCTTTTAATCTTAGTTAAGATACCGGATATGACGAGGAATTTTTGCATTTTTATTGTTAATAATGACAAATTGATATTGTATTTGAAACATGTGCCATCGTTTTCTGATTCATAGCTTCTGATGCGTCCAGATATAATGTGTTTATTTAAATGCAATACATAAACAATGTTGAATGAAAAATGATTAAAAATTTTGTATTTAAATATAAATATGTTCATTTTAAGTTTATGAAATGCATACTTTTAATAAATGAATATACACCTGTAGTTTCTTAACATATTTCTTTTTTTCTCACTATCCCAAATTAATCTCATTCTAATTAATTCCTGATGTAACCAGTTTTATTACATAAGATGTCCATGCTATTGTTAATAATAATTGTTTTTATTTTGAAATTGTTATATATATATATATATATATATATATATATATATATATATATATATATATATATATATATATATATATATATATATATATATATATATATATATATATAAGAAAAAGATAAACGATGCGATTTGAACATTGCTTCCTTTATTATTTGGTTTGAAGTCCTTACTAATTTAGAAGTTCTTATTTTTATAGTGTCATTAGAAATAGCTTCAGAAATATTAATCAATAATTATGATATTTGCTTTATAGAATTTGCAGTTTTCGAATGATATATCTATTATATCATTTTTGAAAAATAATAGCAGTGTTTTAGTATCCTATGGCAGAAGTCGTTGAAGTCTCTTCAAATGAAATCAGCAATGCTATTGATAGCCAACATGATAGCAAAAAGCTATTTTATTACATAAATAGAATAAAAGTAGCCGTTGCTATAACTGTGATTCAATCGGTTCCTAAAGGATTGTCACTTAAAGAACATATCTTGTCTTTGGTTCAGTCTTTCTCTATGGGTATAGAAGAATGGAAAACGAAGTGTCAACAATTAGAAGAGTATGTGTTTGAATTGCAACAAAAGTTGGAGACAGTCAACTTGAAACTTAAAACATACTCTGTATGCCCAGGTCTTGAAATAGGTAAGCATATACCATATATTCTAAAAGGAAATAGATGTTTTATTAAATATCTAATTTAAGTAGTACTTTAATATTTGAATAGAAAATAATAGTCAAAAGTTAAATATTTATTATTTTTTATAATGCTGATTTTATCAAATGCTTAATTTATCAAATGAAATTGCAAACTTAAAGTAATGAAGTCTTAAAAATATAATTGAGCTCGAGTAGCAATAAATGTTTTAGTTTTTGTAATTTCTCTATTTTAATATACATACATATAAATACTAAATTTATAATTTTATGCTATTTCAGATGAAAATCATGACAGTTTTGTAACCCAAAACGCTAATGAAGTAACTACCTATCATGATATAAATGTGGAATCAAACGTACGAAATACAATGGAATTTATCAAAAGTTTCTTATTACTTGATTCTGTGTCTATGACTTGGAACAAAAAATTAGAAAACGAGAAAGAAATCTGCGATAAAGTTGCAAAATCTGTGAATTTATTGTTTAAACACTTGAAAAGTGAAACTGGTTTAAAAATGGAATTTTCAATCATGGAACGTGCTATTCAAGATGTCCATCAACTGCTTAACATAAATCAGAGAAACCTGAGTCCAGAAATTATTCAATTGACATTAAAATTTGTCGATGATATTCTGCTTGATATTCATAGAACTTCAGATATAAACCAGGTAATGTACAATGAACTACTTTAACAACCTGAAATAAATGTCAGATTTTTTTAAATATTTTATTGGCATAAAATGTCAGTTCTTTAAATATTTCGAAATTATTTGATTTGTATATATATATATATATATATATATATATATATATATATATATATATATATATATATATATATATATATATATATATATATATATATATATATATATATATATATATATATTCATTTAATCCAGTAAATAATATTGAATTATTATTTTTTCTACATTATCGAAAATGTCCTCAGGTTCATTTACAATTATTCTTTGTAAATTTTTTGTTGCTCATAAATATTTTTTTTTTCTTTTTTAATATTTCCTTTCTTATTTTTTCTCATTTATATTTTTATTAAAATTTAGAATTTTAAGTTTAAACTTGTAGTTTTACAAAGTTTATTCCTATAAAACTTTGTAGTATATTCCAACAAAGTTTTGGAATTATTAAACTCCTGTAAGAAGTATTTAAAATTTTTACCAAATTAATTTGCTACTTGTAAATTAGCTTATATTTTCGCACTGGCATAGTTTTTTTTATTTAATTTTTTGTTATCAAGTTAGTTTATATATTTTTTTTACTATTTAGACTTGGCTGCCAGCCAATTACTGAAACTATTCAGACTAATAACTGATTTTCGAAACTGCAATTAATCTATGAATTGCAGAATAATATGATAGAAAAATAGTAAGACAAAATTTCTTAAAATTTATGAAAATTCTTCTAAATTTATATGAGAAAAATAACGATTTCAAATTCATGACATTCATGCAAAGAATCATATGTGCAAGTTTGTAACATACTAGAATTTGAAATTATCGTAAATAAATGTAGATATATATTTAGTAAATTTTGTTTAAAAATTCAAAATTTTGGAAAAAGTAATATCTTAATCTTAGTTTTATGAGAGAGTCATTTTTAGCAATGTATTCTAGAATTACAGAATTTTAATAATTCCGAGAATAAATAATGGGGAAAAAAGTCTTGCGGACATTACTTCCCATTCATAAATAAGATAATTTTGGCCTTTCAAAACAAGTAAAATTATCTATCATTAATACCTAAAAATATTATACATCCTAAAAATATCAAACAATCATCAAATATGAAATGCCGTGATGCTTATTAGGAGGATATGATTTTTTGTTCACTTAAAAATATTCTAAAATTGAAACAATTGCGCTTACCTGTTAGAAGGATTTATATAAATTACAATCTGATAACCAAATGGATAATTAATTTTAAGAAATAATTAACATTAACAGAAATTGTCGTTAGATTTTATTTATATTAAATTGATTTACTTTTTCACGCATGTATATAAATTTTTTATATAGTTAATTAATTAAGTAAAATTATTAATAAACTATATAAAAAAATTTGTAAGAACTAATAAATAAATATCTCTTAATAAGCAAAGAAACTTGTGAAAATGATTTCTTTTATGATAAATTTATTATATTCTATATCGATATTATACCTTAAAAATTGTTTGTACTCTTTACATTATAAGGAAATTTGTTGTCATTCCATCAGGCATATTATAATGCTAACATATAATTAAAATTTGTGAAAAGTGATTAAATTATGTGATTTTAAATAATACTTTAAATGTCTCGCACAAAATATGTTGCAAGATTTTACAAATATATAGCTATTTTTATATTGAACATACAAGTTTTAAAAAAAATGTCACTAAATTGTTAACTTTGAGTATTTTGTTTTATTTCTTAGGTAGAAGAGTTGCACCAGAAAAGCATTTTAATTCAGAAAGTATCTGAGCATCGAAGTCTAACTATTTTAATATTTTGTCGTCTTTTGCGTGAAATTACTGTCATATCAGATTTCTTAGAAACTATTTTCAGAAAAGATAACGAAAACTTTTTACCAATTCTTCATGCGGAAAATGTATACTATGCTCTACAAGCTACCGAAGGTGTTTTAAATATCATAAAAAAGCAAAATAGTTCTTTAACGGCTCTTAAAATTCCAAAGACAGTATTATCTGTTTGGAACCAAACAACTGAACAATCTTTATCTATTCTTGGTTCACATTTTCCAATGTATTGCATTTATGTTTGGAGTATAAAATCTAAAATGACAGATATAGTGACGAACGAATATAATTTGAATTAAAAAACAATGTGGATTTAATTTTTGTTTACTTTCTTTATTATACACACACAAAAATGAAAAATTGCTTATCACATAACAATTTTATTCATATCAATATAGATAATGTATGAAGGGACCAAATATATATATATATATATATATATATATATATATTGTTAATTAGGGACTTTAATCATTGTGTATTAATGAATCCATTAGTTTCAATTTAGAACATTTATTAAATAAATGAAAACACTTCTCCAATTGTTTACTTAATTTTTTTAAACCAAGTTCTGAGTTTACTTTACCAATTTATATTTAACTTTTTCGCTTTTTAATATCTTTATTGAAGCACTAAGACTTAAATAATGCACATTTTTTCCTATTCAAATAGATGCCAGACAGAAATATGAGTGATATACAAAATCTATATTTTGTTCTTAGAGAGAGTAGTGTATTTTATTGATTAAGTGGGGAAAATATTTTTAAAAGAATTTCGAAAAGAAAACATTTTGGAATAAAGCCCGAAACTGACTTTATTATCAGATGGCTTCATGTTTTAAATTTTATATATAGTGAAACTTTGTATATGTATACATTTATTTATGTATAGAGAGAGAAATACGTATTCCCTTTATTTTCATACATCAGTAACTGTCCATTGTAATATATTTTGTAGGGAATAAATGGAAAGTATTCTTTTAAAATTCCTTGATCGTACTAAATGCTTAAATTATTATCACATTTTATATTCAAATCATTTACATGTTTCAACTTTAAAGTGAAATTTATGGCAAAATAAGTTGTGCATTATCTTTTCGACCACAAATCAAATTGGGAACATAAAATACTTTATTTAACCATGCACTGAATTGAAATTAGGAAATTTATTGCCTCTCATTGATATGGAGTTAGATTCTTGTAGTGCTATTTCCCATTCATGTTATGTATAATTTGAAAAGAGCGACATGATAAGAATTATAAAAATTAAATATAACTGCTAAACTAAATGTGATGCTATAAAATTAATTTTAAATTATAAAAAAATGAAAACATTTATTAAATTAATAATTTCAAATGAATCCTTCATCACAAGCATTTCAAAAACGTGTGGCTGTATGAAAAAATTCATTCTCGCCTTTTTATTAATTATCTCCAAACAAATAATATAGTAATTTTAAAATGACAAGTAAATGCTTTACACAATGGGATAAAATTTGCTCAGCACATAGGTTCAATGTATCTTGATATATTTTGCAAGTTATTGTTGTTGTCGTGTGCCACATGGCTGCCAAAATGGGGTGCGCTGCTCCACTTTTCCAACTAAACATTAATTTGTTGTGGAGTCCGACTTCCTCAGTACACACCTGCCATAGGTACCCGTTTATAGGGTAGGCAACCATTCACACCTCATTCATATAAGGAAAGAACAACGACAGGATAGTTAGAAAGAGAAAGTACATCCATGCCCGAACTGGTATTCGAAACTAGGACCTCCTTTTCCGCAATCAGGCACGCTGACCACTGAGACAATTTGGGCGGCACATGAGCAAGTCACTAATTATATTATAAATATTAGATTAAGTTTCATGTAGATGAACAATTTTAGGGTTTCATTTTTTGTAAGCAAGGTGCCACGCCAGTCTAGGGATCTCTTGTTTAAGTCAGCGAAGTCACCAACTTTCTGAGTTTCAATAACGCACAAATACCATCACTTCCGCCGTTGAGTGACGTCTAATGGTGTTTGCACCAATAGCATTTGAAATAAGAAAAAATGAAATATTATTTTGATATAAACATTCAGTGCGAGAATAAATGTAATACATTAATTCAATAAAATATAATATTTGGAATATACATTTCTAATATTATGTTACATTCATAATAAAAGAAATTACAACTATGAGCCTGATTCTAAAATTGCCTAATTTTACACAAAAACTAAGCCACCTAAAATGTTTTCAGCATATGTATGATTCAAATTTTTGCTGTTATTGTAATTTAACATATACAAATTAGTTTATTTCCTTGATTTTTAAAATATTAGGGTTAATGACTTATATAAAAATTTAAGAGTTATTTTACAGCAATAGATATAAGTGTCAACTCTAAATCAGTAATAATTTAGATATGGTTCCCAGTAAATCAAATTTATAATTTTGAAATCTTATCAATATTTATAACAATTATTTTCTGCCTTGAATTTAAATTTGGTTACACTATTATCATTTTTAGCTATAAATGTTTTTAATACTTTTAAAAGTATTTTCTACTTAATCTACTTTAAAATTATAAATATTACAATGTATGAATAATATGTTGCATGTAAAATATAATCGAAAAATTTCTTTCTCTTAGTTCTTTTGAATTTTTTTAGAAATTATTTTATTCATGTCTCCTATTTAGGAATTATATTCCAAAAAAACAGATCACTAATATATAAGGTTTATTTTTTAATGAAAATAACTTATGATATTTAAATGTGGTAATGATTCAAAATTTCACATAAAGAATCCTATTAATATGTATTGAAATGTTGTTAATCTTGAATATTTTAAAAATAATTTTATTCGGAATTTGCCTTTAAAACAAGTCTTCCTTTATCTTAGTTTAATGTAAGGAGAGGAAGGAAAAGGGAGAGCAATTAAGTAAAATAATTTTACATTTCATATTCTAAGCACATTTGATACAAAACTTGTCGCTATTTCACCCTGAGCATTTTTATCAAGTAGAAATTTATATAATGCTTCGCATAAAATGGTAACATTTTAATAGTTTATTCTATCATATTTTCAACTTTTCGCTAAGTCATTTCATTCGGAGATACATAGAAAATTAACTACAATTTAATTCTTTAAAAATAAAAAAAATACTTTGAGAACAGCTTGAAACATTACAGTTTATTGCATTACAAGTTACAGAATTATCATAACAGTTCCAGCTTGGCTTGCACATTATTTAGCTTATATATATATATATATATATATAATATATATATACATATATCTATACATATATATATATATATATATATATATATACATATAATTATATATATGTATATGTATATTATATATTTATACTATAGTATATTGTCATAATGTAATTTTCCGGTAAATTATAAAATAATAAAGAAAATATTTTTTTATTTGCATTTTTACAAAAAAATGTCCACATATTTATGGCTATATTTTTAATATTGATTATATAATTTTATTTGAATTTTAAAGAAGAGTTTTTATTTTTAATGTTATAAATATTTCTGTGCTACCACCTGCAAATATACCATATATTTTAATTGAAATGTTTTTGATTTGATATACACACAAGTTCTTTAAGAACAAATACATGGGTTTAATACTCCGTATCCTGAAGCAACATATCTCTATATGTGTTCATAGTTTATTATTATACTGGAGGCAATGTTCACTATGACTTTTCCAAGACACACATTCTACAATACATGGGATTAGAGATTGTCGTCGTCTGAATTATGTTAAATTTATGAAAGTGATTCATATGGTCCATGTGAATGTATAATACTAGAAAAGGAATGAGAGTCCTCCTGAAAATGTCGATCTCCAATGAATGCACAATAGGCGTAAAAATGTATGAGTGATATTACAGAATGCTTGTCTATTTGTGACTTGTCATATTTGTCTCTAGATACATTGCATGTTCTACATCACGTAATTTTTATGTATGATAATAAAATAGAATGCAACAGTCACTGTAGACATGTATATTTAAAAGATTCTTAATCTTTTCTCGATATTCTCATCAGTCCATTTTCCCAAAACATTTGGACCCGATGATTTTTAGACGAACCAATATACTATGAAGCTAAACTATTTAATGGTGGAGTGGAAAAGTATAACCAATTAGTTTGCATTTGATGGCCCCGTTATTATAGACTTAGCACACATACAATTGGTGCATATTAGTTGCTTGTATGTGTAATGGATATATTCTCAACCAGATGTATGCATATCAAATGAGACGATTGCTAATAGATATCCCCACGCATATATGCTAACATAAGGAAAACATGACGCGTGATTTTTTAAAGTTTGACCTTTGATACTCTCGTATAGTGTACAGTTAAACGAGTTTCAGCGTGCATCGCATTTTTTTTAAATTTTTTATTATTATTTTTTTAATGTGTTGAAAATTTCGAATTTTATACCTACCGACCAGATTTGCGGACAGCATAAATTTTTTTGTTACTATTTGAATACACATGATGCCGAATCGCATCAAATGCTTATCTAAGCATACGGTAGCAATGATCTGTGCCATGTGCAGTGCTTCAGATGGTTTGAAAGTTTTCAAAATAGTGATTTCGATGTGAGAAACGATGATCATGGCAGACCAGCAAAAGAAATTTTAAGATGCTGATTTGTAAGCACATGACTCGATGAAGATAATGGCCAAACGCAAGAACATCTTGAAGAGCAATTGAATGTTAAAAAGGACACTGTTTCCCATTGTCTCAAAGCAATAGGCAAGACAATAAAGGTTGGTGGATGGGTACCTCATGAGCTAATGGACCGTCAGCTGGAAAACCGAAAATTCATGTGCGAAATGATGCTTGCCCATTACAGACGCAAGTTATATCTCCATCATATTGTGACTGGCGATGACTAATGAATTTATTTTGAGAATCCAAAGCATAATCGATCATATGTTGACCCCGGGCAAACATCCAAATTGACCGCAAGGCCGAATTGCTTCGGCCGCAAAACAATGTTGTGTATTTTCTGGAATCAGGAGGGGCCAATCCATTATGAGCTTTTTAAACCCGGCGAAACGGTTAATACTGATCGCTACTAGCAACAATTACTTGATTTGAATGCTGCTATACTTGAAAAATGCTAGCAGTACAAGAAACGGCATCACAAAGTGATTTTCCTTGATGACAATGCACCTAGCCACCGTGCTAAACCGACCAAGGACATCGTTAAGACACTCTGCTGGGAGCCCTTAGAACATGCGGCTTTTTCACAAGACTTCTAATTAACACCAGTTTGCATAATTGGGACACGTGTTAGCTGACCAGCACTTCGCTTCTTGATGAAAATACATTGTACAACTGTATTAAAAATTAACGATTATCATATGTAAGTTTGATTAAGTTACAAAATAATCTCATCATTAAGTATACTGTGTTTCATAAATATTTATTTATGTTTTCTATTTAATCTTTACATTAAATTTCCTTTAATTTGATGAAGAAAAATTTATAGTTGAATGAAATTTAATATATTACATATGGACACGAAAAAAAATCAGAAAAAAAACACGTAAAAAGATTTTTTAAAAGGTTTACCAACTTGGCCACCGTTTTCAATTACTAAAATTATATTTTACAATGGTTAGCTTAGAAATTGACTTACATTTAAAACTCAAGTGGAAAATATTCATGAACAACCATAATTATTAGAAGCTGTTACTTTAGAATTTAACAATATCAATATTTTTTAATGAAATTTTTCCACAACTCGTAGTTTTTTACGAACTTAGCAAATGATAAAACATTTATATTTTAAAAGTTGCAATCATAAAATATATATTTAAGCAAATAGGAAACACTTTTGAGAAAAAAAAGAGTGGTTCAAATAAATGAATAGATATATAAGCGATGTTTAAATATTAATATTCAAAGGTTTGAAATAAAATAGTCTTGGCATTGCTATAAAAATTGAAGTTCTGCTTTTTTATGTTCTACGGAGACACATTTTTGGAAAAAGATAATCAAATTTAA
This sequence comes from Latrodectus elegans, assembly GCA_030067965.1. Lineage (NCBI taxonomy): Eukaryota > Metazoa > Arthropoda > Arachnida > Araneae > Theridiidae > Latrodectus > Latrodectus elegans. The sequence continues at coordinate 67,171,112 of CM057811.1, read as the reverse complement.
CGTCATCTTCATTTTTCAGGCAATATATAGGATTTTAAACTGCATCTGCAAAGCCTTATACTCCCATTTAAAAAATGCACATTTTATTTCACAATTAAATTTTTTCTTTTTAATGCATTAATACTTCTCTCGCAGACTGTTAAAATAATTGCGATCATTAAACGATATAGAGAATTCTTATCACTAAATAATGAAAGTGTTGCAAGTTTTTTGAGTTAGTAAATCTTTTTTTTTTTACTCGTGAATTGTTTTAGAATATTATTACTGCTTGTGATAAAATATTTTGACCAAAGCCACTTTATGATACTTTAAAATACTTATATGAAATATATTGTTTACTAAAGAACTGGAAGAAAGACTTCATGGAACAGGTAAATATTTTAAAAGTTTTAGTTCTGCTCTTACTAAAAAGTGTTAATTGTATTAATTCTTCCTTCTTTATTTATAATCTGCAAAAAAATCATGATAAACACACACAGATATATATATATAAATGCAGACTTTGCCTAAATCATTTGCAACTTTGTTAATTTTTTATAATTTTATACCAAATAAAAAAAGTTACTATCCTTATAAAAATAATTTATCTGTAATTATTGATTTAAATTTGTCACATTTCTTTTCAATTGTTAATTCTTATGTTGGGATATGTATAATTAGCATTGTTTCAAAAATCAAGTTTTATAGTTAAATCTATTGCAACTGAATTAAATTTAGAGTTAAAAATTGTAGCTGAGTTAAAAAATGGAATTAAAAAAAAATATAATGAATCTTACTGCTTATTATTTAAGCACAAATTGAGGTTGTAATATTCTGTGTTAATTGCATTATGGTTAATTTCTTTCCTTCTTACATGAACAAATGATAGTCTACTGAGTTAGTTGTTATAAGTAACTATAAGTAACTTTTTCATTGTCATTTTAAAAATTAATGATTTTGCTACATTTTAATAAACACTATAATTTTTTTGATATATATTGTATTAGTGCAGGATTCAGAAGTAGTCAGTTTGTTAAATGGATAACTTACTAATGTACTTGTGCAAATAATGTGAGTTACTATTAAAATTTATTATGTAACTCCATATTAATCTTCATTTTGATTTTACATCACATGAAACTTAGATTAATAACGAATTAATGGATAAACCTATGACTGAAGCTGAGAAAAATGTTAAAAGTTTACTTTTAACGGAAGAAAATTGATTAGTGGCAACAACAAAAAAAAAAGTAACTAAAACGGAATTTGGCAACACTAAAATAAAAAGAAAGCTGAAATTGGCAACACTAAAATAAAAACAAAAGCTGAAATCGGCAACACTACGCAGTAAACAAAGGGCGCCAGATTTGGCGAGAAATCTTATATGGGGATATCGAACTTGTTCCCTTTTGGAACAACTATAAGAAACTATAAGAAAAGCAGAACTATAAGAAAAATCAGTGCCTACTTTTTCATAAACTATCTGTTACTATGATTATATTTTTTAAAAAAAAGTCAATTAAATATACAAATAGCTGTCATCTGAATAGTAGAAGATCGTAATAGAGGAATTGTGTAATATGATGCCTGTTTATGTCTTTTTATAGGTGTAATATATGAGTAAAATAAATGCTAAAATGTGATTAAGAAAGTTAGGGCTAAATTGGTAACAGATAGTACTTTTAGGTTTTAATGGAAAATTCAATGAGACATGTAGATAGAAGATAGTAAATGAGTAATGTTTGTACAAATATAAGTAAAATTGAGCTTGTTTAAAGTGTATTTTATATGATAAGCTGAACTCTCATAAATTTTTAGTTTGTATAGAAATAAAGTGTATACGAAAAACAGACATATGCATAATTTGTATAAATCATTAACATAATTTATAAAAGAATGCATTGTTAATTATACCATTTTTTGGTAATTTTTTTTCTTTTTGATTATTTTAGTTATAAAATCTGCTATTCTCAGTTTCATGTTTATTATAAAAATATCTTAAACGATTTTATTCTTTGCATCATTTCTTTTCCTCTTTGTACTATCTTAACCTCCCTTTTTTTTTTCTTTTTTTTTTTTTTTACATTTCTCCTTGGTAACCATTCACTTTTTAAGTGATAAATGTTGCTTAACAGGTCATAAAAAAACTTTTTCTGTTTCTCAGTCTATTGGGGATAGATTTCTTAACACAAGATTGATGTCATAAAAGAATTCTTTATTTCTTTGTTATTTTGACACTATGAAATGGGTAACTTGATAACTGATGACATAAAGCATTATTAGAACATTAACTGCATTTTGCCTTCTCAAAGAAACTTTCATAGTGACTGTCATTCATTTGTCATCTTGGAGATTGTCAAAAATGATTCACAAATGTGTGTTCAGAATGCAAAAATTCAACATTCGTCATCTGTTTTACAGCAGGGGCTGGTATCGAGCCTGAAATCTTTCACTTCAAAAAGCTTTGTTTTACTACAAGATCATGGTAGTTTTAACAAAATGTAAGCTTTATGGAATTTCAAAGTAATTTTGTATTTATATTTTCTTTTAATTTCACATTTGCATCTATAATAATACCACTAAAATATTAGAAATGAAATACCTCTTAACCTTGATAGATAATTGAAACAAGATTTTAAAACTCTTCATTAATTATTGATTAATTCCATCACATGATCATGAATTTATCGCTAAGCTAATATCTAACTTACAGTCTTGGATTGGTATGAAAAAAAGTTGTGGAATTTAAGAATTCATTTTCTTGATTATGAGATTTATCCTCTTAAAAAGTTAAAATAATTTATTATGTTAATAGTTTTTTTAACACCAATGAAACTTGTGACTTATTTTCACATTTATTCTCCACTCTTCAAATAAATTTTGATGTTTTTGAGAATTTTAGAAGTTAAATTCAACAAAATAATAAAAAAACAAATAAAAACCTTACTTAAAAGAGATTTATTGGGAACAAGTTATTTTATTCAGTATGTATACACTATTTGAGAACAGATTTTACTATAGCTTTTTTAAACACTAACTCTCTTTCAAATTAAAAATATTTTTATTTTAAAATGTATGTCAAATTTTGATACAAAATTAAGTGACTTAAAAATATCCACAGCAAATATAAAATAATTTTTAAAATAGATTTAAATTTATTGTTGAAAGCAGGATATTTAGTGAATATTATTATTTTATAATTTAGAAAGACTTGGTTAGTGTAAAGTTTATTCATGGTGTGACAATTGCTTTTATAAAGTCAATTACAATGTACTTGGAATTAATGATAATAATATGTTTTTATTAATTAAAGAAATAAAAGTAATTTAAAAATAAATTAAGAATATTAATTTGCAAATTCAATTCTTATTGCTTAGAAGTATTGATGAATTAATTGATTTTCTGTTTCCTCATTAGACTATGCAAAATTATTACTGTAGTAAATTTAGCTTGCTTCTACATGTTCATTGACTTTTGTCAGTCTTTATTGTTTGAACTCAATAGAGACATGTTTATAAATTATTCATAATAATGGGATTAATTCTCTGCTCTCAAAAAATATAAGTTACATTATTTTATCATAATAGAATATTCTAGAATCTTGTCCTTTTGATGAAGCATATTTTGCTTTTAATTTCTTGTGATTTATATCTACTGCAGCCAAAGTTATGTTTAAAAAAAAAGCTGATGTCTATTTATATTTCATTCACTTGAATTTTTGCATTTTATTTTTAAATAAAGTTTAAGATTTTACCTTTTATATATAAAATTCTATATGTGTACTTATTTATTTCAAATTATATGAGTTGTATTGTACATGAATTATTCTAGGTGTAACTGTAAATGCAGTCCATCCTGGTTGTGTAACGACAGAAGTCTTATATAATATTAGTGGTTTTGGGGTTTCACTTGCAAGGATAAATTTTTTGTTGTTTGGAAAAGTAAGAATCATTTTCCACTATATATAAAATAATAATTGTGATTTTTCCAGATTACATTAAGTATGTTGAAAACAAAGGATATGATATTATATGTGTTCATATAGTATACAGTTAAAATTTAAAGATGCATTACTTTAATCTCTCTGCCTGTGGTTGCTTATATGTTTTCTATACATTCCAGCATAACTTTTGAAACCCTTGAAAAATGAATGCCTAAATATATATATATATATATATATATATATATATATATATATATATATATATATATATATATATATATATATATATATATTTACCACAAGTCTTATACTCATTTGCAGTTCTTATTTCTTTTTTGCTTCCAGTATACAAACAATTAATACAATTCATCAAGAATTACTGTGTAAATTTTACAAGATAAACTAACTTATGTTTATTTTCAATTTCCCTCTAGAAAATAAACACACAATTTTGTCCACAAAGATCTGATGATGTCATATGCTAGGTATCTAATTGCCTATAAAATATTTATTCAAACAATCATACTGTTCAATAAAGGCATCTACACTTGGTGTTGCTCTCTATTTAAATTGCTGCAGTTTTTCTCCAGAAATTAAATAATTAATGAGTGATGAATTGTGTGTTATTTTTGTTATACTGTTAAAAAAAACTGATTTAAACTTATTTTTGTAAATTCAATTAAAACAAAAGATTATAATTTAGATAAAATGGGTATTTTTATTATTAATTTAAAAAACTGCATAATGTCAATGAAATTTTCCTTTTTTATGTTAAAATTCATAAAAAAAATAAGTTTAGCAAATTGAATATATTAGTTAAATTTATTCATATTTACCTTTAGGAAAAATAAGGTAATGTTTTAAGAAAGCTAAAAAAAATCTCTTTCTTTAATTTTTGTATGAATAAGACTTACTTTATTTTAAAAATATATTACAATTTTGTGGCAGATTCATCAATTAAAAAAGTGGATAATTTTCATAATTTAATTTTTTATTAATTTGAAACTAGAATGTAGGAAATACTACCACAGTATTTAATTTATAATTTTAATGCTATAATAATTGAATTTTTCTGGACAAATGAACAATACTTATGAAATATTTCAAATCTTATAGAATTCATTAAGTTGTATAATATCAACACAATAAGTATTTATACTTGTCTAATGTATATTCTGTGGATCTGTTCACACAATTCCTATGATTATGAACAAAAACATTTTTGACAGCTTTAATTATTGTAAAGTAAGAACTCCATTAAATTCTTCTGAAGAATGTAAAATTTATTTTATTGCTATTTGTGAAATTAAAAAGTTTGTTTTAGGATTAATTATAATTGACTGTCTTCTGTACTATTTTACTTTTTCCTACATTGGCTCTGGTAATTTAAGTAAAAATGCTATAGTATTTCAGATTAATTGCAAAATGTCAGTAAATTCATCCATTAAAAAGATAAAACTTATTATAATTGTGTCTCATTTTCATTGGTTATACTTCAGTAATTTCAGAATATGAAAACAGGATTGTTATGAACTTTCTTAAAATGTAAATCTTCATATTACATTGTATCTTTTTTTTTTTTTTCTTTCTTCTTCTTCTTCTTTTTGCTCCAGCATATTTTTTATTTTTAATTTATGCATTATTGAAATATTACTAAATTAATAGAAAAAAATTAAGAGAAAATTAATTTAAATAAAAAGAGGAAGAAATTATAATTTTACCATTTCCTTACCTTTTATAATATTGTGAAATAATTTTTAAAAGCATTAGTTGCAAATCATTTGCTTGACAATTGCTTCAAGTTTTAAATTTAATGCTTTCCTTTGTTACGCATGAAATAAAATGTCTTTCTAATGTAAAAATTCTGCTTCATAAAAATTTTTTTAAAAACTACTCTCAATCCGTGAAACGAATTTAAAACCCTAATCAAAATTTTCCAACAGTAATGTTTTGCAAAAGATTTATTTTTATGTCAAAAATCTGCAAAATGAATATAAAGGATGTAAAAAAAAAAAAAAAAAACAATGCTTAACTTACATAATAATCTGCTGCTACTGAATGCATTGAAAGATACATTGTAAACTCTTTCTAGGCTGAAAAATATGACTTAATGTTTTTGGTGATAGTAATTACAAAAGTTTGTAAAATTGAAAGAAATACATTTCATATTTTTATAATGGCATTTTTCTGCCTCTAAAATCACTCTTGCATTTATTTTATTCTGTTTTTTTAGTTACACATTTGTAACATATATATTTATTTATATTTTTTTAGACTTCTGAAGAAGGATCTCAATCTTCCATCCTGTTAGCAGTAGATCCTCGTTTGGAAAAGACTACGGGAAAGTACTTTGCAGATTGCAAAGAGCACAAAGTTTCTAAAGCAGCAGAAGGTAAAGAACTTGCAAAACAACTGTTTGAAATCAGCGAAGAAATAGTTGGCTTATCATTTGGTGCAACATTGTAACTTCTGTGCAATATAAAAACTGGGAAATGTTGCATAAACTCTAGTTTGATAATGCTCAATTATTCACTAGGGTAAGAACAAAAGTCACAATGTAATTTTTTGTAAGATTGTTCTGTCACATTATGTAGACTTTATATATAAATACAAATTTACGTTAACTTTAAAATATTTACTATATTTTAAGCTTAGGTTTTAAAATAATTAATTTGACAATTCATCAAAAAATGTTTAAGTATTGATTTGCAATCAGACTACATAAGGTGATAGAATCAGTATATATTGTTTATTAAGTATTTAAGATCAAAATAGTTCATTTAATTAAATATTGTTATTATTTTTGCATTCTTTTACTATGATTATGAAATTACTTTGTATTTTATGATTGTGAAAATGAATAAATTTAGTCATTTGAATGTATGTAATGTTAATCCATGCATTGAACTTTTTTATTCTACTTCAAATCTTTATTGCAATGTATCATTTTTGTGTTCAAATGTAAACAAGTCATTTATCATTTTTTTCCTAGTTAATGTGAAAGAAATTAATTTAGATTTAAAATAAGCACCTGTAGTGATAAAATAGTAAATTTAACAGTGTTAGTAAACTTTCATATGGTTGTGTTATTGTTAAAAAGAATATAATTAAAACTTCCTTTAATAGTTGAAAAAATTAGTATATATTCAAATTTCCTACAGTCACATCATGCAGTGGAGGTTAAGAATTTTTCTCAATACAAGTTATTTACATTAATCTTTGTTTTTATCTTAATATAATGCAATTTACTCTGTGCTGTATATATATATTCACAACCTTATAATAATGATTAAGAAACCAGACAGTAAGTTATGATAATGTAAAGGTAAGAATGTAGACTTTAATAGGGGAAAAGTCACCCACATTTGCTGCAGTTATACTAGTGATGCTAAATCAGCTAAAAAATATATCATCATTCGGACATCTGTATTACATTTGAAAGTGTAATGCATTTGACAAATATTTTACTGAGTTCAGGTTGGGACTCTGAATAGGTTAGGGAAGATCATGTATATTGATCTTGTGATACCACTTCTTGGGTTAACTCTGGGTTGGGTAGAGGGAGGTGCGTTAAAGCAATAACAACTATCACTCTTTGATAGAAAAGGCTTGAACAGACCCTCTACCTAGATGTTTCTATCCATTGTTCCTGAACTTTGGACTCAAAATTTGTGGTCAGAGGATGAATTTAGTAATACTTTTACTTCAATAGTTTATCCAATTTCATTGTTGTTACATATGACTCTTGGACAAGCCAAGCTTGCTAGCCGATGGCTATGTGAAAATAAACAGAAGGGTACGTTGTTCCTTTTATTCAGAGCACCAGGATGATGAAAGTACATCTTTGCTCTAAGACTCATCTGACAAATGGCACCACTAGAGGATACACTCCTTCAATTTTGACTTTGCTTGGAGAGGAAGGAAATTTTCTCCATACCATTACTCCCATGGAAACTTCTCAATGATCAACCACAGTAATTTTGATTTCACAGATTTAATAAACACATATATCTCATGTAATCGGTTAGTGTTTGACGGCATTGAAAATCGAAGACAGTCCTTCAGGACGGAAGGCCGATGCCTTAACCACTAAAACAAAGCAAAAAATCTATCATGGCACCAATAACACATAAAAGCAACAAATTCTCCATCATAACAATAGCAGTATTTCTATTCCTTTGGAGATATTTCATAAAATCCTTATAGGGTAATATTTTTTGTCTTATGTGTATTAAAAAGGAAATGAATTTCAAGCACATAAAATATCTATTGGAAAAAACTAGTCAGTAAAATAACACACATTTGTATTTGTTTTTCAATAGATAAATCATTTCTTAATTTTGTTGTTACTCATCTTTTGGAAGGAAGCGTTTTTGCTGTTTGAATGTTTTTCATTAAAATAATTATTTTAAATGTATATTTATTAATAAATTAGTTAAAAACCAAGCCAAATTACTAATTAAAATGTAACCATACATATTATTTTTTATAGGTAATATTGCTTGGACAGATTTTGGCAGCACTTAATCTGCTGTTGGCATCACAAAAGAATATAAAGTTTACTCCACCCTTCAAGAATGCATTACGATAATACAAATGATTTATTTAATTGCTTATTATGGTTATTATTTGAAACACCAAACATTTTATTTAGAAAATGAATAAGATAAATATTATCTAATTTTAAGAAAATATTTTAGAGCATTTTCTTTATTTCCTATCTTATATATAAAAAAATCTATTATAAAATGTTGTATTACAATTCTAATATACTGTAAATATATGGTACTTTTTCTCATCTGTTTACAGATATATGTGCACTGTAAATTAAAAAAGCATAAATGAATGAAAGACAATTTTTGCAATTAAATTGTTGATAATTATGATCATATTTTTTCTACAATATTTTTGATTATCTTTTGAAATTTAAAAACAACACGAACAAAACTTAAAAATTTATAAAATATTTTTAAAATTATATTATTTACATAAGAGGGATTTTAGGATATTTTTTAATGATTTCATCGATATTTCATTCACTATAGTTAAAAATATGTAAAGTGAATATTTACTCAGATTTCCAAATTAAACTGAGTTAGGAAAGGGAATTTCTCTTGAAATATACTTAAATTTTGAATTGATTTATTCAATATGAAATGTTGTTGTTTTATTTTATCCTCTTTAAAAATCTGACATTTGTCAGTTCAACTCCAATAAATTGTTGACAGGCAGAAAGTCTGACTATCAGGGGATCTAAAGATATATCTTCCCAAAGAAGTCTGACACAATCCATGTTTTGGTGAGACTGGATGGTCACAGCATTTTTTGCAAGTGGGATGATAATTTATACCATGTTTAAACCATATATATTTTAGATATTCACTTGAGAATCTGGCCAAGGTAATCTGAGATTTTTGGTCACATTTCATTTCCAGAAAAGTTTCATTGAAATGCTGCATTCACAGCAATATATTCTATCTAATTATATAGAATATTTTTAATATTGTTTCTGTTTTATATTTTTGTTAAAAAAAAGTTACTAATTGTATTGTTAGTAGTGAATGTATTCTATTGAACAGCAACAGGAAGCGAAATAAAACAGCAACAAACGAAAACAAAAAGCATAACTACCATAAACGTTAAAATATCGTTTCACAGAAGTCGGAACGTGTGAACATAAGGCTCCTGTAAAGTGGAGCTAACGCATGGACTTCCCGACCTGTCACAAACACTATGGTTGCCATAAAACTTCGTATGACGCAACTTTCTTACATACGTTAATTTACATTTGATACAGGTTTGTTTTCTTTGATACATTTCTAAAGTAATATTTTTTCTGTAATAAATTTTAAAAAGGATTGTAATGTGCAAAAACTGTTCATAATATTTTATTTTTAAAGAATTTAAATTGTATTTCACTTATAAAAAAGAAAAAAATATCAGAAATAAAAAAACTTTTTTTGCGCATAGTAAGTATATTAGTGTAATATTACTGACAAGCAATAATACATATTTAAAATATGTCAATCTATGTTATAACTTACATAAATATATACCCGCATAGTGTTATAAAAAAAGGACAATAGAGAAAACTATTTTTTAAATTATATTATACTGTAAGTAATATAACAGCAGTTTTCACATACATAATAATTAACAAAAATAAAAAATAACATTGTAAGTCTATATTACTAACTAGTAATGTATTCCTACAACATTGAGACACATAGTAATATATTCTTATGACATGATTTGAGAGAAATACATATTTAACATATAATCTAAAATAAATTTCATAATTCTGCATTTTTATAGTGTTTTCCAGTTTGTAATGAATAATGAAATTATGTATAATTTTCTTAATATTTCTTACTAAAACTAATGTTTTCTCTTGTTATAATTTTAAAAAGCATTGTAATGTACAGACTATTCTTCATAATTTTTTAAGAATTAAATAAAATTGTGTTGTACAAATGAAAAAAAAAATTGTACATTGTGAGTAATTTACTAAATTAGTTAATATTACTGACAAGCAATAATACTTACAAAATATAAGCCTATGATAAAACTAACATATACTGTTATAAGAAAAGGTCTAGTAGATAAGCTATTTTTTACATATTATAATTAATTAGTAAGCAATATATATTTACAATATATAATTTGAGAGTAATATATACTTAACACACACACAGAATATAATCTAAAATAAATTTTAGTTTTGCATTTTACTGAGCCATTTATTTCATTTTATTTTTTATTAAATATGGGGGCAGAAAAGTACAAAATTTAAAAACAACAAAATTAGTGTACAAACTCTGTAATTCAGATGCAAAAGAATTGATAAGTACTTCAAACAAGATAACATGTAATTGTTAATTTTAAACTTATATAATTACATTTTAAATAAGCCTTTCCAGTAATTAAAAATATTTTTATTTTGAGAATAGTGACATTATTTTTTAACACGTAAGTTTCTTTAACAAAATAAGCGAACCCAGACTGTGCTAAAAGGACGATTTTAAAACGAAAATAGCAAACCTTAAGCATTATAAAATTGTTTCAACTATTAATGGCTTAAATGTTGCCGTTTTCTTTACTTAATGACTCACAAAATTATCTTATGGTCTATGTCCAGCATTTGGTAGCAGAAAATACTGAAAAAATAGCTTTACATTCTTTTATTTCTCAAGGCAATTAGCAAAAAAAAAAAAAAAAAAACGCCTGAGAAATACATTACCGTCGCCAAGATTTCAACAACACAAATCTCATGCGTCGGCCTGAGTAATTAAGGCTTGGCGCAAATTTGGAAGAATTCCCCGGAGAACAAGTGACATCAGGAAACGTCCAAAATGAGTATTTTGAGCGAACTTTTAAGTTTTTCCAGCTAGTTAGAAATATCTGGCAGGGCACTGCGAATTTTTTTACCTCGTTTTTGTGCGTACCTCGTTTAAATGCCTTCAAATATATTTATTAAATTTTCATTCAATGAAGAGTTTTTAATTGATCAATACAGGAGTAAGTATTTTATTTTAATAAATTTTAAAGAATCTATAATCTTTTTATAAATTAATTAATTTTTTATAAATCATGTAAAGATGTCTATGGTTCACGAAAGATAAGTTATTTTGATAAGCATAAAAAAAGCCCCATCATGAAAGATATTCAACATTTATTTTATGAAACATTTGGAAAATCTGTAACAGGTAATTATATTGATAATTAAAAATTGAATTTTTATGCAAATGAAATAAATTAAAGTCGCACCTATTTTCTTAAACTTAATATGCCTTTATATTGATTTAGATATAATGCTAAGCAAAATTAATTCCAAAATTGAATATATTTTATCTAATGTAATTAAAATAACTTATTCTTTTATTTAAATTAAATAGAACTTGATTTTTATATAATCAAGAAATTCTTACATTTTTGTTACAAACTTATATTGTTGTTGTTATTTAGGTGTTAAGATTTTTTATAATAAGTTTTAATTTTATTTTACTAAAGAAACCTCTTATTGAAATATTTTATTAAAAAATTATATTACTAAATATATTTTACATATGTAAAAAAAAAAAGAATCTAATATTTCCTGGACATTTTTAATTTGATTCTTAAAAATCTGTATAAGATCTGTTTAATTGGTTATAATTGATAAATCATTCTCTTCTGTAACACATGAATATTTTAAATGCAATTTATGGAATACATTGAAAAGAACTAATAAAGAGGAATTGTATTATTTTTGTCTGCAAAACAAATTTTAAATAATTAAATTTTTAAAAATTCTGGAATGCATTACAATTTTTAGTTATTCCAAGAAATAAATTGTACTACTACTTGTGGAATTATGCTAAAGTATTATTTAAAATACATTATATTAAAAGTAATGTTATAATTCAATGAGTTAGAGCAAATTTGTGATACATGAATTTTTTATGAAATATAAGCTAGTTTAGTTAGATAATTATAAGTTAATTAAGTTAAAATTTATTGAAAAATTATCAAAGCAGAGAGAAAATGACATGCAATACGTATTTTAAAATTTTATACAAATAAATTAAGAAATATATACATAAATGAGCAGTTATAATTTCACAAAACTCATATTCTGCTTCAAAAATGTATTTAATCTTTCAATACAAATGTAATTACAGAAAAATGTCAAATAGAAAAATAACGTCACGTAGTCACATGACATGACGTCATTATTCCATCTCCGTGAATTCGCAAGGAATTCTCCCAGTACCGAATTCTCGGAATTTCACCGGAGAATTCTGACGTCATTATTCCATCTCCGTGAATTCGCAAGGAATTCTCCCAGTACCGAATTCTCGGAATTTCACCGGAGAATTCTGCTGTAGTTTAAGCCAAGCCTTACATGTCGCCTCACCACATACTTTCATTTATATATTGGTTAAATTTGTACACCATTTACACATATGTAGTTGAGAAGTAGTACATGAAACAGTATCTTTTTGTATCGTTAATAAATTAAAAGTTTGCCTGTTAGAAGTCAAAACAAAATGTAAATCAATTTGCTTGGCATTATTTATTTTCAAATCGCCAATTTTTAGTTTATTACAAAGACTGAAAAAAATCAATTACTACCTTACTTTTTCAAATAATTCCTTTTTAAGAAATATAATACATTAAAGGGAAATTATTTTTTTTAAAAAATAAAGCAGTTTCGAATACATAAGAATCAAATCTACTATATAAAGAATGATCGCAAAAAATAATAAATCTTTTACAACATAAAAGAACTGAAAATAGAAAAGAATCACCGTTTGTGTTACAGTGAAACATTATTTTTGATCAAATAATAATTTTCAGTTTATTTTCATAGTTTCATTAAATATATATTTGTGAGAAACACTTTTTAGCGACAGATCTCGCCATACACCGATATAAAAATATCCCCTAATGATGAAATTTTTCAATACTATATTTTTTACAATTTTAATATTCATACTTTATGCTTTTCACTGCTTTTATGAATGCTTATGGTAACAAATAAAATTTTATTTGTTACCATAAGCATAAAAATTATTTAAAGATGCCAAATTCTACTTCATATATAAGCGAAAAAAGAATCTTCAAAATGAAATATGATTGGTTGAGTTTATTCCCTCAAAATTCCCAAGCTTCAAAATTCCCGGGAATTTTACATCTCTAGTTCAAGTACTAAACTCTGTAAACCAATTTTTTTTCAAGTTTCCACTGAATCGTAGGAGCAAGCTCGGGTTCCAGATCTGTTAAACCTGCAGATTATTGCTTTGGAAGGGATTCGTGTGATATTTTAAGACGTAACCTGATGTGTGTATAAACTCTAAATTTGTTTGGGGTTTTAGTAACGCTTGAAGCTTTTGGTGTTTCGATTAAAAAAAAAAATACTTGGAACGCATTTGCTTGAAATGTTTGTTTGAAGCTGTGATATTAAAAAATAAATTTTATTTTCGAAGTGAATAAAATTCGAATTTTTTAAACTCACCGTAAAAAATTGACATTAACAATGAAATTTATAGTTTATACAAATGATAAAAAGGAATTTGCTAAAATTTATGAAAAAACGTTCGTTTCCTTTTATTATTATTATTATTATTATTTTTTTTTTTTTTGATAGAAAAGAATAGGCATATATGACTGAGAGAAAAATATGCAAACACCAAGCTTTCTTAATTATATATTTTTATTGATTTTTAACTTATGTTGGCAGATTCGTTGACAATAGGTAGTGGGGTCCCATAATGTCTGAGAAAAGGAATTTGCTAAATTCGTTAAAGTGGTGGTCAATTAGATGTATGGAAATGGGATTGTCACAAGGTTAAGGTTGCAAGACACCTCATTAATATATTTCGCAGTGTGCTCAATCATTAAACACGAATTTCTGTGTCCAGAAATGTTCTAAGCCATCATCGAGCTATAGCACCATCAGAAGACCGTTTTATAGCTCTTTCAGCCAAAAATAGAAGTATTTCTGTGTCGCAACTTTTTACAGAACCACTTTGTAATAACAGGAAGACCTATCTGCTTGTACCGTACAAAGGTCTTCAACATCAAATTCTTATGCAAAACGACCAGTTGTGTATGTTTCACTAACCAGATGACAGAAAAGGGCCCGCGTATCTTGAGCAAGATAATACGTTTCTTGGACCAGACAACGATGGGCTTCTGTATTTTTTACAGATGAATCCAGATTCACACACAAGAATGATTCAAAACTAATCTGGAGAAAATAAAGCTCCATAATGTTAATATTTTCTTTTAAATTTGTTTTCAAAAAAATTTATTGAGAACAAATTTATATAATTTAGACAACTAATGCAGTTTATAATGCATATTTATTAATTAGACCTCACTAATTGCCACGATATATAAATGTTAAATTTCTCTTAGTAATGAAATAGCTTATAAATTGCTACACATAGAATTTATCCCAAGAGTTCGTAATGAATAAGTGATTTAACACAGCTATTTTATTAGTACGAAGGAGTCTTAGAGCAAAGCACAACTTTGCCCTAAGCACGAAAACACAACCACCTTCAAGTGCTTGCCTTGATTAAATCAACATGAAGAAAAGAATTTTTCTTCATCGATGTGAAATACAAGCAAATTCAGTAGATAACATGTTCATTATAATATTAAGCTTTATAATCAAATAATCAACTGATAATTTAATTTTACGATTCAGTGTTAAAGTTACTCGAATTAGTGACAATAATTTACATAACACATTGAATACAAGTGCAGTATATAAATGGATCTTTTTGGGAATAGAACACACACACACATACTTTTTTTATTAAATACTTTAGCGAAAAATATAATAAATTCTTATTTTTTACACGGAGCTGACAGAGCTAAATGCAGATCAGCAGCGGTTCGCCAGACCGTTTCTAATTTTGGGGTTGTATATTTCTTGTGATTCCTAATGTAAATCATGGAACAATATTCTGTGTACAAACTGCATACACATAATTAATGCAAAACCACGTGATACTCATACGACGATACAAAATGTTTTCATGTTTCTAAACGTGAATAATAACAATTTTTTAAAGCAGCTTGCAGTGTCATTTTCTCTTTTAATGGACAGATGACTAATTACTTCATTATCATTGATTTCCTTTAAAAATCGTCAATAACTTCATCATGTGTTTGTTTCCATGAAAATAATTATGAAGCATACTTAAACAAATTACTCTGTCAATTTCGGGGTGGCAGTTGATTATCTTTTTGTAACAGGTTTGTTGGAATAAACATGCTCTCTCACCATTTGGAAAATAATGGAGATCACATGTGATCACATGAAAAATAATCACATGTGAGAAATAATGGAGCACAATGCTATCATTTGCTTCTTAAACTTAAAAATTTAAGAATATTGATGTAATATCTCATTAAATATACTCGAAATATGATATAATAAACATTCAGACTGAAATTTTTCATACCAAATAAAAGTAACTTTTGTTAACGTCTGCTTGTAACATTTTTTAAAGATGAAATCGGGATTCTAATTAAGGTCACTATTAATCAAATGAATTTTAATTACTGTTTTACATAAGCATGCCAATTACTTTATTAATTTTTTTCTATTCCAATTTTTTTTTCCGTTTCCAAATCATTTACTATTAAATAACTAATAATAACTTCATTACATTCAGGATTATGGTTTACCATAAACAAGTAGTAGTGAAGTACTTTTTAGAGCAAACGTTCTCGGGTTCGATCCCAACCATTGTTATACAATGGGAGATAGCTGTTTCTCTCCTTCCTGTTGTTCGTTGAAATGGGACATATCCATGTTTTCTCCTTTTCGACAAACAATGTGCTCCACAATCTGTGGAAACACTTCCAGGGAGAAAAATCCTGCAGTAGATAATGAAATGCTTTCCAACCACATTGAGCTGTTTGGTTTTGACTATCTGATGTCAAACTAATGGTGTGATACTAGTACACATTGATGTGTAATGATAAGACCACAACACGAATACATTTTTCAGAGTAGGAAACTGCGGGATGGATTCCAGCTACTTATGAGCCATAGAGCACCTGTGAACATTTGTCGGTTTGAATGTTTGTGATTTTGATACAGATGCCGTATAATCCATCATGCCAAATTCTGAGTTTCGTGATATTTTTGGCTGATTTTCTTGTGCATTTAGCAACTTGGTTTTATTACGTCATAGAGATAGAGACTTATAAGATTTATGCACAAAATTCTATTTTCTCAAACCTTGGTATTTATGTCATCACGCTCGTCAAAATAGGTCTTCATTGCCAAAAAATTCAGAATTTGGCGCGTGGATTATACGGCATCTATATCATGATATTTTTGGGTTACCTCACCTGTGACATATGAATACTACAAATTAGGAAAAAGGCAGTGGTGACTTGGTTCGATGAAATATCGTTCTCATATATTCGGAATGTATTGAATTCGAATCCTATTATTTGTCGCCGGCAGTGATTGGGAAGGTGACCACGTACGCTCCCTCACTGGGTTGCTGGAGTTGCGTGGGTAGGGGACGTGACCACGTTAATATGTGGCATCCAAAGTCCTTCCGCTGGTGGGGTGGGAATGTGGAGAGGAGACTGCCAGCTCAGGTGTGACCTCGTCATCTAAACGGGGTTCAAAATTACGAGACACTTGGTGATGGACAAATATTCCAAATACGTCAATCTAAAAGTACATGACACGTACAAAGTACGGGGCTCACCTACACTGCTATGTATATATCTATGTCATGCATTATGTCATTGGGTATATCAAGGATTTGTTTCGAATGAAAGATGCTGGGTTCGCATCCATCCATTGTTTTTTATTTTTATTTTATTTTTTTCTTTCTTTTGTGACATGTGTGAATATGCCCCTTTTAACTATTAAAAAACACTTTCTGTAAGCGATTACACAAAGATTGGATAACTTTTGTCGTTTTACGGCTCTTTTTATGCACATGCTAGTGTATTAATTATACTGAAAATTGAGATTTACTGTTTTAAATTGATTCGAAGTCATTAAAAACATAACGCCCTAAATAAAAATTAGATGCATAAAAGCTGCATTTATAAGCTTAAGATAACAGTTCAAATAAGGCAAAAGTAAATAAAATTATCGATAAAAATAATATTAGTCGTTATTTTTTTAAAATCGCAGTTTTCTTTCAATTTCTTCCAATTGAAACAAGCGTGTTTTCGACTTTCTTAACACATTTTCGGCTGAAAAATGCGTTAGAACGCAAGTGAAAGTACCCTGTAATATTTTATCAATTATCATGTAAAAAGAAGTTTTGACTTCTGTATTAAATTCGTAACTAAGAGGTAATATAAAATATTCCTCATTTCATTTATATATGTATCTAGGGATATTTATAGCTGATATACACATCAGAAAATGGATTTATAAGCTTAATACAACAATTTAAATAAAGTAAATAAAAAAATATCGTTAAAAATAATCAATCAATCAACAATGGCAGTACAACCCTGTGTGGGTCCTGGCCTTCTCAATGAGCTTATTCCCGTTAAAAATAATAGTAGGCGTTATTATTCAAATTCGCAGTTTTCTTTTGAAACAAGATCCACATTTTTTATTCCAAGTCATAACTCTGGCAGCTTAACAAATATGAAAATTTATATAATAAAAAAAAGAGTTTCCAAAAAAAAAAAAGGTATTATATTAAATAAGATACAAAAGTGGCAATAGAAAAGAATAAACGATTTTTGAAAGAAAAGGTCACAAAGAATTACAATTTAATAAAATCTTTTTTTTTCTCCTTAGCTTGCTACTATCAAAACCACTTATTCCGATCTGGTCGTAAACCTGATTATAATCTTCTAAGACAAGTTTCATCATACGTGAGCGACAGTTGTGGAATGAGTAATTCATATTTCGTAGAAATAGAGTCATAACCATATGTTTATATTATTAAAGACATATCTTTTTAGATTTTTAATTGTATTTACGCGTATTTACAATTCAAATAGTTTTAATACTTTTCTCATTATTTCAATTTGTGATTTTTTTTAAAAAATTCCATTGATTATGTCACTGACTAATATATATTTTATTATAAATTGTGTTGTTATATGTGATTAAAGTATGATTAATTACTAGGTACAAGTTTAATAATTAGGAATATAATATGGAAGCAATTTGCAATCGAGTGATAAGCAGTTGAGGCTGATATAAATTAAGAAAAAGATTTTACGCAAAGATTCAGTTGAAAGTAGCCATCATGCATAGTTGAAAGGAGCCATCATGAAAGTAGCCAACATGCATAGTTTATTCGTGGTTGTTTGTTCTCTAGCAAGCTATTTCGTGATAATTGTGCTTTAAAATGGATACTGCATGGTTACTTTAAAAATTGCAAAATTATAGAGGGAATCTTGCTGACATTTGAATTTTTAAGATATCAATTGACGGCAATTTAAGGATAAAAGGAAACATAAATGAATTTAATATTGCATATGAGTATATGTATATTACTCATTAATTATGAGAATTCTATGCTATGAAAATCGAGTAAAAAGCTTTCATCTTCCGTCTGGAAGGGCGGGTTTCAATTCCCAATACCGTCAAAGACCCGCCGAGTGCAAGCGATATACGTGCTCGTTAAATCTGTGGAATCGATAGTCCTATGGTCAGTTGTTGAGCAGTTACCATGGGTGTAATGGTTTAGAGAAAATGTCTTTTTCCTCCAGATCAATGTCAAAATTGAGGGTATGGATCCTCTGATGGCGCCATCTATCGGAGGAGTTTAGGGAAAAGTCATAGCATCATGGTGATGTGGTTAAACGAAAGACTCACTCTACTAACTTTAATTCGCATTGCTCACGGCATAGCGAGCTTGGTTTGTCCCAGTGTCATAGTTAACAACAAAATACACACACACATATAATGATTACAAGCACCACTTGATTTTCTAGGTCACTACATGAGAACCTTCGAATTATGTGAAAAAGCACCCAAAAAATTCCGAATGAAAGACAAAACTTTCCTTTTCAACTTCTATTTGTTGAACCACAAAAAAGTAATATTCATTTCTAGATTTAGGCATGGTCAGGAATAATGTTTTATTTTTTAATTTACCGAAGAGTGAGGAAGCTTTTGTTTTGTTTTTCTGAGTGAGGAAGCTTTTGTTTTGTTTTTCTGAGTAAGATCTATAATCGAATTTCCCTAAATGGACATGAAATGAAACTGAGTAAATAAAAGTATATAGGGTAACAACATAAAAAAATGTATATAAGCAAATAAAAAGCATTCTCGGCGCGATTCCTCATCATATAGAATCTTATCTTACAGAATTCATAGGGTGGATATAGCTCTCTTGATGATATATTAAAAGCAATGATGCAAATATGTAAGCCATGAGTTATAAGCCGATAATATTCTAATCTGGGATAATTGTGGTATCGTGGAAGCAGGGAAAATCAAGTAGTACCTATTTATATACTCATACATACTTATCTACATATATATATATTACAATAGCTTATACAATTACAGTAAATGTTCGTTTTCACGAACGTCTTAACATGATTCCATGCATGCAATGATAATTTTAATTTCTATTTATGTACTAAAATTCTGAAAGCCTCCTTTTTACTAACTCATTTTCATACTTCTTCCATTTGCACTTATTTTTTTGTAAAATTTTATTTATTTATTTATTTGGCATAGGTGCCGTATAATCCATGAATACAAATTCTGAATTTTTTTTTGGCTATGAAGAAATGTTGCCAAGATGACCTAAATACTCGGGTTAAAAAATGGAATTTTTTGCATAATTCTTATGAGTCTCCATATGTATGACGTAATGAAAACGTGGTTGCCAGATACATAAGAAAATTCGTCAAAAAATCGTCAATTTCAGAATTTGGCATCATGGATTATACGGCACCTGTTCCATTTATTTTTTTTCATTTTATTTTATTTTTGTGGTTGAGAAACGGATCAACTTTTCACTGAAGACACGTAAGCACATCGAATTGTAGATAACTAATTGAACTGCAGATGTTGAAACCCCGGAATTTTTAAAGGAATGAAATAACTCTTTTACATTCCGATATTAATAAAAATACACAACAATTATCACTAACATTTGAAAAATGATATCTATATATTAAGAAAAATTTTCAACAACACGAAACTTTAAGAATTTTAACGTCACTAATGGCAATTAATTGCACACTTTTAATATTTAAAAAAGCTTGCATATTTTAGATGGATTTATTTATTTTATATAGTCCATAAGCTTTATTAACCAAATCGATTATTCAATGATCGTTCATATCTAGAAAAAAATTGAATAAAAAATGGGTGAAAATGTGTTTTAAAATAAAAAGAAATCAATTTTTTTTTAAATTAACATCGTACAGATTTTCTTCTTTATTAGAAGAAAAGCCTTACTCAACAAAAATATTTCTCTTATCAGTTCCTTAAGTCTCTTTATAAGAAAAATTTACCTTTAAAGTATCTTTTTAAAATATATAATTTTTTGTATTTTTTTTAAAATTAATAAGATATATCTTTACATTCCCTAAAAGATTAAACATATTTTTTTGTAAAATTGGAAGACAAATTACGTATTTATATTTTATTCATTTACCTATATAAATATAATAAAATTAGATTTTTGAACATAATATTATGTGTTTGTTTTTGATAAGATATTCTAATTGAAATTACAGGAAAAGAAAGTATTGAATGATGTAAAGAGAAATTCCTTTTAAGTTTTCGAGCTTGCCAAAATAAATAATTAAAACTGTATGATTTATGAAATATTATTTTCTAGAAAAATTAAAGGCATAGATACCCATATAATCCAAGATGCCAAATTCTGAATTTAATGGTTTTTTGGAAGATTTTCTAATGTATTTGGCAATCTGGTTTTATTATGTCATAGAGATAGAAATCTAGAAAAATCAGAAAACCTTATTTTGGCCACCCTAGTATTTACGTCATCGCACACGTCATTAAACGTCATTTTGACAACATTTCTTCATCAACAAAAAAATTCAGAATTTGGCATCCTGGATTATAGGGCATCTGTGTCTAATTAGTTCACAAATAAATCAATGTAATTATGATAAAATAAATTTTAAATGCGGTATAAATAAAATTTTCCATGTGTCTGAGAAATTAGAATTCTTTCTAATAATATAAATACAATTTTTAATTAAATAAAACAATTAGAAGATAACAAACAAGAATATCGTAACATCCTAGTGTAGAAATAATAAGTTATCGAAAAATATGCTTTGCAATACCTAAACAAAAAATAATATTACAGTTCCTGCATTCATATTTAAACTGAACATGAGCTATGAAAACCTTAGTCTGTCAATAATTAATTATTTTAAAACAATAAAAAGGTTTTAACTGATTTAGTGGCACAGGTGCCGTAAAATCCATGATGCCAAATTCTGAGATTGGCTATTTTTTGGCGGATTTTTTATGCATCTGGCAACCTTGTTTTTATTACATCATACATATGGAGACCATAAGAATTATGCCAAAAATTCCAATTTGGTAACCCGAGTATTTACGTTATCGCGCGCGTCACGACACGGTATCATTTCTTCATCGCCAAAAAAAATTCAGAATTTGGTATCATGGATTATACAGCACCTGTGCCGATTTAAATACAAATATTATGAAAGGAAGAGTCAGATTATATTATTTATAAATTAGCATTTTTAATAGTTTCTATATTCACAACGATAACTACATATTTTATTGTCAAGCAACATAATCTTGAGCATAAACTAATTTAAAATCTTTACATTGTGACTTAACAAGGAAAAAGGTGATCCAGCAAATTTAAGTCTCAGTTGTGCTTTGAAAGAAGACACGTAATTAAAAACCGACTTATAAATAAATATCAGAGCTCGTGATATAAATATTCTCCATCTATTCTCTTATAGCAAAATAAAATTCAACAAACTATTGTTATCATGAATTGTACTTTTCAGTTTTAATTGCACTTGCAAAATTATAAGTCTAATTGGTGGCTTCTTCAGAAAGACACGCCCACAATTTGTTCACTGACTTCAAAAAGCCGTCTTGCTAAATCCTTGTCTTCTGCCTCTTTGGAAACCTTATCTTCCTTGCAATCTGCAAAGTATTTTCCAGTTGCTTTTTCAAGACGAGGATCAATTGCCACTCGAATTGTAGTCTGTGCCCCTTCTGTGGGAGTCTGAAATATATATCAATTATGTAAAAATATAGTTGGAAAATAAACTAATTGAGTAGTACATAGTGCGTATACATAAGATGGAAACAAAAATATTTTTTAAACAAATTTCTTGATGAATGTGAAGTTTTCATAATTTTTTAATTAAAAATTCAGATATAAGCTTATATCAACAAAGATAGTGAAAACTTTATTAATTATACACAATAATCAATTAATCAATTGTACACATCACGCTGTTTTTGTTTTTCTTTTTCAATCTACGGCTAACACATGTTTCATATTCATGAGGAAACGTGAAATAGTATCTAATTCAAAACTGTCAAAAGGTAAAGTTACTTAACGGATGGTTGTAGAAGGAAAAAAAATATTTTTATCGCGACAGTTATTCATTTTCTTTGCAGAATAAACAATCGTTAAAATTTCATAAAATTGTGATTATTTATTATAGTCCCTATGATATCTAACAGAAGGTTGTTAGTTAATATAAATAATTATCAATTATTATTTAATAATAAATATAGCATGTCTAAACTTATAGTTTAATGCTGAATTCATTTTATTGTTTAATCTTTGATTTAATCAATTGAAGTGATATACCACTTTTCAGGAATTTTGCGAGCTTGATAAATGGGGGCATGTGGTTCTTAACCCTTTAAAAATTGTTAATAACTATTAAGGGTAGGGAAAAAATATATGTATGGCATAAGACCTCTCCATTTTTCTACACTCCCAAATTGTAATTTAATAAAAAAAAATTTAAATAAAAGAATTAATTAATTTAAATAAAATTTTAAATAAAGTTTAAGAAATTCAACGAACTTTTTGAGCACGTTTTACACATCAGTTTTTTATTATTTCAGCAATATTAATTAGAAGAAAATTTTTAATGTTGGCGTAAACAAGACAATATTTTTCAGGTTCAAAAGAAATTGCTTACAACTATTAATTTAGAATTCTATTAATTAATGAAATTTTTAAAAATTTAAAGCGTCCAAGCCAATTTAAATTGGCACAGATGCCGTATAATCCATTTATACGCCAAATCCTGAAATTGGCGATTTTTTGGCAGATTTTTTTATGTATCTAGTAATCTCGTTTTTATTACGTCATACATATGGAGACCAATAAGAATTATGCAGAAAATTCTATTTTGGTAACCCTAGTATTTACGTCATCGCGTACGTCATGATACGTCATATTGGCAACATTTCTTCATCGCCAAAAAAATTCAGAATTTGAAATCATGGATAATACGGCACCGATGCCTTTAAATTAACTATAAAGTGGATGTTTTGTTATGTCTTTTTTCATTTTGCTTTTTCTTCTGTTTTATTGTCAACGTGTTAATAGCTGGAATCAAAGAAAACGGCTTCTCAAATTGATGCTTTGATCCTTATATAAGAAATAGTTTTATTATCAAAATGAATTTCGACAAAATTCTCATACATTCATTGGTGAACTTCGCCTTGTTTGCTGCTGCTCAAAGAATGAGATTTGAAGGTAGGCAGCAAATTCGTCGACAAGTCGTATTTACAAAGACATCTCAATACGATGTGATGTGGTTGAAACGTTATCTGACGAAATGGATATTTTAACCAATACGAATCGTATTTATTTGGCGTACTCGGAATCTCAAATGAAACGAAAGAAACAATCACACTATGATCAATAATTATTTAATGTTTTTTCCCATCATTTTTTGGAAATAAAAGTTGTTTTCCTCCACTGTACAAACGTGTTTATACTTTTTCTAATCCACCTGCTAAACAAACTACATTGAAGCGCGGATGAAAATAATCCCAACTTCTGCATTTAATAACTTCGTAACTAAAGAAAATTTACAGGCCTTATTCAATTTGTTTTTAACTGGTATATACGTGAAACCCCATTTTTAATGAAGAATATTGTTTTGAATGAAAATTAGTGAAAATAGTAAAAGTAAATATCTTTAAAAGATCGTGAATATTGTTATTTTTCCGAATGGCAAATTTTCCTTTTATATAATTATATACATATATAAAGTTAGGTATACGTTTCCCATGGAAACTATGACTCTCAAAAGATGGAGGACGTGACCTATTACTATATTGTATATCAGTAAATTTTAGTAAAATTATTGTATTTTAATACTTATGATATGAATCATCAATTCATTTGAAAAGCATATTAAACCTATAAATCAAAGACATTACCTTTTACTTAACAATTACAATAAAATAAATTGTCGCTTAAAGAATGATTGTTTTAACGCGGTTCACATAATTTAGAAGAGAACCTTTGGTATTTAGATAATTAATGAATATTTATCAGAAATATTCGTCTCTATACGAACAAAATTAGAAAATGAAAGTAATCTATCTTTTTTTATTTCTGATTTGATGCCAAAAACAACATTGAAAGCTTAAAAGATTCTTTGATTTTAACTCCAGACCAGTTGAGCAGAACAAATTCATAGCTCAGTATAGACGTGAAGTTTCTATAGCAACGTGTGAATTTCGCCATTTAACACATCAACTTAAAACTATATCTTGATTCAGAACATTGTTCAGTAAGATTGATAACGTATTAATATTTATAGCAAATCCGGCAGTTAACAAGAAAAAAAAAGGGATCTGAATTCTCTTTTTGTACTTTCATTGCTTTGAGTTTTTGTTCAACGTTAAAATTTAACATTTACTTAAAAAAAATTTCTTTTCTTTTTTTTTGCTTAATTTATATTCTTTTCTGAGACAAATTTTTTTTATCAAGATCTTTACATGTCCTTTTTTATAAAAATTTACTAAATGTGACATTATTATGTCGAATCAGATGTATAGCGTTGATAAGTTTTTGATGATTTACTTTTAAAGGCAAAACAAGTGCTAGATTCAGTAGTAAATTTCGAGTAGTTTCGATAATTCTGGAAACTGTTTTGGTTCTTCTTCGGAAACGTATATTAATATCTACATCAAAATAGTCTTTGCTTTGAGGTGTTAATGGGTCAGAATATCACTTAATAGGTTAGTTGAGAAAGACTTTTTATCTATATTATTTTAAGTTAATCTAATAATCTTATTGGAAAGCCTATATTTTAAAGGGAACTTATTTAAAAAGAAACGTTAGCGATCTTGACAAATAAATATAATTTAACATTTTTTTTTAATGTTACATACATGATACATAATATATCCAAGGTAAAGATAATTTTAATATAGAAACTATATTCCATAAATTAAGTATATATTAATAAGACGCTCACATAAATAGAAATAGACCAATACAGTGATAAAAAATCTTATTTTATTCTGTTCAGCTGTTCTGCATTAAATCCCGTAAAACATTTGGTGAAAGCAATAGAATAACTGTTTTATTTATACAGTTTAGAATCTGACGATTTTTTTAATACTTAAAAATAACTTTTTTTCTCATTAGCGTTTTTCTTTCATTTACATTCAACGCAAGTAAAATTTTTTTATCAATAATTGGATATCATAAAATAATATATTAATATCCTTTATTCTGAAATAAGCTGTTTCTAAAGATATAATGAAATACACAACTTAAGCATTTATATCACACCAAACTTGAATAATGGTTATCGATAAAGATTTTCTAAATTGTGTATTCGAAATATCGTATAATAATTTATTGCAGTAACTGGCAGTATTTATTTCTGTAGTAGGAAGTAAACCACATTTCTTCTTTAATGAGTTGCAATAAATAAAAATTTATAGGCACACTTTAAGAATATGTTTCAATATATTTTAAATTCACCTTTCTTAAATTTATATATATTGTTTATTGTTATAAATAAAGTGGAAGAAGTTCATGGTCAAAGACAATACTAATAGAAAAATGCAAATCTAAAGAAATTTGAAATATTAAAAAAAAAAAATTATATTTCAAATTATTCATACAGTAAACATAAAATAATAGTCTGTTTCTGTTTTCAAATATTTTATTTCTAATAAGATGAAATTGAAGGAGTTTATAATATATTTTAAGTGTTTATATATTTTAATCAATATTATATTTTTCTTACTATATTTCAAAATTCTACTCAATTTAAAGATTAGGATTCAAATCAGTTTAATAGTTAAATTAATAGTAAAATATGATAATTTAAGAATTAAATAATTTACTAAAATGCTTTTCAGTAACCTCAGTGAAGTAATTATTTATTAACTAGTATGTCTTGTGATCTTACCTTTCCTACTACTAAGAAAAGGAAATTCGTAAGTACAGTGATATATCCCTTGGCATTGCTTAAGATATCCGTGCTTACACAGCCTGGATGCACAGAATTTACAGTTACTCCTGAAGAAAAAATGAAATAGATTGAAATTAAGAAAACAAATCAACTGCAAGTAAAAATATAAGTTATGTTCATGATATATAACATACAATAAGTGATCGAAACTATATAGATGTTCAAATTTTTTGTTCGGTTGCAGAAATCCACTAAATTTTGCATATATGATGTCTTAACTATGGAGTCTTGATTTCTGAGAAAGACAGTTCATATTTTTACCAAGAAAGAAAATGCTAATTATATAATGAGTGTGTGTGTGTGTATTAAGTATAAATTTATCTCAGTGGGGTTGGGAAGCCCCGTGCGACACAATGAAATGCCCATATTTATTTTCGAAGACCAGGAATTCTGGACTGCCGATTAGGTGGTCAGTTTAATGCAAAGCCTCCGGCATTAATTTCCTTGTATATGCTTGATATTCAGTTTCATCGATTCCTTGAAGGAATGAAAGGCTGAGTTGACCTTCCCCAGACAGAGGACCTGTGCCTTGTTTGTGCAAGGCAATATCACTACGCTTTAGAGTAGATTAGTTATATAAAAGAAATAGATTAATTCGCACAAAAATATAAATGAAAGTATTTTGCTTATAAATGTAGAAAGAAAGAAGTTATAGTTGCATGTTATTTTAGAAATAAAATAATCATGACGGCAGGCCACACGATTAATTTGTTTAACTTTTATCAACCAAATGAGGTCTTTCAGGAAGCATAGAAATTCATGGAGTGTGTGTGGTTACTTAAAAACTTTGAATATACGCAATTAATGATTTCGTGTTATAAAGGACCTTAATATTTATGTTTAAATCACAACCAAACTGCAATGGAAAGGATGAAATAAACTGCTGTTGAAGTAATGCGTGAAATATAAAAGGAAGCATTTGTTGATGGTTGTTTCATTACTTCATGTGCGTTACATAAAAAAAAGGAAAGTATTGTAATAGTATGCAAGAATTGAACATGCTATTTTCAATGGTTTGTCGAGTTCTGCGGAATATCCAGAAATTCTAAGCCAATAAGACACCTCAAATTTTAAAGGCCATTGTAGCCTAGCTAGTTGGTACTCTGTTGTTATTATCAAAAGGTAATGAATCAAAAAATATGATTTAACCTTCGAGTTCGCTAAAGGCGATTGAGGCTTATAAAACAAGTGATGATCCCAATGCTATCTAAATGAAATAATATCACTGCTGATGGCAGGTGTTATACCATGATATATTTGCCATTTGAAAAAGGTATTAGTATTGATGCCCGTTTAGTAAGAGCCTTGATTTCGAAGACAGTGAATCTCACTGGTTCTCAAAACCAGTCATATTAGAGGTTTCTAAAAGTAGAAATCAAAATCAACAATCCT
This sequence comes from Latrodectus elegans, assembly GCA_030067965.1. Taxonomy (NCBI): domain Eukaryota; kingdom Metazoa; phylum Arthropoda; class Arachnida; order Araneae; family Theridiidae; genus Latrodectus; species Latrodectus elegans. Next base: position 67,142,839 of record CM057811.1, on the reverse strand, counting down.
TGTGTAGAAAACATAACTGCCTTCTAAGTAAAGTTTTCTAAGAATGTGATCGACGGCGTCTGCAACGAACTGTTCGTCAGAACAAGGACTCTTATGTGCAAGGGTTTGTTGGGAGTATCATGATATGAAGCACATTCTGCTGGCATGGAAATGGTAATCTGATGTTCTTTGAGTTTAATAAATAATCATGAGATACCTATATATTCTGTCAGATCAAGCCCTACCTGAATGGCTTTCAATTTAGATTGTTTCTTTAGCCATATAATCAGCAAGAACATCTATTGTAATAGCTTTTTCGTTACAGATAAAGTAAAATTCGTCATTTAAAGCGATAACATACTATTGTTGGTAATAAATTCTTCCAACACATCGGAGAATATTTATTATTGTAAGGGAATTAGAGTAAAGTAAGCACATTCCATTGGAATACAAGAATGAATCTCAGCCTTAAATAATTGATATTTGCGTTAAATTTTGATGCAATCCCTTCTCTTGTCTGTGATTATGCATAATAGACGCATCTTTCAAGAATTGTTATCTGCTATATTTGATGTTTTTACATGGCAATATACTTTTCAATGGATATAGATTTACAACTACTAAAGCCTTTCTACGACCATTAAGTAATCAGTCTCTATACAGAACTGTATAATAGCTTGTCATTCGGAAGATTTTTTTTATCATGATATTGTTCCATCAAATATATTAAGTACAGGTTTCTATCTAGGAAACATCGCCTAAATAATTAAAATAACTAATGCTTGAGGCAGAATATGAAATTACAAATACATAATTTATAAATTAAATAATATGCTATTATTTTGTAGAAAAAGCCTTCTGTTTTCTCAACTATCTTATTCTGTTTTGTCGCTGTTATTTAAAATAAAGTTATTGACTAAATTTTAAAAAAATCAAAATAAAATTACATTAAATGTTTATACTTTTTTTCTAATTTCTAACCCCTAAAGAAAGCATCATTTCTTACTCACTTCATTTAGACAACAAATGAAATTAACTGATACTCACATACCTTATAAGCAAAAGTTTTGTAAGTGATTCAGCAACAGAACTAAAGAAAACATGTCAATTATTTGCTTAATTATCTACTTAATTTTCAATGTATGCTAAAGAGTTAAAAATATATCTTAATCATTTAACACATGAGCCGTTCCCTATATAAATCTTTTTAAGAATAAATTTTAAAAAATTGCAAGGATTCTAAAAATTATACAAAGCATGGCCGTTGTAACAATCACTTAATAACATTAAAATCTTCCTCAATAGTAAGAGAAAGTTGTCCATAATTTTAATGAAATATTTACCTGTGCCACGAAGTCTTTCCGATAGCTCTTTAGTGAATAAAATGTTGGCTAATTTTGTGGAGCTGTAAACATGAAAAGGACGCAGCAATTTTTTGTTGGTCATGTCATCAAAATCCAATTTAGCGAACGTATGAGCTGACGAGGACAAGTTGATTATTCTACTTGGAGCACTTTTCTTCAGCAAATCTGTAAATAAAAGCAGCGGGGGGGGGATCAGTATTTGTTTAAAAGTAAAAAAAATAAATATTGAAATCTCAATATTCAACAACGTATCGACTCAAGCGTAAAATATTTACCTAACAGCAATAAAGTGAGCAAAAAATGTCCAAGATGATTCGTTTGCATAGTTACTTCACAACCATCAGACGTTAGTTTTCTGGGTACATCTATCAAGAGAAATAGTTTATCGAAATTTGAATGAAAGGAGAGTATAAAAAGAGTAAAATCTATAAATTATATATATATGTATATATATATTCCTTTTTACCTCTCTCATAATGAATTTTAAATAATATAAATTTCTTTATCGCGCGCACGTAAATATATGATAGAATAATAAATTAATTATTTTTAATTGTAAATTAGTTCAAATGAGGAGCACGACGTATTAGAATACTAATTTTTAGGAAGACATTAGAAATACACTAATTAATCAAATCTATCCTAAGACAAGGGCGACCAGTTCAGTTTTCATATAAAAGGTTGTTTTTTTCTCTGTTATACAGAAATTAATTATTTTCTTTTGATGTCATTAAACACTAATTTCTAGAAAATAATTTTAAAAAATTACATAGCAGAATATAAAAATGATATGAGGTTAATTAGGATGATTAAAAATGTAGAAAATATTCTTTTAATACTCCAAATACAGAGGGTATTAACACATTTTTAGAACGATTTCGCGGCCATTTAATTCATGTTTAAAATGTAAAGATTATTTTTTTCAAATGTTTGATCTGATAGCCTTTTGTCTGGACAATAAGTCTGCATCGTGATTTCCATGATAGAAGAGCTTTTCGCAATATTTCTAGGGGTATTGCTTTCCATTCCTCTTCTACTACTTTCCAGAGTCCATCTATCGTGGTGGGTTTGCGTTCAGAAAGAGCCTTATTTAACAGACCAAAGGCATAATAGTCCATAGGTGAAACGTCAGGAGACTTCGAAGGGATATGTTGAAAATATATACATGCAATACGTGTATTAGTATTAATTTTTTCAAGGAATGCAGTAGTAAATTTCGAAGTATGATTTTTAGCTTTATCTTGATGAAGTTTCTCTCTTTGAAAGTCATTGGGATAAAGAAATGGAATTTCTTTTGTAAATATTGAGCGTGAAACCTTCTCCTGATAGTACGATGAGTTGATTTTAACATTTCTTTCCACTCTTCTTATTTTTAATTTCCCATTGTAGGAGAAACCTGCGACAATCATAAGCCCCTTACTGAAACTTTCTTTACATTAATGGAAATGGGTTTTTACATTTTTTCTCCTCATTTTCTATATTAAAAAGACTTTTTTTGTTACAGTCATTTAGGTAAACCCATGCTTCATCAAGGGTCACAATGGTTTTCCATGTATCTCCTGCTAAGTGGTTTTCATACAGGATTCTACAAAATGTTTTGCGTTGAGCCACATGTCACGGCAAAAGCTGGTGAACATTATGTTTTTAAGCATTTTTAAGTTGTAAATATTGGTTTATTATTTATTTATTGTTGCTACAAATGTATCTAAAGACTTTGCAATTGATTTCTGTGTTGCTTGATTTTCTCTTGTTATCAGCGATTTCACTTTAGAAGCATTTGAAATAGTACGTACCTTTTACAGATATTCGTTTGGAGTCTTCTTTCTAAGTAGAAATAATGATTGACAGTTTTTACCTGTCCGATTAATAGTATTTCTTATTTTGCACTTAAAAATTTTAATATTATGCATTTCACAGCGTTTTTGAATTCTGGAATAAGAACGTTTATCTTCGGAAAGCGCAAAAACATATCCTTCAGTTCACAACATGTTTATAAGTGACATTTTGAAAGAAGAATAAATATAAAAGTAGCAGACGAAATTTCTCATTTCAAATAATAAGCTGTTGCCAAAAATTTTAATTCTAAAACATTTACTTTTTTTTATTTCGTTATCGAAATTATTCTAAAAATGTGTTAATACCCTCGGTATAGCACTTATTCATGTGATGTTTAATGTGGACATAATCATGTTTAATATATTAAACAGTTCATAATTATCTTCAAGTTTTGTTTTAAAAATACTAATCTCAGATATCGAATTATATGGAAGTTTAGTAATTTCTATTGTCAAATGCAATTTATATGAACGATATTTATGTACGTGCTGACATATATTATTAAAAATACTTAAAGATTAATGTACTCTACAAATATTTATCATGGCAGCAGATGATTGTCTACCTAAAAATGTCTAGGTACTAACTTTATTTAGGCATTTTATCATCATGATAGGTGATTAATTTCAAATTTCATTATCGAGATCAAGTCATTGGTAGAAAAATTATCAATTACTTGATAAGAAATCTATCTATCTGACTAAAATACTGATAGCAAAACCCTTCATTCTTTCTTTAATCTGAATAGCGTATTGTACTTCCACGGCATTAAACTATATCGAAAATAAAATATTGATGGGACTTTTAAAATCCAAAGAATTAAATGGGTTGGTCATGTTATTAGAATGAAAAAAGAATGGTGTGAATTTGATATCCCCCTCCTAAGTGATTTCTCGCCAAATCTAGCGTCCTTTGTTTTGATTATAGTGTTGACAATTTGAGTTTTTGTTATGATGATAGTGTTGCCAAATTAAGTTTTTGCTAATTTTCAGATTTTTTTTTTGCCAGATTTGTTTTTGTTTTTTTTTGTGTTTTGCACCATTTTTACGTCATATATATGGTTCTTTTCAGTGGCAACAGTATTTAAAGTTTTCTTTTTGCTTTTCAATTCGAACTAATTGTTCTATGTTTGCTGTTGTGTTTCGTTGTCACCAGCGTCTAAGCATCGTGAACTGTTCCTTTTTCTAATTTCTTTTTATTTATTTATATCTTTTTATTTTGTTTATTATATAATTTTCTTATATATATTTTTGTTAATTTATTATATTTTTCTAATACATTTTTTACCGTAATAACACCGAGCATATTTGACACGTCAGCTTGACGTCATATCAAGTAAATCCATTATTGTTATGTACATATATCTTTTACCGGTTGTTTTGTTGAGAAGGCAAGACCGATAAAAAAGTTTTTATTCATTTTCCATTATATCTTTTTTATACTTTTTGATACTATTATGTCTTTTAAAATTTTATAAAGTGCGTATTTTTTAATTTTGGAAAAATTCCCGTGTTTAAAAATATGCGCTTAATTTAGCGATGAAAAAAAAATCGCTATGATCGCCAATGGAGGGATATCAAACTATTCTCAAAGAACTTTTAATACAGAAAATATTCTTTGCAAGGCCCTCTGGAACAAGAGCTAGAGGCCGACCCAATCTTAGTATGCCTTAGAAAGACTTCTTAGAAAAAGATCTCGCCATTTTAAGAGAGATTAACTAAAAAATCCTGGCTAGAAATACAAAAGCCTCGAAAAAAGTTCAAGACCAGGGGCACTGATGATGGAAGTACGATTAAGAATAATTCGTACCTGATACAATTCCAGCATTGTTGATTAGTATGTGTAAATTGTCTTCTGTTGCTATGACGTCCTTTGCGCATTTTCGAACAGACTCGAAAGAGCTGAGGTCTAAATTCTTCACAATCACGTTGGGATTGCCGGTGGAAGATTTTATCTCCTCCGCTACTTGATTAGCTTTCACAATATTCCTGCAAGCCAACAAGACACGGGCATTACGGCTGGCGAGCTCGCGTGCGGTCTCCTTTCCTATACCTAGTGGAAACGGAAAAAGTTAGATAAATGTTAGATCAATTTCAGACATTATTTTGAGTATGAGTTTATACTCTTATTTGATAAATAAATATTATGAAGCCGCGATTTTCGTATTCCCAGTCTTTAACACAAATGCTGAAATCTATATGACAAACCGTTATTTTTATTTTTATTTATTTATTTATTTTTTTTTTTTGACGGTCGCAAAAACAAAAAGATTAAAAATATCGAAATAGATTGTCACAGATAAGACATATAGAACCAAAAATTTGATGCACAAAGTAAATACACACACAAACTTTAATATGAAGCAAGAATTAGTAACAAAAAAAAAATTCCATACCATAATTTATTATCCGAAAATTAATATCTCATTAAATTATAATAATTAGTATACATAAGTTTAATATATATATATATATATATATATATATATATACATGCATATATATGTGTGTGTGTTAGTAATCAAGTTATATATATTAATTTTAATGATATATAATTTATCCTATTGAGTTGTAAATGGTAGTTTTATATTCAGTATTATTTTCAAATAGAGAATATATATATATATATATATATATATATATATATATATATATATATATATATATATATATATATATATATATACTAAAATATGGGCAAACATTTTTGTTGAATCAATCGTAGGAACACATCGCTATTAACATTTAAGATTTCAGAAAATTATGACAAGCCAAAGGGCTACCTTTTATAAATTGAATTTTTGAAATGCTTTCAGCATTTAAATCGAACACAGTATGTTACCATTGTAACCCTTAAGTATTCTTGTAGACAAGTCAAAATTTAAATTGAGTGTATAAATTATTTTACACTAATTTTTTTAAACTTTCTTGAAAATATGCCACTGTTTACTGCAATACGTAATACATTTTAATAAATGAGAAAATATGTGATTCAAAATGGATTTTAATCAGAAAGCAAGTTTGCCTTAGTATGTGTATTTTAAAAAAAAGTTAAAATTGAAATGTTCAAGGAAAAAATTAAAAATAAAGAAAATTCTAAATAATGTGCAATAAATAAAAAGGAAGAGATATACATAAGCAGACGTGATGAGGTAAAAGTATTAGTTTTTAATTTTTTTATATTATTTATTTCCTTTAATTCATTAATTACTTACTAAAAGAAATAATAATTACACATATACCCTTTCATTATCGCAATGAAAAGAATTGTTAACCCTTTGCTTTTCAGTAGAAAATTTTTTGTTTCATATTTTTTGCTTAAATTGTATTGAAGTTGTCTTTAAAAGCAAGAAATGCTGTATATATTTCATTTTTGATCTTTTAAATTTATGTGGTCTCATAATAAAAGACAGCAGACCCCAGCCAGATTTGAAGCAGCCTTGAACAACTTATTAATATGAACTATTAATTAAGTCTATAAATAATTTATCAATAAATGGCTAATGTGAACCAACCTTGAGTAATCTCATTCCTGCATAAAATGTTATAATATCCATTCGAGTAAATATTGCCATTATTTACATTTAAAATTCATTCTAATAGAAAAAATTTCACAACTTGCAAGATTAAATTAAAATCAACTCAATTAGTAATCAAATCAGCATGAAATAGCTTGATCAGGGAATATTCTAAAAATTATACATTTAATATTCAGAATTATAAAAAAATAAATAAGCGAAGTAAAAATTTGTTTTTCTCTCATTTATATTAGTAATCATAATTTAACTTACAGTTTCCTGAAATACTAGAATATATAGAGCCTGTATTTATTACCTTTGGTAATGGCGAATGGGTAAATCTAAGTTGATTAATTTATTCGTCGCTCTCACAGTCACTTTTTAGAAACGAGAGATAATTGAACCGAGACTTGCAGTTTAAGATGTTCGATGAAGCATTAGAAACATCCACGGTCGAGATGAGAATTGAATCCACGAACTGTTAAATTGAAATCCAGAGCCCTAACCATTCAACTTCTAGGATCTTCTTCTTCAGGATCTTCTTCTTTTCTGATCTTGATCTGGAATAAGACCACCAATTTTTGACTTTTATAATTCCAAAATCCTCGTCGACACAGTCGATCCATCAAAGTTTGAGCCTCCTTTTTGCCCTGGTGCCGATTGTCTTAGAATGAAAAATTCTTGATGTTAAAGAGTCAGGATTCATTCTGTACAGATGTTCAGCACTATATGTATTTGCCTCTCTATACACCTTATAAAATTCGCTGTTGAATCTGTACCTTCAAGTACCATTGATCTTCACTATACCCATAATTTCCCTCCAAACTTTTCTTTCAAAGATAACCTGTCGATTTTCTTGCAATTTTATCGTAACCCAGTTTTTTTTTTTTTTTTTTTTTTTTTTTTTTTTTTAGACATAATTAAGCTCTGGCTTTATAAGGGTTTTATAAAGCACTATCTTTGTTTTTCTTTTAACCAATTTGAAATGCAGGAAGTTTCTCAATCCATTAAGACAGCGATTAGCAGACACAGTTCGTTACGTGATCTTTGTATCAAGATTTGCACTGGCAGTTTGCATTCAAGCCGAGATAATTGAAGCCATCTACGCGTTGAAATTTGTGATTTTCAGTTTCCAAGAATTTCAGGCTTTCTTTTGTCTTGAAGGCCGGCATCCATTTTGTTTTGCTTTCGTTAACACTTAAGTGTAAAAACATTTTACTAAACTGCAAATGTGTGCATGAATGAAACATCGTTTTCGTTCATGCACACATTTACAGTTTAGTAACAATGAAAAAAATCTTATTGATAAATGTAAGCAAATGTTTTCGTACATCATTCATTTTTTAATAATATTATATTCCCTCTTTAAAGATTTTTCTTAGGAACAAATAACATCCTTTTTTTAAAAAAAATATTTCAAATTTATCGTGATAAAACTATCTTATTTTCGAAAATTGAATGTTTCCAAGCAATTACAAAAATTTGTAAATTACAATTGAATCACCAGTACGGATGCCGTATAATCTGGAATGCCAAATTCTGAATATTTTGGCGAAGAAGAAATGTTGCGAAAATAGAATTTTCTTTAACATTCTTATCGTTCTCCATATCTATGACGTAATGAAATCTAGGTTACTAGATACATAATAAAATCCGCCAAAAAGAATCACCAAACTTAGTATTTGACATCCTGGATTATACGCCATCTGTGCCGAATCATCAATACCACAGCATTAGTATCCAATAACCTTGTTTTCTCTTTAGAGTATTTACTTTACTATTTATATTTTGATAGAATATCACAAGGTTCGGCAGTTTTGTAACTGTGAAGTGTCAGACAAATTTACCAATATGACTTAGGGTTATTCTCATTTGAAAATAATTGAAAAAATTCAATTTCTTTGGTAATATGTACAGAGTTAGGAAATAGAAACAAAGAATATAGATTTTGAATTTTATTTTATATAATTATGCATTATTTAATGATATTTACTAACGTAAAAATATAAACAACATAAAATATAACAATAGACAGTTAAATCTGTAAATAATGATGTTTTAGAATGAGGCCATTGTCAAGAAGTAATGATGGGTCCTGTGATGTCTTGAAATATCTCAGGCAGATCGGAAATACTCACATTTTGGGCAAAAATTGCGGTATTTAGACGTGTTATACGTTAAAAGCTGGTTTTCTAATGATTTGGTGATTTGGCAATGTTTTGGCGAGAAAACTTGGCGACTTGGCGAGAAATAGATATTTCTGGAAACATCCATCACCTAAGCTCTAGGACCAATATTTAGCGAGATAGCCTAGAAGCTTCCAGAACCTTGGCGAAATTAGTAGATTTCCCCACCAAGTCAGGTATAAATACCGCAGCCTGACATAGTTAGTTAGTTTTGTAAAGACGATTAGTCATGACTGCTTGTTTAGAGAAGCTGCTCTCTGACTGAGATATTTGAGACCTGCGATTGGAAGCTGTTATTTATTGTATCCGACGAATTGTAGCTGTATAATTGTGATTATTACAGCTGGTATTTCTAGTGGAATTTTTACGAATAAAAGTCTTGTGTTCATTGAGTGGTTGCTTTATTCAACTCTCAATCTACAGGAACCCCGAAGCTCGGTACAAAACGAATGTGGAATTGCTCAAAACGTAATTTCTCTTCTCACAAATGAATTGGACAATAATAAAAGTGAATCTTTTCCAGCAAGTAATAAATCTATGTTATGAAAGACGTTAACACATTCGATTTTCAGCTTTGAGAAGAAATTTATTTTATCTAAGCTAAAATTTGCTCATTACTACATTTGTGTATGTTTGTATAACTATTAAGAATTAATCTTTGTTTTCTCATTAAATATTAAACTATAGTTTTATTGCTTGTAATCAATCGCATGGAGCAGTAATTTATTTAGATTATGCTGTATTTGAGTATTTATATTAAAATAAATTAAATTTCATAGACGAGAAATAACAAATGCGTCTTAGAAATTTTTTTACAAACGGTTCAAAGTTTTTAATTAATAAACAATAAAAATTAGATAAATAAAAGCAATTCTTTTAAGAGGAATAGATAATCATAATGTATTTCTCTGTATACAATTAAAAAAATAATTGTCTGTGTATACTTATCCAGAGTCGGAAAGTATTGTTTGTTTTGGTGGATGGAATGGGTGGTGTCGCGACTGTAATTGCTTCACTGATTATTGTGTGTGTGCCGTAACACATTTTCCCCACACGTGTTCTTTTTTTAGGAACGAAACGAATTTTTAGCCGTGTTACTTGCGCTTTCATGTTCCTTCCAATCTTAGTTATATCGATTGCATACAACTGAATCAAATTAACGAGTATTTCATGCGGTTTGAATTCCTTCTTATGCCTAATTTAAAAATATTACAACAACCTTCAGTTGTCTGTCAAAGGTATACTGTGTCAAAATTAGATTAAAGAAAAGGATATTTCTTTAGTTTCATGACCTTACTCTCAAAACGACGCCAAGATTATCGCCAAGTTAGAACTGCTCGAATATTGTTCGTGGCTCCAAGATTTTTTTTTTTTCTCTTTTAATCGCATCATTATTTATTACGCAGAAAATTTTCTCTATATGAATTCCGCAAAATGTGATTCTGGATAACCTTGAACAGACACTCAAATGGTCGTTTTGTTGTGCTTACAACCTTTCATGTTTTATCTCCACATATTTTCGTTTACTTATAATTTCGTTTCATGCCAATTCACGCATATTCAATTGCAAAGTGAAACGTATTTTTCCAGGAAAAACGAAAAAGCATTTTCATTTCTCGGTATATCAAAAAACGTATTTTTTTGTTTAAATTGGAAATGGAATATTAATATATCAAGCGATTCGCCAAAATGTTTACGAATGACTTCCGTTTAAATACTTTTGTCTGTCCCCATTCCCCCATGAATTCACTGTTGTTCAGAGAGGTCTGGAAAATCAAGCATTAAATAATTTTTAAATCTATAGCGTGTATATAAATAAAAAATAAGTTTAAATAAGAGCTACTGATCCGAATGACGTCTCATTTGAAAAGAGTATAATTAAAGAAAAGGAACAATATTTAAAATGGTCCCAAATTTTAGCAATAGTTGGCGCTTTAAGCATTTAAATGTTTATATTACCTGTAAAGAATGAAACGCCGGCATTCTATAGAGGTATTATGTATAATGCCGGGCGTTTTTTGGCAAGGTATGAAATATAAGAAGTATTACATACTTTTCATAGGCATTGTATTTAATACCTAGGTATTTTATAGAAGGACAAATGCTATTTAGTCAACGCATAAAAAAAACAAACATCCTGATGAGATTATTATTTAAATGATATGTATTTCTCAAAAAAACAAATGTTATTCTGAAAAAAATAATGAGAGTGACATTATAAAAATGTATTCAAAATGAGTAAAGGAAAATCAAAGCTTTACAAAACATAATTTATGCTTTCCTTATAAAGGAAAAAAAATTTCATATAAAAAGTTAGAAATTAACCTAATTGTTGGGACATGGTAGGTTTAAATTACATTTCATTACATTTTTCAAGCAAAGACATTTCATATTTTGGCTCTTTGTCTTACACACACAGTTAACGATTCCTTGGCCGCCGCTACTGGACTGAGCAATTGCAACTGACCGAAGAGAAATTTGTGGTCAGGAATATCTTCATTTCTAAGCAAATTCTTAATGCATGAAATGAATTATGATATCGCCTATACTTGTTTCAAATTCCATCAGAAGTTCCAAGTCGATATACTCATTTATAGTTATTAATGGATCGCGGGCGAATCATCTCGCCCCTTGCCGTTAGCAGGAACTAACTCTTAAACGAGCACACTAGCTCTTAAAAAACAGTGGGAAAATTTTTTTTCCGAATTTATTTTCATTATTTATTAATTTATTATTTTTTGGATTGTATTTCGAGATTGATTTTAGAGTTTATTTTACTTTCGATAGTATTTTCAGTTTTTAAATGAATCTTGCACAAAATATCCATTTCATCACCTTCAACAGTATGGCCAGAGAGGGTATGATTTTTTTGTCGACACATTTTGCATGCAAGAGCATAACTCGTTTTCTTTAACCATGCGCAACAGATACCAGAAACGAAAATCTGTTTGGTAAGCATGCCTTCACAATGTTGGTTTATTCCAATATCGACTACAATCTTATGCATTTGTTTTAACAGGTTCTAATGTCAAGTTCATGTCTGTAGTTGAATCATTGTTTCATGTCAATAAACCATGACTTTTTCTCTAATATTACAACTTGCCTCTCCATTTTCATGCAGCAGAGTAAAAAACTAATTTTTGTTTAACAAATTTATATAAAATTGCGTGTATCCCATACAAACCGCAAAGGGCAACTGACAAATTCCGAGCTTGAGGCGCGCGTTAAAAGTCACGTGCCTTGCTACGGGATATTCGAACGAATCTTATAATTTGCCTTTTTTCTCATTTGGCATTCTATAGAATGCCTAGGAAATGTGTTATTATTATTGTCTTGTAACAACTAGCCTGGCACTATGAGGTGCGCTGCTCCACTTTTCCAACTGAACCATATTTAGGTGTGGAGTCCGACTTCCTCAATACACACATGCCATAGAGTAGGCAACCATTCACAACCCATTCAAATGAAGACAGGATAGACAGAGAGAGAGAGAGAGAGTACATCCATGCCTGAAATGGGAATCGAACGTAGGACCTCATTAGCCACAGTCACACACTCTGACCACTAGACTGGGTGGGCAGAAAAGAAATATGGAATATATATATATATATATATATAAATATATATATATATATATATATATATGTGTGTGTGTGTGTGTGTGTGTGTGTATGTATGTATGTATGAATAAATTGTTCCTTACATGACCGGCTCTTAGGCGTTATATAAAATTAGAGATGTAAAATTTTCGGGAATTTTGAACTGCGGGAATTAATTCAGGAATTTTGAGAATAAATCGAGAATTTTAGTGAATATTCAGAATTAATAAACTCAACCAATCATCTTTCGCTTAATGGATTGTCTTGCCTTTAATATAAAGAGAAGAGAAGGGAAGCAAACTATGTAAATATTCAAAAACAAAATTGTCTATTTTGTCTTCTACTATGAAAGCTAATTAGTTTCGTAGAGAATATAACAAAAACACTTGTTAAAACAATAAATATAATGAATTAATATTACATATATTTATACAAGATATATTTCTCAGGATTGTCAGAATAAATATTAATATTTTCATGTTTTTGTCGTTATGAATTCATAAATTCAGTTAAATGTATTTGTGTTTCTTTTGATTGATCAGTGATAAAAAAGTATAAAGATGGCGTATTATATATTTAAATTTTTTGAGATAAATTTATGTAACACTGATTATAAAATTCAAAAATTTTACAGACGCTATAGAATTTTAAGAGGTACGAAAATTGAGAAAATACTGATAATAAGTTCACCTTCATAATTCTTCAGAAAAAAAGAATTTTAAGCATAGATTTTATTATATAATATATTTTAGCTATATTGGTATTTAAATATAAATAAATAATTGGATTAAATATAGATAATAAACTTTAAGTATTTATAAGTAGATTTTATTTATGAATAATACGTTATTTACGAATAAAATATATGAGTAATTTTTATTTAGATTTGAAAAAAAAACATTTTTTTAGTAATAAATATATATTATACATGCATATACTTTTCGAAAATAAATCTTGATAGTTGTAAAGACAGTTTCTTCCATTGTTTTTTGTATGAAAGAGCGCTGAATGTGCAGTGAAATAGGAATTCAGTTAACATACTAAATGAAACATTAAATATAACTTAACCATTTCGTCAAATACAACCATTTCGTCAAATATAATAGCTGTGTTTGAACTTTAAATTTGAAATAGTTTATTTTCACAAATCAGCTTATGAATTATTTCATAATGGAAAGAGCATTGACATGAAACAGCATAAACATACATCGATAATTTTAATATTAACAAATAGCTTCATATTAAAAGCATCGATAAATTTCATACTCTCAAAATGAATTTAATTGTAGATTAAATGAGACAATAAGCTTACCTGCACTTGCTCCGGTGATTAAAACAGTTTTTCCAGTCATATCTTGATCTATATCACATATCCCCATGGTAAGTTTGCAATAGAACTTCAAGATACCAAGAAAGAGGATGACACTTCCAATGGCTGAATATAATGGATGGTGTATTACTACATAAGATGTCTCGTGAACAGTAGCCACTATGAAATCCATTGCTTTGAATTTTATCAGATTTTCGAGTTATTTTTACCTAAATAAATTATTATTACTTTCAGAAAAATGGCTGTAAGTTTTAAATGAAATTTAAAAATTTAGAAGATTTGAAGACGAATATTTTCATTCAGATAAAATGCCTGTTATTTGACCACTTCTAATTTATCAATATTTTTAAAATTTTGGAAAAAAATTCGGTGGTATATTATTTAAATTACTGCTAATTAGAAACAAGTATGAATGAAAGTTATTTTTGTAGAGAAATTTCTAAGTACTACTCTTTATGTAGAAATCATAACATTGGAAAACTGTTACAATTATTGGTGATTGCAAAGGTACATTTTGTTATGTAGTAGAGTTCCATTAGGTTGAAATATAATGCAACTAAAATCATAGTTTGGACAACAAATTTGCCAATAATGCTGCAGAATTTATGATAAAAACATTCCAGGGGAACAAAATATTATCCAAAAGAACTCTTGTTCCAATAAAATTCACCTAGGCATGAACTAAAATAATAGAATTATCACGTAAAACATTCAGAAACAAAAAATTTGCAAGGGCAAATATTTTATAAGCAATTTCTTATTTAAAGAATATATTCATTTCAAATTAAGAGGAAGGTTATATTCTTAATCAAAATATATCATTATGTTCTTGCGCTAAAAACCGATTCCTTGAAAAAATGGGCTGTATCGAAATAACAAAGTTTATGATAGCCGGTTTTTAAATGGGATGTTGTGTTGCAAGTGTGTGAATCAAAGCAAGCGCGGGAAGTAAGTGCTTATTTCCAGTTATTTATCAGCACATACATTTATATTGAGCGGAATAGGTATTGGAACTCTGCCAACATGTCTTTTGCCATTTTACGTTACTCCAGCCGGCCGTCAAAATTTCATTATCGAAATATTTCTTTTTCCTAAGTGACATTTTTTGATCAAAATATTCTTTTTTTTTTCTTTTTTTGTGAACAAATTATATTAAAATAGCTAAGATTACACCATTATAATATACTATAAAAACGTGTTACCCATATTTTAGAAAAAATATGGAAAATAATTATTGGATTATAAAAATCGTTTGGTAAGTAAAACTGATCGATTAAGGAAACAATATATTTTATTGAAATCGTTATCCACTCAAAACTGCACCAAAAGTTTTTGTGTATTATGCAGTACTTTTAAGGAGTCCAAGTTTTAAACTATCAGATCAGGAAAAAAATTAACACTCAGTTGCAATATTTTTATGATTAACTAATTATGATAAAAATAGAGTTTATATATTTATGAATTTTTATTACAATATTGCACGATACGATATAAGTATTTTCAGAATAGTTAACCTATGTAAGAACCATTCCCTAATGATCAAATCAAAGTAATTTTATAAATGGAATTAAAGAAAATATTAATTAGCTAAAAAATGCGTTAGATTAGCTTGAGAAATCTAAAGATATATTTTAGTACATTAAAAATTAATATTATTATTACACAAAATATCAAGATAGATAATTTTAACTTTAAAATAACAAATTTTAAATTATTTTTAAATTGCTGTAAAACTTACAAATTAACAATATTTTTTTAAAAAAATGGGATGCATTCTTTTTGTAAATAAAGACACACAGATTATTTTTTAACTATACAACAATTTTATTTATTTATTTATTTATTTTTTAAGAAATGTTTTGTCATAGAACGATGAATACTTTCACCTTTGATGCAATTTTGATTTCACTTAATAAAAGTTAAATTTAATTAAATTATTCAGAAACGCTAGTTATTTTTAAAATAAAATTAGATTCCTGTTATAGCTTCTATTTCGTTATCGGTTCTCACAGAAATTTAATGATTGGAATGAGCTTATGATAAGAAGAATCTAATTTGAATATTGAAACATTATTTCTAAATTTGACTTCTGTCCATTACTTTCTGTTCCTTCAGAGATATTTGTATGCTAGACATTGTCGTTACACAAAAGAATAATTTTTAATAGAAAATAATGATTGGAAATAAACGGTGATAAATAAATTTATAAAACTAGGGAAGGAAAATCTTTTTTTCTAATTTATGAGAATTGAGTGAAAAAGTTTTTAGTTTCTATAATGGCATCTCATGTGTATTTCTGAACTTCACTTTGAAGTTTGGTAAGATTAACATCAATTTTTGTTCTGTTGGTGGTAACTTTTGAGAACTAGCTTTGTAAATAGAATGAAAAATAATAGATCTAAAGAAACTTATTGCTTTTATAAATTAGTCCTAATTATTCTGATGTTATTAACAACATGCACTTTTCACTGTGACTAGTAAAAATTCCTTAATCTATTATACACCTATTATGTAACGAAATATTATCGTATATCTAAGATATTAAAAATAAAGTATAGCAAAATGTTACAGCCATGTAGTAAAACCAATGTCATTTGAGCAAATTAAATTTTTAAAATACATAAAACAGCGCTTCTTTTATATTTTAAAAACAGTTTTTCTTGATACTTGATAGAGATCGTCAGTCGAAATCTTACACACTTATTAAATGAAACACAATAAAATGAATATTTTTGTTGCTCAAAATCTGAAGTAAATCTACCATAAAAATATAAGTTCTCAAAATGCTCTACCATTTCTGGAAAATAAAAGTTAACAACGGAAACATTAAATTTTTATCTTAAAAGTAATAAAACAGTTTTTTATTTTTATTTTATTTTATTTTTTTACCTTTTACCGTAAAAAAGGTTGTTTGTTTCGTTCAGATAAGGCCTAAAGTCTGTAGCACTTTAATCTATTTCTAATAGTTTCCTAGGGAAATTTTCTATGGTTGTCAGGGTTTGGATATCACAAATTTCAAATATTTAAGGGATATTGCTTGCAAAATTTCCTAAAATTATAAGCATGGACTAAAAAAAAAAAAAAAAAAAAATAATAATAATAAAAACACAGATTAGAATTAAATTGAATATTTATTGTTAAAGTTTGTGGATAATGTAGTCGTAACTTGCTATTAACTGCTATGCTATTTAAGAGCACATAAAGCTCTTCTACAATCATGATGTTTTTTTTAACCCTTATTTATGCACTGTTACTTTTTTAAATAGTTTTATATTTTAAATAAGTAATTATTTGTTTGGTGTGATGTGAAAAATTGCAATATTCTCTTATGACAGTATTAGTATTTCACGCTAAATTTAAAGGACTTAATTTTTAAATTAGTAATTGATCACATCAGTTCTGTAATATTCAAATAATATTGATAAAATATCAGATAATAACTAGTAAACAAATTTGTTACGTTGTTATATTAGCAAAGATAAAGTAGAAATTATTTTAATGTGTTTATGCAGTAAAATACTAAACATTTAATTCAATTCATAAAATACGAAAACTAGCATTATAACTTAATGCATCTTAACCAAAATAAAAACATATTTGCCATAATAAACTGTACATTTTATTGCATTAAGAAAATTGTTTTAAAGCACATTCTATAAACAACATTTACCTCTTTTTTTTTCTTGGGGTGTTACTGCTACCTACTCAATCCTTCACGTGAAAGAGAAACGAGGCTAACATTGCTTTTAGCAAGTTAAGCCAGAGATAGAAAATCAGATAAACATTATCAAACTGATAAGTTGACAAAAATTATCTTGGAATAAAATTTTACTAAAGATAGCTTTCTGTTTATTTGTTATTCACAAAGATAGAAAGAGTCAAAGAATGCAATGAGTTCACTGAATCTATTTAAACACAGATAATGCTATAAATCTTGAACATACTAATACTTTTTCGTGAGTAATATTATGATTAATCGCGATTGTTAAATGCTTTTTAAAATAGGTATATCGAACATTATAGAAAGTAGTAACTCTTGAATAAGATTCGAGATTTGAATATTTGTAATCTAGATTTCCCCATTTTTAAGTCTTTCGAATTCTCTATGCATTCGTTAAATGTTTTCTTTAAAATATTTCTATAAAAATAGTTTTATTGTCTTTAAATTTGCTTATGAAATATATTTTAATGTCTTGAACTCATTTTAAGTGCATTAATTGATATGAATTTACTTAATTTGCAGATTTATTCAATTTAATTTATTCAATGTAACATTTGGATAAGAAAAACTCGAGTGTCACATTATTTTTATAATGTTACGAAATTTTTTGTAATTTCCCTGTAAAACTTGCTTCCTAGCAAGCGTTTCTGCCATATGGGAAGAGTTGGGGTTACGGGAATCTTGACTACAAAGACAAAAAAAAAAAAAAAAAAATTATAGATATGAAAAGATTTGGCGAAAAATCACCGACTCAGCGATGTTTGGCTCATATTGGCGACATAGTGCAAGCATTTCAGGAAGCTTCTGACATGGATTTTTTCACAAAATGTTGTTAAAATTTATAAATACAAAAATAGGAAGAACAGATGAGATATAGATCAGGATTTGACATCTATGTGATGTGGTTCTTTTGCTGTAAATATGTGTTTATTATTTTAAACCGAAGGCTGACAACAGCTTGTTTGTTCTCATTGTCTATTCAATTTTTACGACGACTGTAAAAGTATTTTGGCTCTTTTATCACTTAGTTCTGACGAATAAAGTGTGTTTGTCTACTCACTATGAGTGTTTATTACAAGTCTGCTGAATTATTTTAGTGTAATAAGCATCCGTTTCCAAAAAATGCTATCTATTGTCAATCAGATCTTTAACACATCATCTTTCTGAATTAATTTCTGTACTTCATTAACTTAGAATAAAATAATTTAAGGTTAAAAAAAAAAAAAAAAAAAAAAAAAAAAGACATTTGAACATTAAAATTTTAGTGACTTTTATCTTAATATAAATCTTTAACAAGAAAATTTTTATTCGGGATTACAGCGAAATTATTCCATCAAAACATTATTTGAGGTTTTAAACCAAAAAAAATTTCATCGCGCATAACTTTCAGTAATTTTGTTCAGGTAAGGTACTATTATCACGAAACCTTTATTCAATAAAACACGAGATATATAACAATATTTATAAATAATCAAACGGAATATTCTCATTTGGTGTGGCCATTTTCCGAAGGAAATTTCCGACTGCAAACATGATTTATTTTGATTATTTTGGTAATAAAAAATTAATAAATTTAAAAAAAATAACGTTTTTTTTTGAGTATATAAAATACCAAAATTATTTTAACAATATTTTTCCTTTATAGTTATATATCAATTTGAAATAATGTCAAGTGTATAGTATTCACGTTTTTCTTTTCATATTTTTATTTATGCAGTGTTTTCTGCATTATTACATTTATTTCGCAATACATTCGAAATAATTCTAAAGTAGTTACTAACTATAAAAGGTAACTATTTTGTTTTAGATAAAATATATTTTATCATGCTTTAGCTTAAATAGAACATTCGAAATGTTTCCTGTTATCAGAATATAAGAATCTTCAAAAATTTGAGTCATCCAGAAACATGAAAGTTCGGCATTTGTTCGATATCTAATATTTAGAAGCTTGTAATACTACAGGTATCTCATTTTTTTCTAAACCGTTTTCAAGCTTCTAAATATAAATATAAGATCTTTTTTCAGATTATACATCGATCCAACGATTCTAAATTCCTCACACGAATTTTAATAACTATTTCATTATTTATTCACTGAATTACTTTCCTGCTATTCGTGGACTCTTAATGATATTCTGATTACATATTCCGTAGCTTTTTTTTCTTCATTTATTATTCCCAACATTTGGCAATTTATCTTGTTTTTCTTGTTATTTATCTTGACATAGTTCTTTTTCTCACTTTATATAAAATCAAATCATTTTTTCAACGGTTTTATTGGCTACAAACGAAAGCATATTTACAAAGTGATAAAACCATTTTCTTTCAATTATTTTCAAAATTTTTATTTCCTCTTTTAAATTTCGGTTATCTTTCATTAATTAATTACCCTGTAAAAGATGGTACTTTTGAACTTATATTGAGGTCTAGTGATAGGATTTTGAAATAACAATGGCTTGACTGAATGGGGTGCCGTACTTATTATCGGAAGATAGCGACTTCGAATTCCGAATTAATAAAAACACTGCTATGTTTACTAAAGCTGGCTAAGGTACGTTAAAGAGGTCATGGTCGCGATGTCCTTCAAGAGAAATGATACCTCTGGGGATAGCAGGTTGTGTCTTGGGTCTTCTGACTTAGTCCTTGCTTCTAAATTACAACGACTCTACCATCTTTTCCCGGTAGCTTCAATTAACTGTAAAGCCCAACTATGGGCTAAGTACAGGGAAGTCTGCTGGTACTCATACATAATCAAATCAATAACATTTTATGGCACAGGTGCCATATAATCTAGGATTCCAAATTCTGAATATTTCTGGCGATGAAGAAATGTTGCCAAGATGACGTATTGCGTCGTGCGCAATGACGTAAATACTAGGGTTAGCAAAATAGAAATTTCTGCAAAATTCTTATAAGTCTCCATATGTATGACGTAATAAAAACGAGATTGCCAGCAACATAAGAGAATCAGCCAAAAAACCCCACCAAACTCAGAATTTAGGATCCTGGATTATAAGGCACTTGTGCCCATTTTATATTTATCATGAATGAATTTTTTTACAACTAGGATAAAAAAAAGCGAAGTCTAATTAATCGAGGTTTTAAACAAAAGATTTTGTCATACAAATACTAAAAATTGCGAAGTTAAATCCCCATAGTAAATTTTCTCATTCTTCGATTAAGATTTCTTATTTCTTAATTTTCCTAAAATAGTACAATTTGAACAAGATATAAAAACAAATATTATTATAAAATACAAGTTCGTTAAATCATGTTTAAAATTACTGTGAGCAATATTAATCTGTCCTCTTAAGAGTTTAAAAATAAAATTATTTTTCATAAGATCAACTCATGTAACATATTCAGCATTAACTATAAATAATAAAAAAGAAAGTACAATTACATAAATAATGAAAGTTATTTTAATTAAGTCTCTTTGTGATGATTATAAATTTGTCTATTGAATATACTAATATATTGTTACAAAGTTTGTAAATATTTTTTTGCATATTTTGAGATACCTCAGACAGATCCGAACTCTGGGACAATAATCGAGGGATAAACGCTTACGACCAAGAAAAGTTCGATGTTCCTTACCTTCAAACTGATATATTTGAAAACATAAAGACATGAATTTTCCATTAAAGCTAATTAAGCTCACTCTCACATCAACCTTCTCTGCAGTGCGAGTCCAGGGAGAAACATCTACCCCCCTTTAAGGTCTGCTATGGAATTAGGCAAAAGGATGTATTGGCTTGCCTCCTCTTTAATATAGCGCTTGAAAAAGTGATAAAAGATGCTGAAACTAATACAAGAGGCACTATATTCAATAAATCGGTACAAATTCTAGCATATGCCGATGACATATCTGAAATTGACTGAAGACAGCCTTTTTGGCATTGAAAAAGCAACTAGGAAGATGAAGCTCAGATTAAACATGAAAAAATCAAAACATATGTTCTTTGGTAAAAAAGAATATCAGTCTGAGACTTTTATGACTGGTACATTTAAGTTTGTGAGAAACTTCAGCTATTTGGGCAAGGAGATTAACTACCAAAATAACATCACTCCTGAAATCAGAAAGAGGATCATTGCCGCAAACCGTTGTTTTTTTGGTCTAAGACCTCTTTTGAAATCCCACATAATCAGGAGAAGGACAAAAATAATGTTATACACGACATTGATTAAACCAGTTCTAACCTACACCTCAGAGACATGGACCTTGAGGATGAAAGAAGAGAAAACATAGGACCTTTCTCTCAAAAATCGCCAAAGAGCTATTTTCGGTGCTGCCCTGGAAATAACACCTGGAGAAAAAGGTACAACTTTTCACTGTACAAAATCTATGGAGAAGACATCATTAAATCAATAAAACTATCTAGAATGAGATGGGCAGGCAACATAATGAGAATGAGTACAGAGAGAACACCAATAAATATCTTCAACACCACCCCTTTCTGTAGTAGACCAAGAGGAAGACCCAAAAAGAGATGGAAGAAGGACTGTCTGGAAGAAAACTTCAACATACTTAAAGTCAAAAACTGGATGTCGATTTCTAGAAAAGGGGCAGAATGGCAGAGACTTCTGAAGAAGGCCAATACACACAAAGGGATATGCCAATGCTGATGATGAAAGACATGGATTTGTTCTTTACCAAGGTATAATCAACCTCCCAATCTGAATTAGTGATTTTTTTTTACATCTTTTACTTAAACACACATGCCGTTATCAAAACAGTACTAAAGTATAAATTAAACTACAATGTACAATACCTCACAAATTCATCTGATGATGCTGACAATAGATATTGTGGCTGTTAACTCTGTAAAAATCAATGATAGCCAACAGAGCCTTGACAAAATGTACCTACAAATACAAAGCCTGCTTGGGAAATAAACACTAGTGGTTTCGTGTTAGGTTAACCACTCAACTAGGATATATGCTTCACACCCAAGTGCTTTCTGTCAAAAAAACACGAGTACTGTAGCCTTGTTCTCATAGAGGTCATTGTGGCAGAGTTTTTAATTGTATTAAATACTTATTGGTATAAATATATTTCCAGCTGAGAAAATTGTTAATCACTAGGAATAGATAATAAATTTTAAAAAGGGTGATAAATTTTATGTCACCCTATTTAATTAACTTTTTTTTATACTGAAATATGGATTATAAAGAATTATGCTAGTTAATAAAGACATTTCTGTTTATTAAACATTCAATTAAATTTTAAGAAAAATTTGAGATTTCAACAAGACAGCAAGTTTTTTACTTTTTATCAAGAACGTGCTATTTTCTAATTATATGCAATGACTCATGTTAGTATTCAATAATAAATTAAGGCATTCCATAGCAAAATTTTAAAAGAGTATTTTAAAATGTTATTAAATCATGGAAGTTTGAAGATTTGGAGAAAATGAAATTTTAGATAAATGAATACACACACTGCACTTAATTTAAATTTTATTTCCTCAAATGATGTATACAATAAAAGATTGTAAGCTGCCAAAAGCACTTAAAAGTATAACTATATTTATAATTTCTTTCTTTCGATTTAAATAAAGCTATCAGCATCTTCTTAAAAGAGGATATATTAAAAATATAATCTTTAAAATAATAAGATAAAGCAATTATAAAAAAAAGAAATGACCTTACAGACCAGTGCGCAACATTTAAATCACAAGGAAGGAACATAAAGCTATAACATCAATACAACAATCAAATGAATCAAACTATTTTACTTTACACTCTGACAACTTACATTAAAATATCTTAATAAAGGAGATAAAGACACGATAGTAAAAACAGTGAATGTGGAAAGGAAATAGTAAACTTGATAGACACCGAGTTTAGATTAACTAGAAATAACAAAAGAATATAAACTAGATAAATTTCTAACTATTCATAAATTTCGAAACTGAACTGCATTCAGTGTTAATTTAAATGATTCTCTTCTTTTAAAGTGAATGCTATTCAAAGCAAGAAAAATTCCTTCTTTCGCTTTATTTACACAGAGAAAGGGTCCAGCACTGGTAGTACCGTAGGCTCCTGAGTGCAGACAACTAAACTCCAATGATTAATGGTTTAACAACAAACATGAGGTGAACAGAGTAAATGCAATAAGCGATTTGGAATGAAAAAGTTCCAAGTAAGAATCATAGACACTATATTGTACACAAGATTTTGAAAGTCTGTTCTTTGCTTTAAGCAGAAAATTCATTGTCTACAACCTTCTCCTCCTCCTCAACTCCAACAATGGTTTTCAGTTCAGAGACAGGGATCGCTGTTGAACCATCTTCGAACCAGCAAAAAACTTCGATTGCCTAGAAGGAATGATTGCAGATGAGGAAGATGTCTGCATATGAAGCAGTTATATATAGTTATATCTTTATTATTTTTTTCTATTTTTAAGGAAGTTGTCAGAAAAGAATGCTGGTCCAGTTATGAATGTCTCTTTCAACAATTGGAGTTTTCTGAAGTTGATGAACAGTTCATTCATAGTTTTTCTGCATTTACTTCTTCTTGAGTGTAAAAAATCCTTTCTTTTTATGCTCATCTTTCTTTTCACCAGCAGGGAGAGTTTGTGAACGAGATGGGCCGGCTGATCCTTCACTACCAAAGGCAGTCTGAAGTTTTTGCAACCATGTATTCATTTCATCCTGAAAATATAATTCAATGTAAATAATTAGATCTTTTGACCAAAAAAACTTATCTTTTAGTGTGGTTTAAAAAACATATTGCCTTCAAATTGAATGTTAATCATAAAATCAAAGCAGTTAAACTATAAAACTTTGTTAAATATTAAGGTATTTATATACACAATAGATTTTATTAAATTATATAAAGTATATGAAATAAATAAAAAAATATATTTAACTCTGAATTACTTTATCTTATAAGGTAGTGATAAGAAAATAATTTAATATTAATAATCTAAGCAATATAAAATGAGTTTTTATTACATATTGTAATTTGAGAAATCAAATTTTTAATAACATTGACTAAAATATGCATTAAATTACTTGATCTTTTAGAAAAATCTAAACATTTTATAAATACTCACATCATCTTTAGCTTGGAACAGATATTCAGCACCATTTGATAATCTAAAAAAAAAAAATCCATATTTGAATTTAGGAAAGATAAATAAATACATGAAATACAATTTTTCTTTATAGGAACTATACAGATAAAAATATATTTATATTTTTCTAATATAAAACATTCATTTCTACTAAAGATGTCTTTAAGGGAATTTATAATAGAATTTCAGTGACATTTATTTTGCAAATATAAGCAATAAATATTTTAGTTTACCAATTACAAGCAATTCTATAATGCAGAAAGTAAATTTGTTCATATGAATTTAAATATTTACTGATTGTGGGTATGAATAAGAATTATGCAAGCACAAGTGAAATAGTTATAAAATGTTCCTAAATTAAAATTTTGAAACAAGAGCTTTTTTATTCCATATGAAATCACATAAAACCATTAGTAAAAAACAGCCTTGAATAAAAATTAAATTGTATACTGGGCACTATGTTTATCATTTTTTTTTTTTTTTTTTTTTAAAAAAAAAAAAAAAAAAAAAACATTAAATAATTCTGGATAGTAAAAATTTATGATGCTATCAATTTTCATTTCACTAAGTATTTATATAAAAACTGCAAAACATACATAAATTTAGAAACAAAATTTTTCTATGGTTAAATTTTTCTTCTCTTTGTATATTAACATTGAAATTCTCATCATAGCGATTCAAACAGCAATTACAGTAAAATCTTTTAAGTTAAGGTTATATCAGATTCCTTAAGATCGAAGTTAAACTTGTCAAAAAACATTAATTTTCATAGCTTACTTAAGCCTAAAGACATGCTTTCTTTTGGTGTAATCTGATGGAACTTCAGCTGTACCACCTCTTAAATCAATTGGCTGCTCATTACGATAGTAATTTTCAGGCTCCTAAAATAAATTTTGACAATGATAAACATTTAAATATATTCCTATCGACAAGATTCTACCTCTTTTAATATTAACAATTATACAATATTTTACCTGTTTATAGTGCCTTTGGTCTTTGAAAGCAAATAATTTTTTACCTTGAAGCACAATGTAAATTTTATCCCAAGATCTGAAAAATCAAAAAATATTAATTAAAGGATTCGAACATTTTTAATTATTAAAGGCAATGGTTTTAAATATGAAAGATAACTTATTTAAATGAATTATGAAAGATTTAATAATTAAACAACTTCAATAATCAAATATTTCTTATGCCAAATTGAATAATGTCATTAAACTTTATTAAATTTTAATACCCCAAATCTGTATATACAATATTTAACTGCATACTGGCTAACCTTGAAGGAAAATATATCAGTTGATTCTACAGATTTTGAGGGGAAAAAAATCAGGAGACTACTAGTGACATTTTGCTTGAAACAGAATGTTTAAAACTGAAGTACCACAAAAAGACAATTCTATTCATTAGATTATACATTCTGAGGATGATTAACGATAACCATATTTTATCTCAATAATTTAATAAAATATTCATCAACCTCATAAAGGAACTATGAAAAATAAAAGATTATGTATGAATAATAAAAGAAAATAAACATATTTATGTAAAAAAATTAATTTTAATGTTTACTACACTAGTGCAATTTATAGATATTGAACTTACAAAATTACATAAAATACATTACTAAATGAATTTAATTCAGTGACAAATCTTTCTAAAATATAGAAATTATCAAATACTTTGCCCATAAAAAAACATAATACATTTCAAATTCGAATAACTCGTGACAATTTATTTTCATCATACATTGCTGACTTTGTTTTTTAGAAATGAATTGGTGAAGTCCTGTTTAAAACATTTCTCATTTTGAGAATATTTAGCTATAAGCTTTCTAAATTAATTAACTAATTCAACTTTCTTCGTTGACTGTTTAAGCTACTAAAACTCAATATACTTTTTTCTGGCAACATTTAGGCTGTTTTTAAGTTATACACTGAATTGGCCAAAAATTAGGAGTTTCCCAATAAAATCAGTAGAATTGACAGCTCTCTAATTGTATACCTTGAGATCAAATTTCCCATATAATAAAAATAAATCAGAAAAACCATTTATGAATATAATATTAGTTTTAAAAAGCAAACTATTGTTCTGAATTAGCAGAAGCCTCAATCAAATTTTAACATTTTACTCAACTATTTGTTTTATGGATTTGGCAAATAAAGCATTCATAATGCACACATAACAATTCTAACTGAACTAAAATATTTCAATTTGCATAGAAATTTACCACTCATTTTTATTTATATTTTCTGTAGTATTCTCTCAGTTATTGTAGCAATATTGAAATTTAAGATAGTTTAAAGGAATACATTTTTGAAAGCTCATTTCTTATGGGGAGACCCAGGATGAGAACTAAAATTATTTTGATGAAAATCTATACTAACTCCATTTAGCTAAACTTAATTGCTTTTCAAAAGTTTATTTCTGCACATAATCTGGTATCTGGTTCAATTAAGATTTGTAATTTAGAAAGCTAAATTTGAAAGTACAGTTCTATATCATCAATGCAATAAATAAATACTTAGTTTTGTTAAAAACTGATCAAATTTTAAAAACTTCACTAATTAAAGTTTATTTTGTTTTCCATTAAATTACTCTACTTTAAATTTGCTATAAATTACTAAAATATTTTTGATGAATTTAAATACATAATCGTTTTCAAAAACTTCTTTAACACTTTTATGAACAATAAAAATTTAATAAGATAATGCAAACCTTACTCACTGAAATAGACTTTTTAAGGATCTTTAATAAAATAAGTTTGCTGGTTTAAAAATAATCATAATAAACTATTAAAAAAATTTAGCACATTAAATTTCAGACATTCCATATTTTACAACCAATGTTATAATTTATGAAGTTATACTTTAAAAAGGAGATAATGATTTTTCAATTAAAGGCATGAGAATTGTTGATCTAAAAAAATATTGATTGTAAACAAATTTTCAAAAATACAATGAAAAATTAAAAATAAATAATATAACATTTGTAAGTTTTTATTTATTTATAATCTGTTATTATATTTATTATTTTAAAAACAAGATAAACATGTTTCATCATCTTTAAATTGCATCTTTTAGAAACTCTTAACTTCAACATTAATTTTTACTTTCGATTCATGAAAGATTATTACATACACTCTAACACAAAATTTTTTAGGTCATAATTTGGCACACACACATTATATTATCTAAGATTATCTTGATGTCTAAGAACTAGTCAAAATTTTGGACATTAGAAAACATGAATGTACACAAGCATTACAAAAGGTGAAGGAAAAATAAAGTTAAGATTTTTTACAGAAAATTTCCATGTTTAAAATTAAAGTTAAAGTTAAAATTCTTACCTGCTGCTAGCTCTTTTAGTGGTTGACTCCCATTCTTGTTTACGTCCTAACAAGCCTTCACATTGAACCTCCTCGTCAGGGGAGGTAGCTGTTGGACTACCTTTCTCTGAAAGTAAAGTTTCATTTAAATGAATGCTGAATATGGATTCTTACATTCTAATAGCTCTTACTATTTTCATTAAACAGAAAAAATATACAAGCTCTAAGACTAATCTATTCTTAAATCATTAAAAATAAATGACTTACAAAATATCAAAATATGTATTTTTCCTTAATAGCATATATTATTGGATGCTAACTGAACATTTAAGACTTACAACAATAGCTAAAGCAATTTTTTAAATAAGCTATAGAAAGTATATCCTTACCAAAAAATTACCAAATTATAATCATGAAAAAGAAAATTTAAAAAATCCTGCCATAAAAAAGAGGATTTACTGAGCAATGGTAATACAAAGTTATCTGTAAAAATGCAGATCATAAAATAATGGAAACAATGAAAACTATTTTCTGTTGGTGCAATTAGCTGCATTATTTGCTATAAACTTAGGAATTGAACACACTACACATCATTTCAAAAAAAATGTTTCCTTCATTTAATGTTAGTTTCAAAAGTCATTATAATTATGTCATTCACATCATAAATTTGCTGTAAACCAATATTTGAAAAATTGCATATTTCTGTTCTTTAAATCTGAAATTTTAAAAAATCATTTATATTGAAATAAGCAACAAAAATGAAAAGTTTCGCTCAATTCTTAGAACTTTTTGGCCTTGTAATTTCAACGTTATGTATATGCAAACAGGACTTATAACACTGGTATTCAAATATTAAGAGAAAAATCAGAATAATTAGATAACCCAATGAAAACAAGTGTATGCTAGTGGAGATGTGAATATACATGTACTTTAAAAAATTAGCTTTTGAAAGTAGTAAGGTGAAAGTTTCTCAGAATAGAATCAGCCTTAATAAGATAGTCAAGGCAGATAAAGCAACAAGAGTTATAGAAAACTACTATTTGTAACAGAAGCAATACAAATTTACCGTACTAAATTTCCTAGACCTTTTCAACAGTTAATGACTGATAAACACAAAAAAGTGTACATAGAAAGATGCATGTTATCTTGCAATATTATTTATCTCTTTATCTTCAAGGAAATAAAAGAGGGCAATATACTTCAGTTGGAATGCCAACCAAAGAAACTCTACATATATTGAATAATTCAGACTATTTGAAAAGTAGCAATTTTCAAAACATGAATAAATTTTTGTGATTTATTCATTAAGTACTGTTTAACTAATGCTTCCATTGTATTTTAACACATTTTCAAAATTTTCCTTAAATTTTGAAAACCAGTGTATAATAATTAAGCCTTAAAGAACTGAAATTTCAACATAGTAATACAAGTCATGAATTCCATGTAAACTTTATATATAAATTTATAGCAAACATGATATTCAAGAGAAATTATTTCTATAATTCTGAAATCTATAAATTTTTAGAAAATTAAGAATTTGATAACTATACCATAACCTTAGAAAGCACAATAAATTTTCACCAAACTCATAGCAGGGAGAAAATGTTTATCTTCCATCACCAAGTATTTAGATATTTCCATAATATAATGTGCCATTCAAATCCACCACCTATAACCAATACGAAATGTAATTTACCAAAAAAGCCCTCTTCATCATCACCAGAAGATTTCTTTTTTCGCCAGCTACTGAACTGAGATTTGGATCGCGACCTTTTTTTCTTGTCCTTTTCAGGAGAAGGGGCTTTACACAAAATATATCAGGTTACAAATAAATTGTTTTTAAACTAAGAAAAAAATACATAATATAAATATCAACTAAAAGTTGAAGTCAACTTACTGCTTGGAGCTGACTGTGATTCTTGTGGGATTCCTGCTGAAGTAGTAGCTAGAAAATAAATATTTTTGTTAGTCATAGTTAATTAACAATACTTAATGATAGAACATTAAATAGTAAAACTAATTTTACTTAAAGGCATTATACTTTCAATTTCTGTAATTCATAATAATTTGGATCTCATAAATATATTAATCAGTTTAACATTCAACCATAGCATATCAAAGTTCATATTCTTGCAAATTTAAAAAATTCTTAAAATGTTTTCTGTAAATTATCTGTTTGATTTTGTTAATAAAAATATTTTACAAACACATTAATTATGTTTCAATGTAAAACTCTTGACAAACTTGATGCATGTCAAATATTAAATATAAATTTAAGAGTACCAAGACGGATCAAATTCAATATTCAATTTAACATTAGTTTACAATTTATAGTCACTTTTAGTAAACTGAATAACTCAACAGGAATTTACAATTTTAAATGAATTAACTTTGACAAATATCACCCATTTAAGATGAGATATAAAACCATGCTCAGCAATCAGAGCATTCATCCTTCATCTGAAGTTTAAGACCAATAAACTTTCGAACCAATACTCCAATCACGAAATTAAGAAACTAAATGTTGATTCATGGCTGCCACTTCAATAAAAATACAATAGCAATTTGTGGAATTTACAAAATCAATATTGTATTTTTCTTCAACATTGAATATGTATCTAATTAAATTTGCTTTAGAAAAAAATGAAGTGTGAATATGCATTAAATACGAAACATTGCAGCTCTTATTAAACTCGCGAAATCTTTCTAGAATATATTGACAGGATTATATGGAAGCAGCTTTTCCCAACAGTGTATTGTAAAATTAATATACCTATTTTAAACTAATGCACAATTTACAGGATTTGTTAATTTCAAGTTATTTATTTCATTTCTATCTGGTTAGCAGTAATACTTATAAATGTGAGGCTGATTTTGAAAATTCCATACATACACACATCTGCTTCTTGATAATCAAAACAATTATCATGAAAGGGAAAATCTTTTTTGGGGAAAAAAGTAAACGATAGCCTTGCCTTCTCTAAAATACATTTATATCTTTCTTTTCTATTTTTGCCATTATGTACATTATCTTTTAAAATTTTTTATTCCCTTCATAACTTTACAGGCCTTTAGTGCTATTTAGTGGTGACGGGGTACATATGTTGTACTTCAAATAAAGTAAAAACACACAATAGCAACATTCTCATTCTTATAAATAAAATATTGACATACATTATATTTTAAAAAAAAGTTTCTTCCAAAATTAAATTTTAAGTAAAGTGAAAATTGCATATTTAAAACAATTCTGTATTCTCTTACAATTAAATATAATTTCATTTATTTTTCAACTCTCCCATATTCAGTAAATTTTAATAGAAACATTCAAAATTTTGGTTCGATATCAAATTTATAATCTCAACAAAACTGCATATTAGAAATTGTGATTAAAATTGTGAGAAAACAATAATACTTTCTATTCAGAAATTTTTAATAGTAAAACTGAATTATTTAAATACATAAATATTTCATTCAAACTAAACGCTATTAAAATTTAAGGGTAAAAATATATAAATATTTCTAAAAGATAAATCAGCATTGATACATAAATATTTGAGAAAAAATATTGACATTAATATTTAAATTTAAAAAAAAATCCACACAATATCAATCTATGACTAAAAACTTTCAAATATATTTAAATTCACAAATATATTGCGACAACAAAGAATTGACTGTATTTCCATTATATAATCTGCATTTGTTTGAATTTTGTTAAATAAAAGTTTGTTGAATAAAAGTTTTGAATTTTGTTGTGAATATTATATGCCATTGTGGATAATCTGATAAACATTCTTCACCAGAAAAGCTTACAGTAGAGTTTTGAAAGAAATGCCATCAATGTACCATAAAATAAATAACAGGTGGCACCATCACCTAGCTGATTTATTTCAACTATAATCAGCATTGTCCAATTGGCTATTGTTATTCCGAATTCTGTCTTGACTTGAGCTGTTTTGCCCAGAAAATATTTAAATTCGTATATCATCAAGTGGAAGCAAAAATATTAAATTAGAGCAAATTTTAAACAAAAGCTATAGGGGGAACAACAAATATGCTAATATAAGATGAAAAACAAAGCATGCGCAGTACAAAACAATTATCCAATGCACAGTTCAAGAATAATACATTTTTTTAAAAATTTAATTATTAACAAAACTTATATATTTGATTTTTAAATTAAGTCTAACCTCATTTTAAACTTATTGAAATCTAAAAAGCAATAAGTTTTACAAGAAACTTATCAGATCTTGATTTTGATGTTGTGCTTTCATCTCAGTTTATTACACTTAGCACAGACATTGATCTTTTTCATTATAAATGCTTTTTTACTTCAGTAGAATTTTATAATTTTTATCATACTGCATATTTTTTATTTCATTTGGCACCAAATTATCAGAAGTATATATTTTCGACTATTCATCAGAAATATTGCCAAGGACACTGATGCAAATTATGTGAACCTTTTTTCTTTAACTCAAAAAAAGGAATTGCCAATAATACACAATTTCTATAAATAAAATAATGCAACTTTGTAGAATTAAACTATTTCATTTAAAGATGAAATGTATAACATATTTAAGTTCCAGTCAGCTATGACATTTCATTATTTGAATTAACTATTTTGTAAAGCATATTTAAGAGACTGCCTGAAACATTTAGAATCTAATTTAGATAAAAATTTAAGACAAATTTTTATGCACATTTATTATTAAGGGCAAATATTGCATATTGTGACATGTTAAGTCATGTTCTTAATCTTGTAATGAGACAAGATCAGGATGTTTAAACTTTTCCAAAAGACTTAAAGAAAAATAAGAGAACAATATTGGAACTGTTAATTAACAATCTAAGTTTCGTATCTCAGTATAAAATTTAGGCAAATATAACAAGTGCATAAATTTTGAAGTAGAATATTTCAAGATTGTGAGGAGAAACAAGCATATTGCATCAAAATGCAATTGAATTTAACAGAGCTCTAATTGTATCCTCTTTTTAGATAATTGGTTTGTTTTTTTTTTTTTTTTGTTCAGTAATCACTTTTTGTATGAGAGCTAATTAGCCTGGGACCTACAATTTAAGGTGGATTCTAAATACACTACAAATAATCAAGTTTATGGTGGGATTTGAACCAAGAAATCGTTGAAGCAAAGGTCAGAATGCTAAACATTTGCCTTTAACTTGGTTCATATTAGTTGAAAACATCTTTTAGTGAATTAATTTTTTTACTAGCTTGCACTAAATATGATAATTAAAAACATGAAAAATTTTAATACCCTAAAAACTATTACAATAATAATTTTATTCAATGTAACAGGACTATAACTGTATAATCAAAAAATTAATTTGTTAATATAGTTAGCATACTTGCAATATCAACAAGTAAATGAAATTACTATTATGAAGTCTCTTTGCAATAAACTAAATTATGTACCTGTCTTTTTGGTCTGGACTGTTCCAGAGGTTGCCTTCTTTATGCTAGGAGAAGCTTTTTTCTTTTCTAAGTGTGAAATTAAGAAATGAACATGCAAACATGCACAGAAACAGAAAATAAAACATGCAACATGCTTAAAGAAAGAACCAAAATTAAATGAAATTATATAACCTAGCATTTTAAATGAAAATAAATAAATAAATATAAGAATAAAATATATAAGTCAGAAAGTAAAAATTCCAAAGATATTAACCCATAGATAAAAAAATGCAAGGAATGATTTGACATAAACTGAAAATTAAGATATTTAGAAAAAAATCTCCATTTAAATTCCTGTTATGTAACTTATAAAAAATTTGTTTAAGTTTTTAATATTAAGTTACATTTAAAATAAATGCTTTCAATTTTAAGATCACATAATTCCATAAATAGCATCTTTTGATATCACAAAATATCACTTATTTCTCATCCAAATAAGCAAATATTAAAATATATAGTATAAGATACTTGACTTTTTAAAAGTTATTCTCGCCTAAATCTTAATAATGAAACTTTTTTATAACTTATAAATAGTTTAAATATTTTCTATCCCAATGATAGGTTTGTCTTACATTTTAAACAAATATATGTAATCCTTATAGATTTAATCACTGGTGCTCAATTATCTTACAGATATACAATATAGAAATAAATTTACCTTCTTGAACAACTTCTTGTTCTCCACTAACTGATACTGCTTCCTTTTCTGGAGATTTTTCACCATCAACTCTAAAAATGATGAGGGGATATTCATAAAATAGATTAAATAAATAAGCAAGAAATTTTAAGATTTTTTAATGATTTTTTTTACATTTGATCATTTTGGAATTATTAAACTAATAATTTAAATAGTTACAACTAATGCATATTGTGTACAAAATTGAAGTAAAATTTTTATTAACATTTACTAAATATTTATCTGAAATAAAAAGTTTCATTTATCAATAACTACTACGAAAATTTGCTTCACTGAGTAAAAAATTATCAATAGTAAAGTTGTACCAAATATAAAAATAAATAGGAAATTTTAAGGCTATTCACAGCAAATAAGATTATCAAATTTCACACTTTTTAACAAAACCACATATCTTTTATAACACCCAACTTGCTGTCAACAAATGTCAAAATAATCAAAAAGAGCTATAACAATTCCAACAACAAAAAGGAATCAATCATTAGATGTAAAAAAAATACAATATTTAAAAACTTCCTCCACCAAACAATCTCAAATTTACTGAAGTAAATCTTTTAATCTGTTTTATATATATATATGGCTATTTTTTTTTTTTTTTTTTTTTTTTTTTTTTTTTAAATTCCAAAGAAATGAGAATTTTATTCTTTTATTTCTAAAATGTCTTAGTAGGTTAAATTGAAGATTGGTCTTTTCAGAAAACATCTGAGAGGAAATTAATGGCTTATGTAATAATTATTTACACATAGGATCTAAAATGACTTTCACAACAACTGAAATTTAACACACATTACCTATCAGCTGCAGGTGTTTCTTGAGGTGGTGGTTCTAGTGCAGCCAATCTAGCAAGTTCTTCCTGTCTTTGTCTCTCTGCCTCCTCTTCTTCTTTCCTTCTGAATTCTTTAAGTTCAAACTAAAAGAGGAAAAGAAAATTCAATAAAGCAATAATTCAATTCAATAATTCAATAAAGCAAAGTGGAATTTATTTTACAGTTGTCATTCTTTCAAGAGCAGCGAATCTTTCTTCTTGTGCAGCTGCTGATTTTTCAAAGGCTTCATGCTTCTTAATAAGCTGTTCTACATCATCAATTGTATGCTAAAATAAAATAAGTATATTTACTTAAAATACATTTGATATTGTTTCATTAAGCAAAGCATATTTGCATTTCAATATTCTCTCTGAAAGAGCAAAAATATTGAAATGATATATAATGAAACAAAATTTTATGTTGTTTATTAAATTATTTAAAAAAAAAAAAGCATACATATATGTATAAAGAAATTATACAAAAACATTGATTTCAAGATTTGTGTGTGTATATATATATATTTGTATATATATATATATATATATATATTTGTATATATATATATATATATATATATATTTGTATATATATTTGTATGTATATATATATATATATATATATTTGTATATATATTTGTATATATATTTGTGTATATATATATATATATATATATATATATATATATTTGTATATATATTTGTGTATATATATATATATATATATATATACACACACACACACACACAACTTAATAATTCACATAATCAAATAAAATTACTATACAATACATGAATAACGGGCAAATTATTTTCACCTAACAGTGCTAATATTTCTTATTACTAAACTGTAAAAATCTAATCTTAATATAATTCTCAATCATTACTAATGTGATGCAATTCCAAAAATAAAATTTAGAGCAGGAAATATATTTTTTCATTTTTAGCAATTTATTTCGCAATGTAGAATTGTAATGTTTAACATTTCTATGAATATGAATTTCTTAACAATAGACTTTCTTAAAAGTATTGCAAATTGCAGCAACAATTTTTAACAACATTTTCCTCAAATGATTAATAATAATAAATTAAAATAATATTTTTTTCAAATGGAAAATAATTTGCATAAAGCAAAATAAATGAGATACTCACACCAAGTTCTTGGCTTAATAAGTATGGTTCTTGTGCGACAAGCCAAGCTTCTGCAACAGCAGCATCCCTGGCAAACTGATATACTTCCAAAACTATAAGCAAAAATACCCCCATTAAAATACAATTGTTTGCAATTAATGTATTTCAAATTATATTTAAAACATAATTTGATTAAAAAAAATTAAATAACATTACGCACTCAATTGTAAATGTTCCCATCGTTCTTCCCATCTATTCATCATAGAGGACCTCTGATTGGTAAGAGATAAAAGCCTTTCTTTGATCTAAAAATTAAGAACATTGTCAATAACAATGAACTGCAAAAATATAAGAATGGTTTCTCTTCCAAAATAAAGTTTACTAACCTCATTTGAAGCATAATGGTTTCTAGCTAAAAGCTCTTTTCCTAAATTCACACAAGCTCCTATATTATCTTCTCTGGCATCAATTTCAGCCTTCAAGCTTTGATGGTTGTTCATGAGGAGTTCAACACCTGACACATCCCTATCAATAATAATTCTATATTAGCAAATAACATTGAAAAGTTTAAATGATTGAAATAAAGCAATAAATGTATTTCTTAACAGATAAGTGTGATTTAAAAAATTAGTTCATTCAATTTATTTAATTATTAACAGAATAAATAATTTTGTACATTACTGGAAAAGAATTACTTTGCAAATTTACTAGCAAAGTAATACTTTCTAAGTAAATTTTTTGTAGTTATTGATACAAATTAGTAATTTTTATATTAAAATTCATTAATTAAATGAAATTAAAAAATAATTTAAATTTTCACTTATTTCCAATTATTGTTGAGATAAAATATAGTTTCAAGAAGAAGGAACATTTAGAAAAATTTAAAACAAATTGCATCTAATTTTAGAAAACTCTCAACTACATTTTAATTGCTCATGTGACAATGCCATAAAAAAGAAACTTCACGGAGGAAACGTTTTACCTACCTTTACCTCAAATAAAATTAGTCACTGGATTCTAAATGAAAGTCACATAAAAGTTCATAAATCAAATAATTTCTGCAATAATATAATCAGTTTTAATTTAATTGAGATAAAAAATCTCAATTTCTCAAAAATCTCAATAAAACTGATTCAAAAATCTCAATAAAACTGATTATATTACGAATCAAGACAAAGGAAAATATCATTAAATTCAGTCAATCAATAAAAACAAAGTTATGTTTTGTATATTGTTTATACCTAGTGTCCTCTGCTTATTTATCAATAATGCTTATACAGCAAAGTGAATAATTTACTAGCCTAAAACTATTGTTTAAGGCATTACATCTACATCAGATTTTCTTCAGAAGACTTTACAGACTTATGACATTGCAGTGGACTGTACATAAAGTTAATGGGTTTGAGATATTTGCTTACCACTACATCTCTCACGATTTTGAACAAGCAGTGGACAAGGTGTACACCTGAATTGGCACTCTCGTCTTCACATCCACACTACCGCAGGAGTTTGAATATCACATACTAAGTAGACAAGTCTTACAAACCACATAATTCAAGTAGTCCAGCGAGTGAGAAAGTCGTAAGCCTTCCAGTTGCTGGCCACAGCAAGCAATGCTTCACTTTGTTAATCTTACAGCATCAACCTATTTAGCCATTGGTTGGCTGTATTCATGTTTTTTAAAGGAGGAAACACTAAAAACTTCAAGAACAAACCCACAAATATTAGTCCATATTGCATCATTGAACAGACTCAGAGAATGAACCAGATAACATCCCATTTCAAAGAATGGATCTAATTATTCGGACTTGACAAGTTCAATGCGTTATACTTGTACAACAAACTGCTTATCATCGCTCAAACAATGAAATTGTAAGAAACTATGTTTAAATTAAATAACAGATTCAATCAATGGTAGAATTTGAAACTCATAAGCTTCAAATTCTACTGTTGATTTAATAATTTATTTCAATAAAGTTCTGTTAACAATCTTTGCACTAGAAAGTAAATACAATTAAATCAATGCAAGATATCATTGCAGAAGAGAAGGAAAGGACAATATAAGTTCAACTTGTTTTATGACATTGAAAAAATGTCAACAAGTTTACAAGATAATTTTTTTCATTTTGTAAATTTGTTGACATTTTATTGATTTTTTAGTTTTACTCCAACTGAATTTGACTAATTTGATATTATAATAGTTAACATATATACAAATTTGATAACTAATTGCTAAGAAATTCAAATATTGGATTGATTTGATGCAATTCCATTTCTTTCCTTTAACATGCTCAACATTGTGAATTCAATATAAGGGACTAGATAACATTGAAACCCCACATAGTATCCATTAAAATAAATTATAAAATGTTATTGAAATACCAAATGCAAGCAAAAATGCTTACAGAAATTTAAATTAGTGAAATCAATTTATATAAAACATTTGAGGTATGACAGACAAACTTATGAGAAAAATAAAACAATGAAAAGCCTTTATAACAACAAATTATTACCTTAATTTTGTGGCAGTTAAAATATTTACAACTTGAGAAATTTATAATATGTAACATTAACGATATATATTATGATCATATGTGTCAGATTTTACTTCCTATTATTTTTCTGAAATTTTATTAAATTCTTGAAAATTCCTTTTACAGATGAATTAAATTTAATATCTAAATTAAGGCAATTTTTTTCCTAAAAACACTACACTAATTAAGAAAAATTCAGGATAGAATGTCAGATGTTACGTAGTTTTTAGGAAGTTATCACATAAAATTAAAAATAAATTATCTAAAAAATTAACTAATTGCTATATTTAATATTTATACTTAATTCAAAAAAATTTTTTATTTCAGACTGAAAATATTAAATTTAATATTTTTAATAGAAAATTTAACATAAGAAACAATTCAACAAAAATTTTAAAAAATGAAATCATATGAAAAATGAGTTGTCATTGAAGACTGCTACAGATTACATACAACTTTCTTCAAATAACTATGTTCAAACCTTGGTTTTTCAGACGTGTTCATTTGTCGAACTATATCCTCCATCCAAAGCATCAAATCTCTGACCATATTGAGGAACTTGAACAAATCATTTGTGTCAGCAAGTTTCAGGCGCCTTCCTTCACACATTCCAAGGAGTTTCTGCCAAGCACCAACTACCTCAGCTTCACGATTAGTAATTTCCTTAGCTTTGTCACCTGCATAGGCACTTTGCAAGTTTTCAGACTCTTCTTGTATTTGTTGGACCTATGAGAAACGTTAGTCTAAAGTTAGAACTTCAATAACTTATAGTACAACAATTTAGCACAATAACAGAAAAAAAAAAAAAAAAACCTTACAGCAGTTCCCAGAGTCTGTAGATCATTTTCAAAATTAGCATGCTTTCTCTGCAAACTGGAAACACTCACACCATCTTTACCCAATTCATCAGACATCGAGTTTTGTTTTTCCTATAAAAATATTAAATAGTAAGTCACTAATAATTTAGAAAGTTTAACTTTCTCATAAAAAATATATTACTTCTTATTACTTTCAAATTTAATTTGATGCAAATATTAATTACAAACACATTAAAGTTTTAATATAAGGCACTGTAAAAGGTAAACTTTATGCAATTTCCTTTTCAAATTTTGATAAAATAGGAAATAACATTAAAAACAAAAGTTGAAGAAAATAATTTTATTTCATAATCAACTTATTGATAAGAATTTTGCTTAATTTTTTATTTTTGAACAACCAAAATAACATTCATTTCCAGTTTATAATATTCAATTAAAAAAATTGCTGCTTATTAAATTAGGATTTTTTTTCTAAAATTCTTTAATATATTTCGGGGGAAAAAAAAAAAACTTAGAAAAGGATGAAAATATTGAAACTTGTCATGCTTGCTTAAACTGGATTTGCTAATCAAATTTACTTACACAATTTCTTAGTCTTAGAAAAAATAAGAAAATGATTTTCTAAAATATGAAAAACCACCTAACTAAAGAATTTTATCACAAGAGAAGAGAATAATTAAGGAAAATATTTAAAAATAAAAAGAACTTTTTTAATACTTGCAATTAGAATGTTAATGTATAATAATATATTTATAATTAACGATCAATATGGATATGAAGAACTTACTAATATTCGTCCTAATAAATCTTTACAATCGTGGAAGAATCTGTGGAGTTTCCAAGAAGCAGCTAACATTTGCGTTCTAGTATCAATAAGTTCTAATAAATCTGCCCAGGCTTCATTTAGAGTGTCCTTCCATTCAGCGATTGTTGCACTATCAGAATGGCCAGTAGCAATCAACTGATCAGCACTTTCATTAACCTCAGCTACTCTCTCAGTTCCAATCACTTCTGTGTCCCTAGCAAATTCTTTGAATCGTTCTTGTAACATCTACAAATATTAAACATAATGAGAAATATGAAATAATCATGAGTTAAACATTTCTATTAGAACTTAAAAGTTAATAAATCACTGTGACAAGTACATTAATAGTAAGACATTTACCACAACATGGTCATAATCTTGTCCAAGCTCATGTGAGCCTGCTACCATTTCTCGTTCTGAAATCCATTGCATTATATCATCAACCTCACGGTTAAGTGAAAACAATTTTAATCCTTCATCAAGCTTAGCTCTGCGTTCAAGGGCTAGATCTTTAAGGCCAGCATATAATTTGTCAACTTGAGACTGTCTTACAATAATTTGGTCACTAAAAAAAATAAAATAAATCATTTTAATTTTTTAAGCATAAATAAATTATAAAAACATCAAAAAAATTAACAAAGTACTGCATAACTCATGTAGAAAACCACAATAGTAAATACATGTAGTATATTGATTCACAAACACAAAGATACAGAAAAGAAATTTTTCTCAGTTTTAAATTGCCTTGAAACACAAAAATATCAAATTGCAATTAAAGTGAATAATCAGTGTTAAGACAATCACAAATAATATTTTGAAAAGATTTCAACGTTTACACAGTACCTTTCAGGATGACCTTCTGAAGCAAGTTGTTTGGCAGTTTCTCCCAATTGACGAACTGTTTCAGCATAATCTTCAACTGCATTCTCCAAACTTTCATGTTTTTTCTTAAGGTTTTGTGTGCTTATTTCATCTTTGCCTCTGTCTTCAACCATCATATATAGTTCTTGTTCACTCATCCAAGCTTCAGCTTCACTGGCATCAAAGTAATACTACAAGCAAATACATTTCATGAATACATATTAAAACACTTTTGAAAAAACAAAGTTTAACATTCATTTTATTATTATTTTTTTATTAAAAAGCTTTCATAAATTACCATATTCATTTGTAAATAATGCATGACAAATAAAATGAGTAAAACATAGAGCATTAATATACATTAAACTGGAACCCAATATAAATTATTAACAAAAAATGGATCAAATTGTATACTTTTCCTGCTGTAATAATTTAAAAAATTATAACAGCTTCTTAAGACAAACTCTTCTAAATGCATTATGAATATTTCATGGCTATAAGTTATAAAGATACAAAAAATAACTATTTTTAATTTAACTATTATAGATTTTTATTTGAAAGAGAAATTCTTAAAATATTAATTTCTTTAATAGCTTAACTACATATTTTCCATTTTCCTCTTTCGCAACATTTCACAGAATAATTTTTTAATTTGAATGTACCAAATTTTACAATATTTAAAGATGTTGAGTTGAATTTTAATGAAAAAAAAATTATAATCATTAAATTCTTACACAATTAGACTTAGTATTACAATTTTCTTCATCAAGCTAATTAAAAAAATTACTTTTACATAAACTATCCTTTTTACTTTCTTAGTTTATTGTTTTGCACAGTATATTTTCACACAGGAAAAATTCTATCTGGAATACAGTCCACTACAAATAACATTTAAGAAAAGAGTCAAACTTATGATACTGTTTAAATAAAGGATGCTACCTATCTCAACAATCAAATTGGAAAAGAAATTTCAAGATGGGACCATATCCAATACAACAAATACATATTTAGCAAAACCAATAATTTAACCAAATAACCAAGATTTTTTCCTAATTGCTTACACCCCACTGATACCTTATATAGAAAATGTTCAGATTTCACACAATATCTTCATTATGTTTCTTAAAGTAAAGCAATATGGTAAAATTCAATCAAAATTTTATAACCAAAACTGATTTTTTATCAAACACAATAAAGTTATTCATTAAAGTAGTTTATAAAATCCCTTATTCAAGAAAGAAAAAAACAACTGCTCCTGAATTATATAGATTAAGATACTTTTATTTTAAATAAAAGGCAGATAAACTGAAATAATTTCCAAAAAAATTAACTATTACAAGAACTTCCCCTTAGTTTGTTGCTCAACGGTCATTTTTTGCACACGAGGGCTAATTAGACTAATTAGGATTCCGAAGCACTACAAACATCCATGCCCAAGGTGGGATTCTAACCCACGAACTGTTGAACCGAAGGCAAGAGCACTAACCATTCGGCTACCAACTCGGCAAACTTCCCCTTAGAAAACAGCTATAAAATACATATAAAATCTGAGAGGTGCATACTTAATAAATAGCATTTATAAAGACATAATACAGGGGTACAGAAAAATTTTTTTCAGGACACTATTTTCAAGAAATATCAGGACATTTTTCAGGACATATTTTAATAATTAAACAAAACCAATGTTACTTTTACATATTAATTTCTGTTTTATGCATAAAACACATTTTAGAAAGGAATAAAGTATTTAATAAATTCTGAGTTTTTTAATTTTTAATACAACAATATGAAAAATGATACAGAAATTTAAACTTT
The DNA here is from genome assembly GCA_030067965.1 of Latrodectus elegans. NCBI lineage: Eukaryota > Metazoa > Arthropoda > Arachnida > Araneae > Theridiidae > Latrodectus > Latrodectus elegans. The sequence goes on along the minus strand of CM057811.1, from coordinate 67,099,966 downwards.
CTATACTGAACATTTTTTGAAAATTAATAAGTTACATGATAAATGCTTTAAATTTACAATCAATTTATGTATAATTGAATAATGTTCATTTTGAACTGGATGCATTAGCATTTAATTGCGATAATTTAACACTGCACTTTTTTAACTTATCATTCACAGATGCAATCTCTGCATTAGCAGCACACAGCATCATTTGTCCAACTTTCACATCACTCATATTATCATCACTGATAGCACATGATATTTTTTTAGTTGCATCATCCAAAAGCTTTTGAGCTGCACACTGATAATCAAGCAAATTTTTCTTTTCTTTCTCAAGTTCATTAATTTTTTCTAATAGGTGTGATTGTTTAAACTTTTTTTCACAAGTAGCTTCTACATCTTCCTCATCCTTTCTTTTCTTCTCTAATTGTGTTACATTTTTTGATTTTTCCATATATGATGCATATCATGCACGAGATTTCTGAATATAATGAAGCATTTCTTTGGTATATGGAATGGAGGAAACAGAATTGCCATGCATTCAAATAACATCATGACAAATCCGTAAACTTTGAACTGTTAATTCCGATAAAGAAGCTCTCTCCTTTGTCACAACAGAATTGTTAGTTGAAAAACTTCTTTCTGGTTGGAAATTTACATTCAATAACGACACAGACATGCTTTAACCACTCTAGAAAGAGTAGGATATTTTATATAACCGCCAGCATCTTTTATATTGAAAACTGCACTCCAATATTTACAGATATTTTGATTATAATCATTATCATTCACAATCAAAGTCACATCTTCACACATGTAAAGAATCCACTCTTCATTCATCTTATCAATATCTGAAGAAGTTTTATTCACATGAGGAATATGTTGAATTAATCTGCTAAATGAACTCCTAGGTTCTTCCTTTTTTCTATTATAAGGAGACAAACACTGGAGATCTTTGAGTGAAGGATTTGTTATAGGAAGTTTTTGAAGCAAATGCTTTGAAGTTGCTATGTAGCAGCTTCTGACACTTTGTAGAAATGTTGTTTTATCAGTAAGCTCTTCCAGTATTGCTGTTGCACCACGACCTATTTCAATCTTGTTTAAATTTAACTAATTTTTTCCTGAATCAACATTAATTTGTAGCAATTTTACTCCATTTTTTTCACAGATTTCTTTTGGGTTTAAAAATTTAAACATAAAACTGCGAACAAGTTCATTTAACTTACTGTATATCACATGTACTAAAGGTTCGACTTTTTGCATTAGAAGTAAATATGGTTCAAAAGTTTTACAAAAAAATGAAACAAAATGCAGATATGCCAGAATCTTAGGGTCTTTCAAATATTTTATAATCCGAAGATGTCTATCAGAAAGAGGAGATTTCAACTCTTTAGGTACTTTAACAATAAAATATTCCTTTAGAACATCATATTGCTCAACAATTCTCTCACAAACTGAGCCCAAAGTTAACCAACAGCTCTCAACATGACGAAGTAAACTATGTCTAACTAAAGTTTCTTCCAGTATTTCTAACTGTAAGGAATGATAATCTTCCCTTCTTGCAGGAGACAGTTAGAAAAATTGATGAATATCTATAGCAAATCCATCAATATTACAATCAATTTTATCAATACCCTTACGTAGTGCTCCATGGATTATGTGCAAGTAACATGTACCCAAATTAATTAGTACTGGTAAACTTTGCTTACTCAGTTCACTATTTGCTTTAAAACAGCTAAATTAACTCTTGGTCCATTCATTGACAACTGCATTAATTTTTCTAAATTCAAACCATTATTTTGAATAAAACTTAATAAAATTTTTAAAATTTTATTAGCTTCAGCATGCTTTAAAAAATGTGATTCATTGACAACTGCATTAATTTTTCTAAATTCAAACCATTATTTTGAATAAAACTTAATAAAATTTTTAAAATTTTATTAGCTTCAGCATGCCTTAAAAAATGTGATTCGAGGTAGCAAATGACATTTTTACCTTTTATCAGACCAGTATAAGATGTAAGTATCCAACTGTTTCTTTATTTGTTTTGTAGTAGTTTCATCAAAAAGTAAAACAAAATATGAAGTGTCGATATCTCGAAACAAAAGAGTTTTTAAATACAGACCTAATCCAAAATTAATCATATACCTGACTTTTTTTTTTAGATAATTTGAGATTTTTTGCTATGGAGGAATCGTCAAAAATTTCTCCGTAAATGTTAGCTAAATCATTCAAAGATGAAAAAGAATAATTATTTTTTATTGCCACCAAAACTAGAATGATTTCAGCTTTAATGGTTTTCTCTGATATCGTTTTGGGAAGCCATGATTTGTTATTCACTACAGTCGATGTCGAGGATTCGGATAACTTGACAGTAAATAGTGTTTGATTCTTGTAACAGTTCACAGCTTTTTTTGTGTCTTAATCTATCTGCATAAACAAGCACTTGTCTAAAACCCATATTTGAAACACTGAATTTGCTTTTGCATACGAAGCACTCTGCAGAATGAACATCGTCAACACTTCGGCACCAGGTCTTGATTAGGCATTTATTCCCATTTTGCAGTTCCAACCATTTGTCAGAAAATTTTGTTTTCTTTGGCATTTCTAAAAGAAAATTGTTTTCAAAAAATAAAATTCTGAGCTAGCTAATAAACATTCTTCAAAACACCCATCAAAATCTTTCAAAATGGCGCGATAAGCATTTCACGCATGCGCATAAACGTAGGCGAATAATTCTCACAATTTCGCCATCATTGTAAATAGTTGAGCACTACTAAAACCAAAATCTTTGTCTGTAAAGGCAGAAAACAGAATTTAATGGTAAACCCAAATCTAAATTTTTTTTGACGTCAGATATTCCTGAGCAATGGCTGAAAACGAGGTGGAGACGAATGTATGGCAACCCTATTTCCGGTTTGAAGGAGAACAAAAAAGGGGAAATTTTTCTCTTTCTTCTTGCATAGAAAGCAGTTGAAAGAAAAAAATATTCCACTGGAAGAAAAGTTTACTGCTGAAACATATAAAATTATTAATTAAAATTAAACTTTCAAAAGAATGTAATAAAAAATAAGGAATTCCAGGATTTATTTTGAAAAAAAAGGACATTTCAGGACGTTTTTTAAAAAATAAGGAAATTTAGGAATATCAGAACAATTCCGAGCCCTGCATAACAGAATGCACTTTTCTAAGGATCGCAATTTGCTTCAATGTTAACTATGTTATTTTCTGGTACATTCTTATACTTCCTATGTTTTTTTCCCTTTGATAAATTAACAATTTAAAAAATTTTTAGTTACCAAATATTTTGCAAGTTCCATTATTCAAAACAAACCTTATACTCTTTATGAGAAAATTCAGATTCAAGCAGGCAAAATCATGGGAAAATATTTACCTGTTGTGCTTTTTCAGATTCTAAAAGTTTATCTTCCCTCTCATCAAGAGCTTTTTTCAAATCACTCCACTGTTGTAAAAGATCATCAATAAGTCTCTGGAATTCATTAGAATCTTCATGACCTTCACTGATGAGTTTCTGACCATTCTCACAAATGTTTGTTATTCTAGGTTCATGATTTTCAATTTCAGTTCTTAAAGACTGGAAAAAATATTATAAGTTAAGGAAGATCAAATCATACAAAAACTACAAATTTATTAAAAAGAAATATTACTTGATTCTTCTTTTTCAACATTTGCACACTAAACAGGCTATTGCCATAGTCACTTGATTGTGTAAGAGGTTTCTTTTCAGAAACCCACAATTTTTCATCTTCGATATCTCTTCTAAATTGATAAGCTTCCTTTTTCTTCAAGAGTGTTGCTTTTCTCTCTAACAAAGGTGCTTGCAATCGCTGGAATCTAAAATAGAAAGATTTTTCAAGAGAAATCAATATAAAATCACTTAAATACATATTTAAAAAATATTAATATACTTTAAGCTAGATGTTCACACATGCTTCAAAACGAGTGAAATTTAAACAAGACCATGACTTAAGAATTTTTGTCCACATTAACTTCTTCACATGCTGAAGCAAGAATGATTAAATGATTGAAGTGAATTTACTTTTAATTCTTACTGTGCATGAGTTTTCCAATTGTAATAAGCAGCATGAGCTTAATTTGATCAATAACTAAGTATGGCAAACTTATAGAATATAATAAATAAAAACACAAACCTGTCTTCTACATATGATTTTTTCACTACAATCTCGTCCTCTTTGGCAGGATCCATTTTTTTCAAATATTCAGCTTGACTCTTCAATTCTGTCACTTGCTGAGCCTTTACAGCCATTTGAGTTTCTATCATCTATAAAATAAATAGTAAGTTAACACTTTGTGCAATGAAAAATGAGATAATTTTATAAGATAAATTAATGCATTGAAATCCTAAAATAGGATATTGTAAAATTGTTCTTATTTAAATATTATCTGTTACTCAAACTAAAAATATTGAAACTCTATACTTAATCAAATTTTTCACATTTCTTTTTAGTCTGTACTTAGCTACTATGTTAATCTTTTAGCAGTTTCACAGAAAATTTTTAACAGACAATTTTATGTTTTCAGATACAATTTTATTTTTTTTTTGGTTCCTATTTTACTTAAATACCCGTACCTGTTGTTTCTGTAAGATAAGATTGACTCCTGTCAAACTAACTGCCTCCTGACTAGGCTCAACAGACAAGACTTGTTTTTCCAGTTCACTTATCCAGCCATCAATATCATCACAGGTCTGTTCATAGAGCACTTGTCTATTGGCGTCAAAAAGTTTCTCACTTTTTTCTGCAGTTGTGTTCTCTAGATCTTCAAATTGGCGAGCAATTTCATTCAATTGTGGCTCGACTAAAGGTGCCAATTCTGGTTTTTCAGCAACTAGATCTTTACCAGCCTAATTAAAACATTATTTGTTAATTTATGATGCAATAATAAAATATTATCAATATTTACTTGATATGCTACCAATATTGTTAGTTTATGTTTGCTTGATATGCTACCAATATTGTTAGTTTATGTATTTGTTATATATAAATATATCCCAATTAAATAATTCATTATCATTATATACAAAAAATAAGTAAATTATAATACCAATGAACAATAACAGTTTTTAACCAAAGCTATCAGACACCAAGAGTTTGATTTTTTTGAATTAAGTGCTTTTAAAACACATGGGATATGCCCCCTTTGACAAATTGGCATACATATACAGTAAGTTAATTTGATTATGAATATAGAAATGCCAGATAGGCAAAGTGAAATTTTAAGAGTTAGTAATAAATTTTATAGGAGTATGCCAGTAAGGCAAAGCAGAAAAATTAAGTTGAAAATAACGCACAAGTATTTTAAATTTATGATAAATATATATGGTGATAAGTTAAATAAGACTGTACTAAACTAAAAAGCACTGAATATGTAAGTTTAAGTTTGTACTAGGGTAACAATATTATATTTAGCCAAAAACAATGCACATTAGATTCACATAAATATGGTATATATTCCGAGAACGAATTATGTTACACATATTTAATCTTAATATTTTAATAAAATATTGAACTTCATAAAGGAACTATGAAAAATAAAAATATATATTACATGTAAAAAAAATAAACATCAACGTTTATGTGCTAATTTAGTTTACAGAACTCAATATAACTCAATGGACTTTTTTTCCAACAAAATTATGAGTGTTTTTTAGCTTTTTGATGAAATTGCAAAAGTCAGTACATTTTCATACATTATTTGGAAAATCGGGAGAAATGATAAAAAATCAGGAGTTTCCCCAATAAAATCAGTAAAGATGGTAGCTATGAATTTGTGAATAAATTCTTTTAAGCTGAAAAAGCTTATTTCTAAATATTCCAAAAAAGTGAATTTAAACCAAAGAAAGCTTAAGACATTTTTAATATCTTCTGTAAAATGCATCTGAAATCTTTTTAGTATAAACATATGTATTAATATTCACAAAGGAAGTGGCACAATAATTTCACAAATAGGGAACACTCTACAACTAAATCCAAAATCTTTACAAATAAAATTTTGTAAAAGAAAGACAATTTAAGACAACACAAGCAATAAATGGCCATTAAATCATAGATACACAATTATTCATATTGCAACAATTTATTTGAATATATGATCCAAAAATCCCAAAACAAGAAATTTTAAAATATCTAATGATAATATTACACTTTTAAATTATTTTCCATTATCTCCCTCACAACCATGAATAATGAAATTGATAGCTTTAACAGCACATGAAAGCAGTGAAGTGAAAATATTAAGGATGCAGAGACAAATGAGTGCTCATTTCTGGATACTGAATAGAAATAATTCAGAAAAAAAGAGATAATGTGCATATAATAGGTACATTAAAAAAACATTACAATTATAATTAATTACAATTTATTACACATATAATTTAACATAGTTTTTCTTCTATATGAAAGTACAAATAGAAGATTAAAAAATTACCATTATCCTAGGATTTAATACATTTGATAATTGCTTTAATATTTACTGCTTATTCTTAGTACTTTTTTTATATTAGAATCTAAAGATAAAAAAAAATCATTGAAAATACTTCCGAATGCACACTGGGAATCAGAAAGGATATATTAAAATCTTTAAAACTGTTTTAAAGATTACATTGTAAAAAAGATTAAAAATAATTTAAGATGTCCAAATTTGTTTTTACAAAGCACATTCTTTAAGATTAAACTTTGATGTCAACCAAAATTTTTTAATTTAACATTACAAATTCATTCAATTACTTGAAGTTCACAAAATGAAAGAAATTGGTACATTCAAATTTACAAACCTGTTCCACTTGATATAATCTATTTTTATTAGAAGCAACTTCAGCAGCAAAAGCTTGATGACGCATCCATTTGCTATGAATTGTTTTAGCACTGCGATAAGTTTCATCTTGAGCAATGATAGATTTTTCTTGAATCCATTCATTTAACTAGAAAATAAAAATATTATTAGAATAAAATAATGTGACTGTAAGGAAACATATTTAAGATTCAACAAAATAAATTCACTAAATTACCATGAATACTGATTTGTCAAACTTACCAATTTTCCTCATTTAAATTTATTGATGTAAAATTTCACTTCAGAAAATTTTGAGCAGCAAAATCACAGTATATTTATGTAACATACATTGGCATTTAATAATTGTGTTCAAATTTTGATTTTTTACACAAGATATAAAAAGATACCACAAAAATTATAAAAGATAATCTCACTTAGAAGGAAAAAAGCAGCTATCAATTTAAACTAATTTATTTAAAAATTTACTAATTGTTTTACAAGTTTTCTGAAATAACTTACGATTTTTAATTTGTTGCTTTTTTTCCACAAGAGGGATGATTAGACTGAATTATAGCTTAAAGTGAATCCCAAGCCATTACAAACACTCTAGCCCAATCAAACATTTAAACTATTGTACCAAAGGACAATTATTTGAAAATTAAAGACAAATGTAAGACTGAAATCTTTCAATAACAATTTCAAAATAGTAGGGGTATAATATTTAAAAAAAAAAAAAAAAAAAAAAAAAAAAAAAAACCCATACACACATTCTAACATTTTTAATAAATTTTTATTCCTATTCAAGTTTCACAATTTTTCAAAAATACTTGTTTAAAATTTTGAGCTAAAAAAGAATTTAAAGTTGAAAATAAATTTTTGGAAAATATCTGAATAGAAGAGTAACTTCTCAAAAAATAATTTTTTATAATAAATTTACAAAATAAAATAAAATTAAAAAAAATTGAAATTGCTTAATTAATATTACAGCTAAAATGAATAACAACTTATAAATTGTGTTTTAAAATTATTTCCTTTATATATAATTATATGACAAATTAGTAATTAATTTTTAATCTATACTTATAGAACAGAAATTTTCCCTAAAATATGTAGAGATTTAAGTATAAATGCTTTAAGTCCTTTAAAACCATTATAAAAATTTTATATCACAGTATAACTGTTCAAATATGTATTCCATATTATGTAGTCCTTTTTAAATTTCAGTTTTTTCATAAAAAAATTACCTCTTCACAATCCTGAAGGAAGTGGTGTAATACAAGTTGATCTTTCAGTTTTTCCATCATTTCAGCAGCTTGAGCATGATTAGCATTACGCCTAAAAAAGGATACATAACCCATAATTATCGAATTTAAAAAGTTAAATTTTATTAAAAATTATATTTTGGATCTTAAGTTAAAATTACCTTTCAGTGATGTTTTCAGCTTTCTTATGAACTTTATCAGCTTCAAAATTTCCTTCGTCACATAATCTTTGTGCAAACAGCACAACAGCATTAATCTTTTCATCATTAGCTTCCATTGTAGCCAAATAAGTTTCATGCCTCTTTATTAAATCTTCTGCTTGTTCTAAATTAGTCTAGAAAATAGAAATAGAATTTATATAAATATTTAATATGTACTATTCAGCTATTTGTTGAATGTTGACTTAAATTTCAAAAGAAATAGAAAACATGAAAATTTTTGGAATACAAAAACTTAATGAACACACTTACAGAACTTAAACATGAAAAAGTAAGAAGCTGAAAATAAATGCAATTGAAGCAAAAATGTAATAAGCAAATTTAAAAAAATTAAAACAATATATCAGATTTTTAAACTAACGAAGGAACTAGTTTGGTGGAGAAATATAAAGGAAAACTATATTTAGTTTTAATAATTATATCTTATATTGATAAAGAAATATCAAATTTTGGATAAGAACTGCATGTTTCATTTTTGTGATCCCAATTCAAAATCTAAAATACTAATATGAGCCGCATGATTCTTAATAGCTAAATATTTTTTTTACTATTTCTGCTTTAAAAATCTTTAGAGAGAAAATTAAAATAAGAGCAAATAATTTTAAACCCCAATAATACTATAAAATTTTATGTTATAAAAAGTAAATGTTTGATAAATTTTAATGTTAAGAGCGAATTCTGAAATACGTTCCTTAATATGAAAGAAAATTAATTTTTATTATTAACAAATGGAAGTAAACAAATTTTAATTTTGAATACCGATTTCTGAGGTCAAATAATGAAAAACTAAACATTTACGCAAAACCAATTTTACACTAAATACTTCCAAAATTTTCATTTATAAAAGGGGGAGGAAAAAAAACTATTTTTTTAAAAGTTCTTAGTTTTTTTTACATCTATACTTGCAGAAATGATCATTTTTAGCTGTGAGGATAAAAGACAATGATAATTACTCATATTGCTTTGCAATTTTTTGTACATAAAAGGTATTCTTCTGAGATATATGGTTTGAAATGGATTACAAATCATTACAAATATTCAAGCATGAAGAGAGAATTGATACTGCAAGCTGATGAGCAAAATGTTAACCTTTCAACTAGCAGACCTTGATTATAAACATAATAAATAATGATATAATTTAAATAAAAAATTTAAATTTCTTAAGTGTTTATATATATAATATAATATAATATATATATATTTCAATGAATGGTATGGAAATAAGATAAAATGCTTTGAAAGCTTTAACCTAATCATAAAACATTTAAATGTACAAACTGGTGTTTCATCTTTAGATAAGTAATGCTCTTGTTGATTCAATATGACTTCAGCTTGTTTTGCATCCCGCATGAACATTTGCAGATTCAAGCTCTGAGACAGCAACTGTTGCCTATTCTCCCACATCTGGTGTAGCTCAGTCCAGCCATCTTGCAAAGATTTCAATCGCTGAAGATTTAAAGAAAATCTAATGCAATTTCTATGTTGAATAAAAATTTTTAATATTCTAAAAAAATTAAAAAATTTTTTTAATTTAATGTGACATTAAAAAAGTTAAATAAGTAACATTTTATTAGTTCATAATGATGCTAAAATAATGTGTCTTAATAAATCATATAAAGGTCAGGAAAAATAATTTTCTTCTTCTAACAGGTAATATTTAACATCAGTTTAGATTCACTGATAAAGGCACATTGATCATATGTGCAAGTAAATCTCATCAAGAATGAAGGATGAAAATCCTAGAAGTCAACAGTGAATGAATACACCTAAGAAGTGTATTATAGCAATATAACTTTTTACAATTCTATGAATATCGATACGATTTACAATTTAATGCATGCAAGCATTGTCCATGTTAATTCTAGCAGGTAAAAATCTCTTTAAACTCTGATGCACAGTGAATGCAAGTGTTTGTCAATAATTAGTCTTAAATGCATATATGCAAGAAATATTTGCTTAAAATATGAGGTAAAATATTCTTATCAACATTAACATTTAGCAACTTAGCTTGTTGAATGTTGATAAAGTTTAAAGGGGTTTTAAACACTCAAAAACACTTTCTCTAAAGCATCACTTAAGTTTATCGTAATTAAGGATAGTTTTTTCATTATTTTTTAAAAGAGTGATAATTAAATATAGAATGAATATTACAAGAAATGCAAAGTCTTAATATTCTGATCTAACTAACAAATTATTTTTAAGTATTTTTAAACAAAAACTGAAGACCATGACATGCAAATATTAAAATTGAATTTATAATATTTCCATTAAATAAGATTAATTTAGAAAAATTTAAGTAAAAAAATTAAGTTTTGAATTTAAGAACTTGATACAATGAAATAAAACACAAGCATATAACAAAATATTTGAAAATTAAAGTTAAATAAATTAAATTAATATTTAATGCAAACCTCTCTTAAGAACATATATTGGGGATCAGTCTGATCTTGAGTAACCCTTTCACCATACTCCATCATTTCATCATAATCTTTAGTGTAATTATCAATTTCATCTCGTATCTGTTGATGCTGGCTAAGCAACCTTTCAGCTTCAGATAAACTAGATGGTATGTCTTCGGAGGCCACATCAGTTTGAGTCTTTGTCAACCAAGCCTGGAAGTGGTCCAGATCTCGCAAGAAACGATGAAGATCACCAGCTTCTTCCAATTTTGAGTCACGGTCTTTCAACTATAAATGCGTATTACATAAGATAACAAATTTTCAAAATTCAACATTTAAACTTATTGCAACAAATAATTGCACAAGAAAATCTAAACTTACCAACTGAGTAAGGTCAGCCCAAACAGTCTTTATTTGTGTGATTTTCTCTCTAATAGCTTCAGCTTCCTATAAAAAATCAAAAGGAATATTTAAATACGATATAATAACTTCACATGACTGCAAAAGATAAACATTTTAGAAATTTTTTAATAAATACTTAAGAAAACAAAATACTAATTGATACATTTTTCAAGAACATGATGACTGAACATATTACAAGAAACTAACTTTTAACTATTACCTACTTATATCTTACTGTTACTTATAATTTACTGATGTCCTATTATAGATAGCAAATAAACTGAAATGAGAAATTTTAACCTTTGATTTTGAAGCTTAAGGAATATCATTCTGCACCAGAGGAATAATACATAATTACTTAATAATATACAAAACTTTCTATTTAACAAAATTTGAACTATTTTAAAAAAGTAGTTCAAATTCTGTTAAATAGAAAGTTAGGCAAATTATACTTTTTTAGATTAAATCTGCACAGTTAAAGTTTTGTTAATCAAAATTTTATATCACATACAAATGGTATTTTTACATAATATTGTAAATATGAAAAGTTTCAAATTTAAATTTTTAAAAATATTGTTAAAAATAAATGTTATAAATGATTTCTTAAATATGTTATTTTTCTTCTAAGTCAAATGAAAATCTTGATGTTAATAGTTTATTTTGAAAAAGATTAGTTTTCTATTATAATGCAATATGTTACCATATATATATTTTGGTTTATTGCTCAGTCAGTTTTTATATGAGAAATAATTAGACGAGAATGACCAACACTTAAAAATGGATGCTGAAATACTACAATCATCCAAGCCTGAAGCGAGACTTGAAAACACAAGCATTAAGGACAAAAATTAATTATGAAGTCATTCTGCTGGCAGATTGACTTCATGCAAATTCATTTTTGTGATAATTCTTGTATGTAGAGTAAAGGGGATGAAATCGCAAATTATTATGATTATGTAACTGTGTGTGTAACTTCTTTAATGCTTAACTACAATAAACTTGTACTTCTCGTATAAGTTTAGAAGCAAAAATAATAAAATGGCCTTATTTATAAAAGCATATTGATCTAAAAATGCTTGTATTACATTAATGTTTTGTGACACTGCAAAATTTAAAACACTTACTTGGAAAATGCTTGAATAGCAAAAATTGAATAATTAAAAATGTTACATAGTTTGGTGTAAATAGAAGAGATATTTAAAATGCAGGTTACCATGATCTTATTTCCTCTTTATTAGATTACAAATATTTTTAAATATATAATTTGTGTAAGAGATTATCATAAATAACTTATAATTCTATGTATTAATAATTTATATTTCTAAGAATTAAACTGAGTTTAATAGTTGAATTTATATTTTGTTAGTTCACTTCATAATAAAACAATTTGTATGAGTGAAAATTATGAAAAGTTTTGTTGAGTGCATATAAAAAAATATGTACATTCTGCATACATTAAATTTACACTCCATTATACAATCTATATATAGTAAATTAAAGCTCTATGGACTTTAGAATTAAATGCATACCTCTGGATGTTCATCTTGGATCTTATTGGCTTCTTTCTCCAATGAATCAAGCTATAAAGGAAATGTTAAATATTAAAAAACTAATTTACATATATATATATATATATATATATATATATATATATATATATATATATATATACCATATACATATATATATACCATATACATATATACCATATACATATATATATATACCATATACATATATATATTAGAACATTATGATTAAACTTATCAAATATTAAATCCAAAAACTTAACAATTTTCAAACACATAAGCCATTTAAAATAAATATATCCGTTGAATAATTAAAATATAATTTCTTGTATAACCATACTATGTAAAAGACAACTAACTCTGTAATATTACTAAAGTAATGAAAATATACTGACAGAAGGAAAAAAAATTCTTGTTAAGAATACATGAAATACAAAGAATTAAGAAACATTTTTGATTATAAAATTAAGCATTAGATTTAAATATCAGAAAAATATGGTCACGAAGAGCCAAATCTGAAAGGTATGCAAGTGGCTGAACTTTTGATCCAATTCTTGAATTTGGTTAGCAGATAAGACATTGCTAATATTTTCATCCATTGTATAATGCAAACATACAATTTATTGACATTTTTTGCCCATAAAAATTAAAAATCCCTGCCGGAATTTCCAAGTGAAACAACTTTTCTATAACATCCTTCTAAATACTTGAACATATTGGCAAACTAACATTAACATAGCTTCATAAATGCAGCAAAACAAATGCTCACTCTTCTCTCTTTTGAAAACGAATTTTTTTTTTTTTTCAAAATATTTTTCAAATGTTATTGTTTACAACTTTTTGGATCTATATTCCTAATATGCAGCTTTTTATAACAGTCTAATGAACATGAATTGACTTGAAACTCATTTCTAACTTTAGAAAACAATTCCTAAAACATTTGTAGTTCATCATTTTAAAATTCAGCAAATACCAGATCTAAAAATCAGATTACATTTTAGTTTTTTATCACTTATATTTTTTTCCTGCACACAAATCTAATGTTGGCAGTGCATTCCAAACCACTACAAACATCCAGCCCAAGGTGGGATACTAACTTCTAAATTGTAGAAGTAAAGAGAAAAGTGATACCCATTTAGCTACCAGCTCAGCCTTAACATTATGATCTTAATACTGCTCAATTCAGTTTAGGTAAAAGTGCAAATTTCAATGAAATATGATTTTCAGGATTATGAAACTTTTTCAACTTTATATTTTTATAATATAAAACATTTCTTCACTTCCTATGAAGCAATAAGGACAATTAAGTAATTTGTGGTTTGATAATATTGAAAAAAAAATTTTTTTTATCATGATCACCAAAATGATATATCCAATATACCAATATGAAATATAGTGACTATCAAAATGAATAATCAAATGCCTTAAAATTAACCAGTAAACACTCAAGTCCTTTTATTAGAACTTCAAACATAATCATTTGAATTTATCTTGTTTCATTCTAATTTAGAGATACAATTGACATACAGAGGTTAATTCAGAGATTCTATTAAATAAACTTATAATACCTTAGCCTGAATTGCAGCAAGGTCACGCTCCATTCCACTAAGTCTTCTCTGTAGGGTCATAATACCTGTCAGATCATTACCAAGTTCCTCTGTAGCATGGAGTAATTTAGTTTTCTCTTCAATCCATGTCTATAAAAATTAATAGCATTTAAAATAAGAATACCAAAAGCAATAATTAAAACAGTTTTATTAATAACCAAATTTTAATACTTTAAGTAAATTGCAATAACTTTACATTTTTGCTTGCAAAGTAGCAAATAAAAATTATGAAGACTTATTTAAATTTTACATCTCAACTGTAGGCAGTGTATTAGATTAATTTATTACCTTTATCAATGAAAATTTAAAAAATTACAAAAATTCCTACTACATCATATAATAAAGTGATTAAAATTCAGTATTCAAACTTACCTCAGTAAAGATTAATGAATATGGATAAATGCTGCATATTTTTATTTAACTAAAAATTTAAAGATTGGTACAAATACCCATAGTATAACACTAATTCAATTGCAATGTCTTTCTCATTAAAATTTATGGAGCTTCAATAACAGTTCCAGTAGCTGTAAATTTACTTATTCAGTAAATTTACAGCTACTCGAACTGTTTTGTTACTTTATAAATTTTCCCAATTATTATATGGCAAATTGCATCAACTACATTTTAAATATGTCAATGAATATAATTAATATTTTCTGGCAAATTATTTTATTTTTAATTCAGTTAAAATAAATATCTGGATATCCTTAATATTGACTTAGAATAGATTTATTGCAAGCCTTTTCAGTTTTGTACAAAATGTATAAAAATTCTAAAAGTATTTTATGTACTAAGATATCCAAGCATAAGCATATAAAAAATCAAATTGTTTCTTTAATGAATTGAATTTAGAAAAAACAAATAAAAATATGTTTAATCTGATAAAATACAATTCCACAAATAATTAAATAAAAAAACTTATAGAACTTACAATAGTTTCTTTACATTCAATATGGAATGTTTGAACTCCATGTCCAGAGTTGATCTCTTCTTTCTTATGTTCAGCAACTTCCCGAAGTGTAGACCATCTAAAAGTTACATGTTTTTATTAATAAGCCAAAAGTAAAATGATTATAAATAATTATAATACATTTTACAATATCTTAAGATAAATGTATAATTACATTTTTAATGAGATAAAGTTGCTTAATTTTAAATTGCAAAAGTAGTTTTTAAATGAATAAAAAGCAGATTTTTATATAATTTTATAATTCTTTATACAAAATAAAAAAGTAGCACTATTCAACATTAAATTAAGATAAAATGCTGCTTAATATATATAGAAAGAAAAAGCATGAAATCATGCAAGAACCACATAACTTATAAAACAGTTTTAAAATTGTATGAAGCACACATTTCATTAATAAAAATTAAAATATATAATTTCTAACAATTCAAATAAAATAAATGAATAGAAAAATACATATATTAATTAACCTTTGATTAAGTTGATTTTGCCGAGCTAAAATTTCTTCTGAATTTGGATGTTCTACATGCAACAACTGTCTCGCTAACTGATTGACCACAGCCAATCTAGTAGCATTGGAATTCATTTCTTGCTCAAAGCCTTCAAATCTGTGTCGCATCACTTCAATATCTTCCATATCGCGGCTCATGACCATGCTTTCAATCATTTTTTCCTATAAATAAACATTGAAAATTATATATATGCATATTATTTTTTCTTATTAACTTTAAATATAAACCATTTGTAGAAGTATTTCTTAATGAAACTGAAATACATTAGAAAGTACAATTAGCCAATCTGTTTTTAACAATTTTTTATAATATAATTATATTTTCATAATATAACAATATAATTTCACTTATATTTTCATTACTAAGTAAATAATTAATTTTAGAATTTAAAGACTGCAAATTTATTAAGTTTGACTTAAACAATCAATAAGTATTTACTTTGCGAAAAATTTAATTTGTTGAATAATGAAACAATAAGAAAATATCAATGCAAATTAAAAAGCAGTACCTTTTCTTCAATCCATTGTTCAACCCCATCAGCTTCATTAAACAATTTATATAGTGACAAGGCATCCAGTAGGCGCTGCTTCCTAAGTTTCGCTAATTCTACCAGATCTTTATAACGACGATCAATACTGGCTAATCTCTCCAAAACCTCAGGTGCTTCACGATCCTGTATAAACACATTAATAGATGTAAAATCAATATATAAAATAAGTTATTTATCCATACTGAATATAATAATGAGTAAAATTTTAAAACAAGCATTACTTTTTCTCCTAGACCAGAAGCTTGAGTATGAAGTGCATCAATAGTATTAGCATAGTTCTTCAATTCATCAGTAACATCCTAAAATTCAAATAATAAATTACAAGATTGATAAAATATTTTCTTTAAAAAAAATATCATACAAATTAAAAAAAAAAAAAAAAAAAAAAAAAAAATTAGCAGAACGTAATTTTTTAGATTAATTATCTGTGCACATATTAAAATTGATATAATTAATTAGAAGCTAAGTCAATACTGAATTCTTTATTGAAAAATTTAGATTGTTACAGAGAATTTAAAATTTTCACAAACATAAGTACAAACTATCTAAAATCACTCTTAACTGAAGTTTCAGCTTACTTTATTTAGTAAAATCTTAAAAATTATAAATTTTTATAAATATAAGCTGTTTATATTTGTAATTAACAATAAATATTAAATACATTTTGAATCATAAAAACTAAATCTGCATATAGTAAACACATTTATTAGTCATGGAAAATAAATTTCTTAAAGTCAATATTTTTAAACATATGCTAAACTGAAAAAGTTATCAAGTTTCAGAATTACATACTGATTGAAGAATAAGTAGAATTCTATGGAAAGAAAAATACTAAAATTTCAAAAAGAAATGTTTAAATTTTTTTAATCCTTTTTGGCTTTTTGACTTAATTAGCCAAGTACCATAAGAATAAACTTATAAAATAAAATCTTTAAGAGTTTGGAAAACAACAAAAGGAACAAAATAATTAACATAAATTTTGAATGTTTATTTTATATTTAACTTGACCAATATCAAGTAATATCATAATTGATTTTGAACAGAACTAAATCAAAAAGTATCTTTTATAAATCAAGAATTACATTTATTAATAAGACGAAATTCCTCTTTCATGCTAAGAACGGAATTATGGCTAATAAATTTTAAATTACAGTACTATTCTTAAATATTAAATTGCCAACTTGTCAAATAAAAACTTTAATCTTATGAGAACCAAAAGTTAATGTTAATGAAATTAATATTTGCACTTGGAAATAAATCATTGGCAAATTATGAATAAAAATAGCTTTAAAAATATGTAATTTCTCATGAAAACAAATTTTTAAGTTTGCAAGTTTTAAAAATTCTCTTTAAACACAATAAACATTGATATCTATTTATAAAAAAATGAAACAATATTTTTTAAAAAGAAATAGGAATTTAAAGAAAACTAGCATATAATAATGAATGCACCAATTACTTTATGTTTTTTCAATAGAGATTGTACATTGGCTTCATCACATCCCACATCTTCACTAGATACCAATCTAAGAGCATCCAACATCCAAGTGTCCACATCATCAGCATCTGCAAAGAACTATCCAACAAGAAAAATAAGTTAAAAAGGAAAAAACTAATGTATGTTTATATGACACGAGATCCATTCAATAATAAAACATACTTGATGATAATCGACAGCATCATACAATCGTTGTTTACGCTGTGAAAGCAAATCTTTCAAGTGGTCCCACATGCTATTGATTTCACCAATTCTGTCCCTGATTCTATCGGAACCAAAATGATTTGCAGTTATCAAATCTTCACCAACTTGTACACACTCTTGTAACTGTTGCTCATGAGAGGAAATTTCATCCTCCATAGCCTTATCAATAAAGAATATATAATGGTTACATTGCATGTAAAAATATAAAAAAGAAATATTTTAAGCATGACATCAAAAATACCTTATTTTTACTAATAAGAAGGTGAACAGTTGTCAAATCATGACCAATTTCATCAGAAGATAATATTTGTTCTTTTTCTTTAATGTATGTTTCTTCTTCAGTCATATCCCAATAGAACTGCCACAATTTTCTTGATTCTTCCAACCTATTTCTACGCTCAAGAGCCAAATGAACTAACTCGGAATAGGCAGCCTCTAGCTGTTCTATTCTTTCTGTGACTATCTTAGGATCACAAGGGCGATAGCCTGCAAACAAGAATAAGGTGTGATCAATATTGTTGCCAATGTCACTGCAATTTAAGTTTCATATTAAGAATTATAGAAAAATCATTTAAACTTGATTAATAGAAAATAAAATAGAGTTATACTAACAAAATAGTAATAATCCATACATATATATAAAAAATCTCTAATATAACTGTTAAACTATGATTCAGACCACATTCTGAATAGCTCTATGTTATATTTAAAGAAAATTACAGTTGTATGAAAACTAAATAAAAATTAAAAATAGATATCTATTGAAATTCTGTTTCATGTTTAAAAAAAAAATTAAAACTTTCATTAGATTATACATAAAATTTTACTCCTCATAAAATTTAAAAAAAAATTAAGATTACATAATTAAGTTTATGGGTTAAAGACAATAACATATTAGCATCATTTAAAATAAACATATAAAATATCAGATTATCTACTTACTAAATTTATTTAACAATTTAGTAAAATATTTTCAATGAAATAAACAATACTGAAAAGTAATTTTAAATATATTTAAAGAATTACATCAATAGATTTTAGCAAAAAAATTATTCCAGCATATAATTCAGAGATTAGTTTGCAGTTTATATATATTTTTACCATGTTCTTCTTCAGTAATAAACTTTTGAGAATGTTGTACAACAGCTTTAACTCTCTCTCCCAAAACATTTATATCTGCCTCAACTAAACTGTGTTTCTGCAATAGATCGTCAACACCCATAAGGTGCTTGCCATAATCTTCAGACAACAGTCTAGCCTATAAGACAAAAAAAATGAGTTCATTTCTTAAAAAAAGTCTATTTCTAACTATATAGTAAACATATTTTAATTCCGTCAAAACTAAACAAGATGTGAAAAGCAATATTAAACAACAAAGAAAAAAGCAATATAAAAATTAAATTTGATTCACCTAAGCTAGATTGAACATACACAAACACATTATATATTTAACTAGATTAACTAAATTTAATCAATTAAAATTTCAAATGTTTGATACTTCAATAATTAGAAAATTAATAGATAATTTATTATTTATTAGTGGTGATTGAAACAAACTTAATTTAAAAATTATATATGCCTGATTTTATAAAGTAAAAACTGTTGTGTTTTAACTGGAAGCTTTGTCTATTTGTCAAATAAGACCTGATCTACATTTTCAAGTGGATTTAAAACCATTAAGAGCATTCAATCCCAAATTGTCATTCAAGCTCACAAACTGTTGAAGGAAGAAACAATTTTTACAACTGTTTTTGTGCTTAAATCCTTTTTATTAAATAATTAATTTACTTTAAATTTATTTAATCATGAATTAAAATAAATTCAATGATCTTTCTAGTGATAAACTTAGTTTAATATATACATACATATAAGAGAAAATTGTAGCCCTGAAAAATAGAATAGATTATCATTATCTATTTTATTATTAATAAATCATAATTGACAGTAAAATTTATAGTTCCCTGCTTATGAATTTCTTTTTCTCATTTTATAGATTCACAAAATGACTAGAACTCGTTTAGCTGATATATTGATTATTATTGTTCACATAAGAAAAATTACCTTGATTTCTTCCATTGAATCCAAAATAAATATCATTTCTTGGAATGTTTGTTGTAAAGCTATAGATTTCTCCAAGCGACTTCTTCGAGCCCGTAAAAGTTCTAACAGATAGTTCCATAATCGCAGCACATTATCCTTCCTATATTTCATAAGCAAATGTTAACTTTTAGTGTTCACATATTACACAATTTAACATGAATTCAAGACAAGTAGTGAATAAGAAAGTAATAAATGAAAAACCAAATATTAACTCTAAAATTCATTTACCTGGCATTTATTCTTTCAATATCATGGTAATTTTCAGTTTCTAGTTCTTGAGCAACAGCAACAACAGCTTGAACTCTTTCTTCATATGCATAAATATCAGTTTCAATAGCTTCATGTTTCTTAGCTGCAGCTTCTACTGATGCTAAATCAAAACCGAAATTGTCTTGAGAGACTAAACGTTGATTTTCACTTAACCAAGTTTCTCTCATTCCAGCCTTACGATCAAATCGAGCAGCTAACTGTTCCAATTTTTCTTGTCTAAAATGAAACATTAAGCATAAGTTAAAACTGAAAACCTTTAGAAATCAAATGCTGTTAAACAGAATGATCAAAAACAAAAAAAATAAATCATACCTTATCAATTCTTCTCTAAGAGCCAATTCTCTTTCATGTTCTGCTTTTTCTAATCTATCCCAGGCTTTATTAATATCAGCAATCATCATACCTTCTTTGGGAAAATAAGGTTTTTGGTTGTTAGCTCGCATTTTGCTCATCAATGTAAATAAAGCAATTTCCAAATTGCCTTTTTCAGTAAATCTATAAAAGGGTTAAAAAATTAAAAATTATGTAAATTTTGACAGTTAATATTTTAAAAAAACATTAAATAGAATATATACTGATTTAAAGCTTAAAAATTAATTGTACAATGCAATTAATATTACAGAAGTTAAAATCTTAATTTTTAGATTAAATTAAATGGTCAAATTAGGACTGACAGAATTTGTATTACTTTAATTAAACAAGAAATATAAAAATATCACAATTGAAGTTAATTATAATTGAATCTAACTTACTTAGGAGGTTTTTCAGCAGTTCTGTAATTGTTGAATGCAGACATTTGTTGCCTAACTCCAGTTAAAGAATTGGCAAACTTTCTATCAGATAATGCTACAATTGTCTGCTCAATCCACTGTAGGAGGTCAGATGTTAGGGTTTCATACTCATCAATAAGTTGGTCATTTTCCATAGCAAGCCCAATGACCTAAAATTTTGAAAACAAGATTTACTTTCAAGAATATTAAATTTAAAACTATGAACCAGCTACAACAAATAAGTTATTCTAAACTTAAAAATTCAAGAAAACAGAAAATTAATTATTAATCCAGAAACTTACAAAATAGAACAGTAAAAAACCTCTTTAAAATGAATTGAAAACACACAAGAATAATGTAAAACTCAAATATTAAAAATATATAAAATAAAATACTTACTTTGCCAATTCTCCTGCCCTGCACTGTTTCAGCTTTCATTTTAGAAAAGTAATGATAGTAAGTGACAACATATGTAATGATTGATTTTTCATCAGGACTTTCAACATATACATCTAGAAAAAACATACCAGTTAGATACCCTATAGCATAAATTAGAATTTTTTTTAAATGAATCTTAACAATTTAGTTTAATTAAATATTCTATTTAGTTTAATTTATAATTAAAAGAAAATGTCAACACACACACACACACACAAGAAAGTAAGAATTATACAATATAAAAAAAACTTGTTAGTATAAGGTACATACAATATATTTCATATTTTCTATAACAATCAACATTTGAAATGTTCTAATAAATTTTCTTATTTTACTTAAATTTAGTTTGTATACAAACCTTCAGCATCCAAAAGTCTGGTGACACCCAGATTTTGCTCAGCTGTAGTGAAAGCATTGTTCAGATTGTGGATAGCATTAGATTTGGATAATTTATCATACTGTATTAAGTCAGGCCTGAAAAGTAAGTCATATTTGTAATTACATATATATTTAATACATATCAAAATAAAGCATAGCAACATGAGATATTTAACATTTATTTATGGAAGAAGAAATACTTAAATCAGTTTTATTTTTTAAATATTTGTAGAAATGACTTTAGAATAGAAAAATGAATAAAATTTAAAGTATTTACAACATACAATTATGACTAAATCTGATAAAATACCGCATAAAATATGAGAAAAATTGATTTAAATTTGAATATTTTGAATTTTTACCTTCATTTTTTATTAGAGATGACAGAATCCAATATTGTAAATTTCAATACTAATGTTAAAAAACTGCAATGATTGTTAGTAAATACAGTCTTTAAAATATTTATATATTTAAACATTTTATATCTTTGAACTAAACTTCGCGGCAACCAATATGGGCCAAGGCCTACAGTGACCATAACTGTTTTCATAACCGAGAACCCTGGGGTGCAAAGCATATGTCCTAGTCAGATTAATGCAAGACTCCCAGAGTTTAGTTCCCAAGCATGCTTGGTACTCAGTTTATTGACCCCCAGAAAAGATGAAAGGCTGAGTCAACCTTGCCCAGCACAAGGATCGAACTTCTGATCTGTGCCTTGGGAGCAAGAAACGATGTCACTAAACCACTGATATCTTTATGTGCATATAAATATATTTTTAGAATTTAATATGTTTACAATGTTGATATGAACTGATATGTTAAGGCTAATGCAGATTACTCTTTCTGCTTAAATACAACTATTTAACATTCAATAAACATTTCATGCTTAACTCAACAATTTATATTTTTTAAGTTTCAGCAACATGAAAAAATATTCATATAGTTTCAACATGAAAAAATATTTAAATCCACTACAGACATATGATTAATGTGAAATTAATTTCCTATATTTGAATATAACTGTAAATATTACAAAATTACTGCAAACATTGTTAGTTCTATTCATTTTTAAAAAATTGCTGATTGACTTTTCTACATAATTACATAAACTTCTATTGCTTTTAATAGATTTGGAAGCTACAAAATATTATATTTGGCTTTCACAATATACTTTTTCCCCCTACAATTGAAATAATAAAGAAAAGCGATTTCAATTTATTGGCAATTTATTATTTTTACAATGAAAGAATAAAAATTTAATATTGCAAAATTTTAAATCACTCTCAAACAATTTTATATGACTTTATTAATTCATATACAGTTCTTTCAAATAAAAATCCAAATAAAAAGATTAAAATGTTACATTCTTTCAAGATCTATCAAAGCCTTAAGTATTTAAAAACAAATATATTGTGATATTTTTATGTAAACTACAGAGACTCCAATCTCCAATATATATACCCATTTCTTAAGTCACATTTAATTTCTAACTTTAAACATTATATCTTGTGATGCTCAGAAAAACTAAAATTAGCACCTTAATTGTTTGTAATTATTTCTCCAAAAACCTAGGCAAATTGCTTTACATAATTATTTATTTAAATATTTTTTTTTAGTTACAAAAATGTTTAACTGAATTTCAAACATGAAAATGACAAGTTGTGTTTACCTATGTTTATGAATAATAGCATTAAATGCTAAGCCATCTCTCCAACTTGTTGTGAAATTTCTTATATTAACATTAGGGTAACCTGCTGTTTTCATTTGGCACCATAATAATAATGCATCTTTAGCTGATTTTGTTTCTTGATTATCAACTTCTTCTATTGTAATGTCTTGAATCTAGTGATAAGAAAACAAATTCTTAGAAATCAAAAATTAAATTTTTTTTTCACAAAAAGTTTTGATCTTTATTGAGTTAATAATTGTAAAGCATTCATCTTTATTTATAATATTTTGATAAAATTATTTTATTAAAATTTGTATAAAGAAATGAATTACCTGGAATCTCAAGATGATAGTCCATATAAGGCCAAGAGTTAAGCGAGGATTGCCATCAACAATATCATGTGAACCCAAGTTTTCCAAATGCACTCTCTGATCTTTAAGAAATTGTAGAGCTTTGTCTACATTTTCTAAACAGTGAATTCTCATTTTTCCTTTTGTAGGTTTTGGCTAAAATTGTAATGACAAGTATTTGATAAGTTATGTTAAGCTTGAATATTTTATTAGAGAAATACACATTATTAAAGAAGTTATTTAAAATATAATTTATTAATTGCAGTTTCAAAGTATTTAAAAACTATTCAGTTAGCTATATAGTTATCTTTTAATATGAATGACTCTATATTCAAAGTGAAACAAGTGTATATAATAACCAATTATACATGAATAATTTTAGTTTTATAAACCATACTTCCCTGTATATAACCCAAAGATAATGTGTTAAAAAAAGATAGAAATTTTGTTGGGTATTTCATATGCTGCCACAGATAATCTGTTAAAAATATTTATCAGGAAAGCTTGCAAATAATTAAGGAAATACCATGTTTCATAAAATGTATAACAGATGGAGCTAAAAGCTTTCACGACTCAGCTAATAATTCAGCTACAACCAATTTCCTCCAATGACATTTGTACAGTGTCATACTGCACTATTTCGATCTAAGCTATTTTGTTCTGAAGCTATTCAAGTTCATAGATCATGTGAAAGCGAAAAAGTCCAAGTTACTTGGCAGATTTTAAGCCAAAAGCTACCAAGAAAGCAAATAAAAAAACAATGATAAGTGAGCTATGTAACTGAAAAACAGTATGTACAATTCGAAAAAATATATAAATAATGAAAATAGTTTAAAAATAATCCATTTATTTCATACAACTTAAAATGAAACAAATAGTTTATCTTTTTAAGAAAATACATATAACTTTGCATTTTAAAAATTATTAAAAACTACAAATCTATGTTTTATTAAAATATTCTTGGAATTATTGCTCTTGGTGATCTATCGGGTGATTTTATTTCAGTTTATCAACATCTGGTTAAAAGGTGGACACATGTGACATTCAACCAGATATTTTTCAAAATAAATATTTTTCTTTACAATTTATTGTTTTTAATTATATATTTTTATATTTTATATGGCACCACAGTATCAGTAGTATATTTTGCATTATATTCACTGAAAAATTACTGATTATTTAACTCTTTCTTTTAAGAAAAAGCCTTGCAAATAATATGGTGGTGCAGATTATATACAGGAAAATACAGTGCTTACATCAAATACTACACAATGTATTTTTCAGTAATTTTACTAAGTTTCTCATAAAATTACTTTAGCACATTTTTTAAATAAAATTAGTTAATTTTAAATTAGTTAATTAAGTTTTAAATAATTAGTACATTTTTTAAATAAAAAAATCACTTATTTTAAATTCTTTACATAGAAAAAGATCATGTTATTTATATTGAGATTTATAAATATATAGAATATGAAGATGGTGCAGTGAGAGAAAAGCTTGTAATCATACACTTCATTTTTGTATATTAACAACTGCAAGGATGTTTTCTTTGCATTTATTTGTGCATGAATAAATGTTTAGATTTTCCATATGCACAGATGCTTATATAAAAATAGAACTTATATAAATATAAAATTTTTTAATGAGTTTTCAAAGTAAAAGGTGAGTTATGGTTAAAAATTTAAGGAAAAAACACATGTTCTAATTTTTATTAGTAACTAAATAAATTAAAGATGGTACTCAGGCTAATGTAATAAAATATATGAACACATAACCATGAGAAAAATTGCACAAAACTAAATTCAATTTTTAATTAAATTAAAAAAATTAAAACACATTTTTACAGTCTTAGAAGTTAGTAAAAAAGGAAACTCTTTCCTATTAAGGAGACATCACTTTTTAACTTTCATTTAAATTCATGAATTTAGTTTTTTATTTAATGATAAGGTAATATTTCACAGATTTGAACAAATAGTTAGAATCATTGATCTAGATTAAATTTTGAAAATTCTTATGCTTAACTGAAAATTAGACTAATTCTATTTATAATGATGAAGTCCACACTGCCCCATTAACAGGAAAGAGAAAAAAAAAAAAAAAAAAGATTCAAATTTAAATTCATGCACTACAATAAAATCAATTTAAGACTAAAAAATATCAATTCCAATTTAGTATCGCTTATTTAAATGTGTTTTCATAAATCATAAACCACATTAGATATGTTAAGACTATGCTCTCACAACAAGCAATCAACTTCTCGAATTAGGTAGGATTTATCTATTTTGGGTTTTTTCCACACAAGTTTCATATACCATGCTATAAAACTTTACTTACTTTTAAATTTATATTTTCATTCATATTTCCATTGAAACATACAAATCTAAATAAATTTTGTCCATCAGAAAATATATATTAATTACAATTATTAAATATAAAGTAAAAGTGAATTAAATTTTTAAAAGTTAAAATTATTTAATATTGAAAAACCTATAAACTTAAATTCCAGTCATAACATTTTTAGTTTATTACTGCTAAAAACAAAGAAAAATCATATGAAGTAAAGGAAATACATTTCCACAACCTTAAGACAATTGTTAAAAATTACATTTTTCTTTCTTTACACCAAAAATAGTATATTTTTTCTTTAAAATTATCTTTGTAAAGAATCTTACTTTGAAATCAAGGATAATCTACATCAATCGTCTAAAAACAAATGATTTTGAGCAATCTATGACACTGATTAAAAAATTAATATGTTCATAAACTAGCATTATTAACTCAAAAAATAACATGACAAAATCATATGCACAAAATTTAATGGTAAAGGTTGTAGAATGTTTTTTTTTTTACTTTTGAAATTACTTTTTACAGTATCAAAACGATGACTGGTAAAATTGGGACTTATGACTTTAAATTTCTAATTACTACAAACATGGGGAATAAACCTGTATAAATTATTGAATACAAGATCTGAATGCTATCAATTAAACTGTCAACTCTGAGCAGTAATAGAAATCGAAAAAACAAGAATGAGAAAACTGGAAAAAAGTTACTTCTGTTTAAGCAAAGAATTATACACAGATCATTTTAAGAAAGAAAACGTATCAGATTTATAATATTTGAAATCAGAAAATAAGCTTTGCATATTTTAATAGTAAAAACTTATTCAAAATATTCAGTTTTTAACCATTTTAAAGAATTTTTTTTATATTTTAGCTTGTTTAAAGAATACATTTTTACAAGCAATTTTTTCATTTATCAATTCAAAAATCAAGTGTTCAAAACTTTCAAACATTTAATTTTTACAAAAATTTTAATTTTAATTAAAACTTATTTACAACATTAAATTTTATTAATTTAAAATTAATCTTGCAAAAGAATAACTCACATAACATTAGGATAAAGAATACTTTAGATATTAACACTTCTAGAAATAAACAAAAACAACCTATACTTACTAATCTTTCTCCTGACAATATTTCTAGTAGTTTGATTAGCATTTTACCATCTCTAAGATCTGTATACAAATCGGATATTCTACTGTTGGCACGTACAAGATGTGAATTTACCCATTTACAAAATGTTTTCTTTTGTACTGCTTCTCTTTCATCTATAAAATTTCCATTTTAGAATGCACATATTTAGAGAAAATAAAGCAACATAAATTATAAGAGCATATTTTTCTAGATAATTTTAAATGAAGTTAGAGCATTTATATTACCCCAGATAAGAACTTTCCTTTGAAATCTACTACACAAAATTATTGAAACATTGTTAAAATATAAAATGGTTAAAAAAAAAAAAAAAAAACAATGAAGTACCCTATTCAGACTATTTGGCATTTTAAAAACTACTTGATAAATAAATTTAGAAAATCTAAATCACATAAGCAAAAATAAAAAAATATCAATATTTGATTTAAAAATGTAATTAGATAAATATTATAAATTACAGAGAAAAACTTAATGTTTCCAATTTTTTATTATATTTATTATTAACAAAATAGCATACAAGATAATTAAATAACAGACCTGCTAAGGCTTTTATCCTGGATCGTTCAAATAGCCTAGATGAACTGTTCCCTCCATCATAATCATAATCGTCAAGCTCCTGTTGATTAACAGGATCCCACCGGACTGCAACAGATATATCTGTTGTCATGGCTTAGCTTTCAACCCTGTCAATCAAGATATCATTCTTAGTAGAATTTATATCTCATCAATATTTTTTCATCAAACTCAACATTAAAATATCAAAACTTAAAAACTTACTGAAATAAACTTGCAAACAAAAATTCTTAAATACTTAGAAGATTATATAAACGTATAAAACTAATTTGTTCTATTATCATATAGGATATATATAAAAATTTTAATAGACTAAACTTTAGGGCAAATGTTTTTTAAATGTTGAAAGTATTAAAAGCAGAATTTGAATTCATTCATAGATAAATAATTCAAATAGAATATAGAACTTGAGCAGAAATAAATTGAAAAAATGAAATCACATTTTATCTAAAAATATTTTTTATAGGACAATCTTAATTTTTTACAATTACTTTAACTTACATCTTAAACAAGTTCTCTAATATTATAATTCATAGAGGTGAAGGAAATTATTTTCAAAATGAAGTTTTAAAGCCTTAAATTCTATTAAACATTAAAAATAATTATCAGTGATCAAAATAATTTTACTATTCTCATAAAAATATTGACTTGTTTACATTCTAGTCTTAAAAAAAAAAAAAAAAAAAGTTCTAAACTAAAAGGATATTCTTATATATATAAATAATAAATATAATAACATATTCTTAAATAATAAATATAAAAATGAAAAATACTACAACAAATGATTTTAATTAAAAAAAAATACATAGACATATTTGTATGGTAAAAATTCAAATTCATTAACATATTTTTTTACTAAAATTATTTCCTTAATAGTTACCTTATTCTTTTAATGAGAGGAAGAGAAAAGAATAATTTACGAAAGGAAGTTCAGCTTAAAACAATATGAAGAGCTTGTGGGTAGACCATTACTTAATTCAAAGGCTCGCTACATCTAATTTTAGGTCTGAGTCAGAAAGAGTTCATGCTGGTATGACTTATTGTTGTGGGGATTATTAAAACAATAGGTTCTATCAATAGGGGTCAACTCCATATTAAATGAAAGAAAATTATAAACTATAAAAAATCCAAGTATATATTAATTATACTTCAATCATTATTTATTTTGTTAATCATTGAAAATTTACCCTCAAAATACAAGTCATAATTCTAATATTTTTTAAAGTTATATTTCTTTAAAGATATCTTATAAATAATTGATAAGAATAAGGATTTTTAAAACTAAGAGAAATTTATCTTAAAATAACTTATATGAAAATAACTACCTGCTCTTTTAGTTTGTAATTTAGTTTTTATTTTATATTTATTATTTTTTCAAAACATATATATAGATAAAAAATAATTTAATATTTTAAGATTTATACACAGAAAAAATTACTTAACAAATTTTCTCAGTTGCTTTCTAATAATTTTACAAATTTTTTATTCTGATTTTCATGAATTAGTTTAAGTAATTTAATATTCAATACATAATAATGGACATATGAATAAAACTTTAATAATATATATTGTTGCAAATAACATTCATTAAATAATGCATTTACACTTCATTCTAAACTGACAGAAATTATAATAAAGCAATTTTAGGAACACCCCTGTAACACTTAAAATTTTAGTTGATTTGCCCATGGCCAAGCGCAGCCTTGGAAAACAGCATCATGGCTTTCTTAACAAGAGCTTTACAAGACCCATTTACAGTATTACATATAAATTTCATGTTTAGATTTTTTTTTTCAAAAGATTAAAGTACATTTTTAATAATCTAAATATTAGCTATTGAGAAAATAAATACAGCATTGATCTGGGTCTAACTTAGCATGTATTAAATATTTCAGAACCTATTTTTTCAAGAATTTTCTTAGTTGATGTTTAATGATATATTCAACAAATTTTCCATAAAATCAATCTATATTTCTACTATTCCAGTTATTAAAATTGAACATTTAACATAACTATTTTAAGTAACAGTACATAATTAACATGAATGAAAATAAATTATTAAATGTATGAAGTGTTAAATATACCAACATAATGAAAAACATTAAACCAGATTATTAAAATAAATTTTTCTTATATTTATTTAATTCATTTAATTTTAAATTATTAGAAAAAAAATTTTTTTGACTTACACATCTATTAAAAATCAAAAGAATACATTTATTTATACATGCATTATACAAAATAAAACTTCAAATCAAATTTTGCAAAATAATGAATCTTTCTCTTATTATTGTGGGAAAGTACTTTGAGATTATTTTTAATTTTGAAACTAGTTTTGGTTTTGATATAATGTGTTGTCATTCATTATTCACTATTTAATAATTCATAATCCTGTTTGTATATATTGCACAAATAATAAAAAACAATACTTTGATTGCTGCATAATTTTTAATAAAATCAAGCACAAAATAAAGTTGTTAAAATGATTTTTAAAGCTTAGGATTTATGTAAAAAATACATAAGATTGGTCTTTAAGCTATGTTTTAAAGATAAGAAAGTAAAGAAAAAATATTTTATTTACATACAACACTAAAAATTCATCAAATTAAAAACATTAATATAAAAAAATTAGTTAAATGCAAAAACTTAAATAATCTATATAATACAAACTGATATTCTTTTCTATTCCGAACCACTACGAACATCGATGCCCAAGGTGGGATTCGAACCCACAAACATTTTCATTTTCTAAATTTTTTGATTATTTTTCATTTTATATTAATCTTAAACATACTTTTACTAGATCTAAAAAATCTTCACAAAGTTTCTTATAAATTAGAAAACAAGTACAGTAGCTTTAATTAATTATTTTATACATAATTAAGACTTAAGAATTTCATTTGCACATTTAAATATTGCTAAAATAAAAATAATAATTTTTTGGAGTCTTTTATTTTGTAAATATTTAGTTTTAAGAGTATTTTTAAAATTTTATATAAATAGACATTTTTTCATTTTTAAAAAAATTAATCTCTCACTATTTTATTTAAAAAAAATAAAATTTAAATTATATATAATAACTCCCTTAATGCTTATTTTCAAACAGAATTTCAAATTGTTTTATTTTCTCTTATATATAGTTATATTTTCTTCAATTATTGATAAAAATATATCATTTTTAATTTTTTTTTTTATTTCCCTTTTACAAAACATATTAAAAAATTTTAAAAATTGTTTTATTCTATCACAATGCACCAAAATATCTCAAATAACCAAATTTTTTTATTTATAAAAGAGAACAAAGATTGCAAAATAATGCATATTGCAACATTTAAAAAATAAGTTTTGATTTCTAGACTCAAAATTTACTTGTATTTTTGAAGATCGATAAGTCTTTTTTTACCAATTCAAATCTATGTAACTAAAAAGAGATCATGTTTTGTAGATTTATTTAGAAATAGATTTTTATATTTGATAATTTTTGATATCTAAAAGATTATTCTAGACCATCTTCAAAAGAAATTTGTACTTTGTTATTGGACGCAACCATAAGAGAAAAAATATTATATCAGATTTGATAATCACGAAATAATGTTAAGAATGTACTTTTATCTTTAGATTCTGTATGCATAGAAAAACAGGAAAACTGAGGAATATCTGTAGCATACATAATATACCTAAATTACATTTCCCGAGAAGAAATATAAGATTAGATAAATATGATTTTGCAAGATAGAAACATCAAAAAAAAAAAAGACTTAATATTCTTGTCAAAACAATCTTGCACACAAAAGGTAGAAATAAATAGATTAAACAAAAATGTGTGGGACACTTTTATATTTTAATATTTTTAAATTATATTTTAGAATTTAGATATTCAGACATAGTCAGAATTTCATATATTCTTCATATTCAAAAGTTTTGAAAATGTACAAAATATTTTCAAAACTTCATGTGAAAACTGAACATCAAGCTTGGATAATAAAGAATTTCTTCTTAGTTGGTAAAGTTTAGAATAAAAAAATTAAAAAAATGAGTATACATAAAAGCATAATTTTGTTCTTAAAAACAATGGTAAAATACAAAAAAATAAATATTTAACCACAAATGAAATTATGCAACACTTGTGAAAAAATTTCAATGTAGCTACAATATAAAATTATTTCAAATGTCTCAATTAGTGATTAGTTTCTTTTTTTGCAGCAAAGCAACATTGTATTAATGCAAATAGCATATGGAAAAACTTTCAGAAATTGTAATAAATACAAAACAACTTTAATAAACATGGCAATTCGAGTTTAAGCAAACAGAAATTATGCACACAAAGAAAAGATTAAAATAAATAAAGTGACTTGTGTGTAATTGTGTATATTATAGTATGTGCTCTCATAAAAAATAACAATGAACATTTATATTGTTCCAGGTTTGTTGACACTTTTAAAACTCAATGAATATACTATTGTAATTGAAAATTTAAGAGAAATTTTTAAAATATTTGTTAAAAAATGAATATTAGCAGTTTAACTCTATTGATTAGATCCTTGACCTGTTAACAAATTTTTGACCGATTTCAAAACACTTGTATCCATGTCAAATGATAAGAGGTCAAATCGTATCAATAAGAATTTTAAATAAAATTATTTTAAATTTTATATCACATTTTAATTGCAAACGAACTTGTTTGTCTTGGGATAATCTACGTTAGTATAATGATAGTTATCACGGATGGGTAAGTTTTAAAACCCGGTGTTCGACCCCACCCATTATTTACTATAAGGAGAGGAAAAATTAGCTCATATTGTTTAAGCCTAACAATAAAAGTAATAAATTATAGTGTTTTTAAGCAAACTTACTAGATAACAGTAAAAATTTTAACATAAATCTAATGTTTGGCTTACCTAACACCTCCTAAGCAATGAATTTATAAACACAGACAGGTTAACAGTGAAAACAACTCCAGCATCAAATCAGCACAGTTGACTGCGGTACGACCAGACCGCTGTTGCGGAAGGATATTTAGGCCCCACCCTACGGAAGGAAATTATAATTCTTGCAGTGCTCAAAGAAACAATCATTTAGTAATAAACAGTTAGAAGATTCAGAGGAAATACTTCCGGAACTTTTAATTTCCTAAATCGAAATTATAAGCGTTTAATCAGAAAAGAGTATAGCTTCATACATAGGAAATATGACATCACAGTTTAATATAGAAACCAACCTATTGCCTTCTGCTCTCAGACTGTGACGTAACAGTGTTAGAGATATGTATAGATGTATGTAGAATATGCTCATGAATCTATATAAAATGAAAATTGTGACATATCTCATTTTATTAGCAGCATATGCTTTTTTTCATATTTTATACATAAAAATACAAATATTAATTTTAAATAATAGATAATCTTTAAGGAAAAAGAAAAACAATAGTGTTAATCATATATTTGAAAAATAGAATTTTTAATATTTAATTTGTATATGCATTATTAATATTGAAATTATAAAAAAAAATGTCAATTTATTTTCCATTTATCTACATAGGTATTCAAACTGTTATTTAATGAATGGCAAATTATATTTAGTCGTTTTATTTTGCAAGTTTCAGAATAAGTTTTTCTTAAAACTTATCTAAATATCTGATCATTTTAACTGCTAAAAAATTATATTTTCGGTGAAAATGTGATCATAAGAAAGATTTAATTTCTATGTCTGTGATGTGATGTGCATCTTTATGTTCTATTCGGCAATAAAATTTGAATTAATAGAATAGACAAAGCTTAGTTTTAAAAACTATATTGTTCTTAACATATTATACCAATTTGTAAAACCATTTATTTAATGAAATAAAAGTAAGGCTCACATGTATTGTAGTTTTATTTAGACTACAAGTTCCTTTAACATAAATTTTGGAGTGTGTTTCGAATTGCATAATGGATTTGTTATAAATAATAAACAGAAAGCAATTTTTCTCTCTAGATTGACTCTGAATTTTCATTCTAATTAGAATGGAATCTTTTCTAATTTAAGATAAGGTCACACAGAAAGGGATAATATATGACTGGAGGTAGTTTATATGTGTGTGTGTATATATATATATATTAATAAAAATATGAATAAGGCTCTCGAGACAACAACGAAATGACAATTTTCCCACATTCTCAATCAATCAGTGGGTCCTAAGTCCTAATCTTTAATAAATGAAGTATTGAAGAAAGAAGAAAAACTTTTTTCTTGGTTAGGCATATAGAAGGATTCCGAATACTTTTATAATATCTAGAGGCTCCTGTATCTGAAAGGATGTCAGATTTAGACAGTAGACTATAAAAATAAAAACAGAAACAAATAAATAAATTATTTTCTATATATATGTAAATTTAAATATGGAATTTGTTTCTTGGACAAGTTATTAGCTATAGAGGCTTTGCCAGTATGGTATGAGATATTTTCTTTGACGTATAAAGGAATTGTCTTAAATAATTCTGAGGAATTTTTTGTATTGTTTCTACTAAGTGTTTTTTTTTTTTATTTAAAGGTGTGAATATAAATGTTACTTTCCTAAGAAATTGAATTTTGATGTATCTGTCGATTTATTAAACACACCAGAATTTACATATTAAACAATCGTGACTTTGAAATAACTGAAAAAAAGAACAATTTATAGTTTGCATTTCTGTTATTTTGTTGGCTGGAATTGCGCTTTTTGTCAACAAATTAAAAGAACCCACCCCAAGTTAAAAGTTTTCTTAAAGTTATAGGACCTATCTCATATTTTCTTTTTTCTTTATGTATTTTATTTCTTGCTTTCAATTTTATTCATTTACCCATAATCGGGTGATTCAAATCAGATTTTACATTGTTAGAGAGTTAGTTGTACCAAAAAAGGTTATTTCATGTTTTCAGTATTTAGAAAAAATATTTTTCATTATTAAAAAAAAAAAAATAAAAAATAAAAAAAATAAAAAACAAATTACTAATATTTGACGAAAATTAATTTAAGGAAAGTAAAATAATAAATTGTGTATAGTTTTGAAGAAAATTATAATGCACAAATGTCTATACTTTTGTAATCAAAGTCTATCGAAGAAAATAAAA
This sequence comes from Latrodectus elegans, assembly GCA_030067965.1. Classification (NCBI taxonomy): domain Eukaryota; kingdom Metazoa; phylum Arthropoda; class Arachnida; order Araneae; family Theridiidae; genus Latrodectus; species Latrodectus elegans. The sequence goes on along the minus strand of CM057811.1, from coordinate 67,064,892 downwards.
TAGCTCTTTTGTCCTTTTTAAATAAATAATTTGAAAGAAAAACTTTAAAAAATTCTTTAAATTATTTAATAAAATTTTATTCAAATATTTATATTAATAAGCGCTAAAAATTTTTTTCAATTTATTAATTTAAATCATTGTGTTTATTGTTTATAATGAAATTCTGTAAATGTATGCAGAAAAAATTCGAGATTTTGTATTTTTACTATAGATTGAAATGAAAAGTAAATTTATACTCTTAGCAACAAAACTTTTATTCGTACTTCTTGTTTCCATTTTATTTTATTTAGGTAATAAATGTAAGCTATAATTTACATAATTTTTATAATTATATTCGAAAAACATTGTGACGCATATTACTTTATAATGGCAAGGGAGAAACTTTTATGGGAAAACTATAAGCATATATTTTAATAGGGAAAAACCACGCAGAGTTTACCAGTTTTACTTTGCATTTAGAAAAAATGATTCGAAGTATATAAAATTGAAGCCTAATTGACAATCAATCTTGCTTTTAATAATTCTTCATCATATAAAGTAAATGATATAACGCTCTGATTATAATTTTCCTAAGTAGATCTTATAACTATGAAACATTATTTTTCTTTATCCCGAACCCCTCATCCGTCTACGAAAGGGCATTTCTAGTGATTCCGATATTTTTCTCGTCATATTTCTTTTCAGTGTGTATTTTGAACTTAAAATATAAAATAAGACAATGTTCTTTGTCAGCATGAAGATTACAAAAACCGGCTTTTAATTAAAATGATTAATAATTGATAAATGATGCCATGTTATTGATAAAAATAAAATGAATTCATTTGTTATGAAAATAAACACCACCACACCATAATTAATTTATCATATATCACATTGTAAATTAATAAATATCTGATTATATGGCTCTTTCTGTCTGAGAAGTTTATGATAATCAAGTAAAAATTTGGGATAATATGTGTTCAAAATGTGAGTGGAAAAATGCAACTAGGATAAGTGATAATTTCTAGAAAGATATCTCAGAAGATAACATAAGTATTTTTTGTGTATTTAGATAATATTTGTAGATATTAAAGCTAGAATGTAGATAATAATAGGAAAACTGAGATAACCAGTTAAATATACCTGCATCTTAGAATTTCGATTTCGAAATGAAACTAATTTTTTAATATTGCAATAAAACCTCATTTCAGAGATTCTCCCGCAACAAGTAATTCGATTAATAAACAAAATGAAAAACTTTCTTGATGAATCTTTTACAGAATGGCCAAATGAGTTTTGAACAGAGAGAGAGACAAAGTTCAAGCATGGAGTTGACATCATAGTATTCTTTTGTCCTCATCAGTCGTTCTACAATATACTGTAGAATATCGTATTATATATATAGAGAGAGAGAGAGTCACAGAAATTTTTATACATATACAAATTCACATTCTTGACTATATTAGATTATTTCGAATATGTATCAATGAGTAGTTAATGCAAGATGATATAATTAAGGATTTGATTATATTGAGAGTATTAAGTACAATATTAAAGCACTCTTAAAATGGTATCCTGTTGTAATTGCACAAAATCAGCTCATTTTATTGAGAATTTGATAAATTATTTTCATATCTTCAGCACTATTTTCAAAGTAGACAAGGCATAATAAAATATTTTGAGAAACGGGAACTCTTATTTCTGTTTCTGTGAAAATAATGGGATTGAATTTCATTGCTGAATGCGATTCGGAAATTTTGAGGAAATGCCTATGGAATTTATTATACAGACAAAATTGATCTCCTGATTTATTCATTAAGTAGATATATAGCAATAATGTTAATCATTGTGTGCAAAATATAGACAAGAACGGAATAGTGAAAAATATTTGGAACATACTATGCCAAAACTAGAAATTGTTGACGCCTTTTTATTAGAAATATCGCGGAATAAATATTTTGTCAATAAAATGAAAAAGGTACTGAAAATGAGAGAGACAATTCATGACATACTGAGAAAAACCATCAGAATCGGAGAGAACTAATCATGCTATAAATTTATTTATTAACAGCGATCGTTTTTGCCAAATTTTGAATTGTAGATAAAAAAAAAAACAAGTGTCTGATAGCAGCTTTGTTGTAAATAAGAACATAAAATGAATAAAAAGCTTCATTAGTATAAAATTTGAGTAATTTTTTAAAATTAACTGTTTTATATTATTTTATATTGATTTTTTGTGATAAATAATTATTTCGTTTAATATGATTTTTATAGTATTTTCAGTAAGATTCAAAAACAAATTATGCTTGTTCAGTGAGATTTTATAATTGTGAAAAAATATAAGCATACATCATTAAAATTATGTATTTCAAATAAGAAAAAATATTTTAGAAATAAAAATTACCACTTTTTTTTTAGCATTTCATGTAACATAATACCAGTGTTTATATTACAAGTTTCAGTGAATTGATTGCGCTTTTACATGGAAAACTTCTGCATTAAATTCATTGGTACAATTCCTTTATACATACGTACGATAATTATCGTTACAGAAAGAAAAAAAAATTCGCAATTACTCTCATAAAAAAATGCGTTTAAAAAGGTTTATATTTTTAGAAACTATTAAAACACCGTGCTAACATTTTATTTACATTTTACAAACTAAATAATTATAATTTATTGACAAAGCTTGCTAATTTGACAAAACATTAAACGCAGAAATTTATTTCTGATGGAAACTGCTTTAATTTGATGATTAATTTCAGGGATATAATGGAATAGTACCCATTAATGTAATATTAATTGTTCCAGTTAATGAATAATATAATTCCAAATTGAATTAATTTTTCTAAATTAAAGCTTTTGTATAAAATGTTGAATTATTGAAGATAATACAGCAAAACTTAGCTGTAAAAGGTAATATTTGATGAACAGTAGAGCTTTATATAAGAGCGTATTTATTTATTGCTTTTCTATCATTAATCATTCTAAAGAGGAAAAGATATTAAATACATTCGAAATTTCAAATGAGAGTTAGTTTTATGTACAGGTATTTCGAAGCATGAGTTATGTATTCCATCTATAATGTGATTCAGCAGAAAACATAAAACAATGAATTTGTCACTACCTTGCAATTTTGAACTTTTTCTTTCATTCCATCGGATTAAATTAAATTAAAGCGACATCGGTAATGTTACCTCTAATCTCTGTAGCTCTGAAAATTATTCCTTACAGTTATTTCTTTGTTTAATATTCTAAGACTACATATCTGCTTAAATATCTTCCAGATTATTTTTAGTAAACACGTGTGGTTGTTAGTGTTGTAAAAAAGGGGAAGAAGGGGGGGGGGAAACCCGAGTTTATTTCCTGGAATAAACCCTGTTTATTCCCTTTAGAATTTAAAAAAATCCCTGGGATTTTAAAAGACTTCCAGAGTTTTAAAATATTTCAGCTGGTTTAGAAATTTTTTAAGAGTTTTAATCAGATATTTCTTAAATAAAGTCCACTTATTTTATGATTATTATTCTTAATTAACAGTAATAGAAAGTTTTCCAGGAACAGAAAATAATGTTGCTTTAATGACTAAGTTAGAATAATTTCTGTAATTATGTTGTTTTTGTTACAAATCCCCTCCAGAATAGTGGAGTTACATCAGATCCATAAGCCCATGCATTCTCAAAAAGTCAAGAAAAAGGAGGGGGTCTCCAAGGAGCTTCTTCATCGAGGATTGAGTGCACTCAAGTAAGTGTTGAAGACTACCCTCGTTGGAGTTGCACTTTTTACAGATAGGAAAATGCTTAATACGATGGTCAAAGAATAGGCAATTGATGCTTCCACTAATAAATCTGCTGATCGCAGTCTGGTCAGCTCTGGAACCCACAAAGTCAATGGCTACCCCTGGTTTCGTACGGTAGTACCTAGCATGATTAGGGGGATGCTGCCAAGTATTTTCTGTAACTGTAGGGATCGAATATCAAATTTATTCCATTTAAAATGACATTTTTCATTTAAGTTAAACTGAAAACTAGAGATTTGATTTTTCTATTTATTATTCTTGGTTTAAATTCCTTTTGTTAATTCCCTATCTAAGTGTAAAGATCTGTTGGAACTTGAATTTATATACCATCGCGATTGTCACTAATCACACTAATGGGCTTTCTTACTAATTTAAGTCATCTGGAATAACTTAATTTTCGATTCCTTTCACACTCTTTATTATAATATAGATCAAGTTTGAAGTATTATGGAGAGAGAGAGAATGAGCGAAAATAAAGAAGTCATTATTTATCTCATCGACTCTGGAAACAATAAATTCATCACCAGTATCAATTTTTTAGAGGAGTAGTTTGGAGTTAATTTTTTTTTTCTTTTGCATCACCATGGAGTTGTATTTGTTTCTAAATAATATCGAAAAATCCTAATTTTTTTTATCATAATATTTTTAGAACCGACGGAATGGATTCTAATCATAGACACTTTGTTTCACATCCTCCTCTCGTATCTAAATATTAATAAATGATAAATTTGGAATTTAATCGGATTCATGTCATTTTCTATCTCAAAAAGTCAGGAAACTGGCTTTGACACATTCCTATTAGTTTTCAATTATTTTTATGATATCTTTTCGCCTTTTATGAGTATGAGAGTCTTAGACACACACATTATTTATTTGATAGTCACGTGTGAGTCAAATTTGAAGGAAATTGACATACTAGATCTTTATCTAATATGTGCATATATACACATCACCTAAAAAAACTGCCGCCCACACTGTCTAGTAGTCAGAGTGCCTGACTGCGGATAGGAAGGTCCAGGGCTTGAATCCCTGATCGAGCGTGGATTCACTTTCTCTCTCTGTCTATCCTGTCTTTGTATTAATGGGATACGAATGGTTGCCTACCCTATAAACGGGTAACTCATGTGTATACTGAGGAAGTCTGACTCCACATCAAAATATAATTCAGTTGGAAAAGTAGAGCAGTGCACCCCATATTGCCAGCCTAAATGGCACAAAACAACAAACAACCTAAAAACTATAAAATCAAGATTCTTTAATTTTGTTTTAATAAGAATTGAATCAAATCTGCACAGTAACTATAAACATTTGGCACAGATGTCGTTTAGTCTAAGATGTCAAATTCTGAACTTATTTGGCGGTGAAGAAATGTTGCCAAGATAACGTATCGTGACGTGTGCGATGACGTAAACACTAGGCTTGCCAAACTGGAATTTTCTTCATAATTCTTATATGTTTCCATTTCTATGACGTAATAAAGCCAGATTGCTAGATAAACAGAAAATTCTGATAAAAAAAATTTTAGCTAACTCAGAATTTGGCATGCTGGATTTTATGGCATCTGTGCCAAGCAATCTTCGTTCAATTTGTTACCTTCAGTTTTAAGATTTTTTTCTAAAAATATTATTATTTATTTGACCATCTTTTCGTGTGAAGTTTTGCATCTTTACATAAATATTAAGTTTGTTTTTGTAATGAATTCAGTGTGAAGAATTAATTAAAAAATTTAAAATTAATTTTAAGAATTAATAAAAAATTTTAAAAGCTGTTTCATTCAAATCAATTTTTTTCAAAACAGTTTAGTTAAATTGCTCAAAAGTTTCTGAAATGCTTCAAATCAATTATAGCAAATTTTTACAACAATATTATGACGCCTATAATTAATGAATCGCTTTTAGAATATATTGAAATATTATTGGCTGTAAGACAGAAAAATAGGAAATTTTTGAAAATTTTTGTAGATTTCAAGTTATTTTTGGAAAATAATTTTACTTTGTATAGCACTTTATCTGTCATATTTTTGTAAAGTAAATTATTTCATATGATATTTTTTTAAAATGTAATACTTTTTTTTATTTATAAAATTTTAATTAGAATTAATGAAGAGCATTTTCAAGCAAATTATTTTTTTTTATTCATGCAAATTCTTTTTTATTCATGCAAATTCTTATTGAATTTGCAATAAGATTTTCATACTTTTTAATAAAAATTTTAAAGAGAGCAAATAATATGAAACTCTTTATGAGACAAATTTTTAAAGAAAACCATTTTGAGTTAAGTTTTCATAACATCCTTATGTAATTAGATGAGAGAATTTAAAAGCAATACTTTTATTTAAATGCGGACTTATAGTATATGCGTTTTTGAAATAAAAAAATTACTGATCGATAGTGTAACAACAACTAAATAAAAAAAGCAATAAAACAACGATAAAGTTTTAAAGACTAGATTAAATTTATATCTTCATTTTTGATGGAGTTAAATATGTAGGTTTAAAAAGAGATAGTGAAATTATCGTATATTTTCGTATGAGAGAGCTAATTTAAAATTCAATGGCATTTTGATATCCACAGAGTAAATCGGCTTCCGGAAGGATTTTTCATAGATAGTGGGCAAGATTCATTTGCTACAGGGGTGGAAACTCAGAAAACTCCCAAGCATTCACCCAGACAAACGGTCACGCATAAAGCAGAAGCGAAGCATCCATCTCCCGTTGTTCAACAATGGCTGGGATAGAACCCACGACCTAATACTCCAAATAGCGGTATCCTAAAACTAGGTTACGGTAAACTCAATGTCTTGGCAATTATTTTCATTTAGTCAATACCAATATAATTTACATTTATAGTTTTGTATTACCCTATAGTACAGCCGATTCTCTCATAAATCTTGCCGAGCTGGCAGCCGAATGGTTAGCGCTCTTGCCTTCGGTTCAACAGTTCGTGGGTTCGAATCCCACCTTGGGCATGGATGTTTGTAGTGGTTCGGAATCCACTTTAAACCGTAGGTCCCGGTCTACTTAGCCCTCGTGTGCAAAAAATTACCGTTGAGCGACAAACAAACCTAACCTAACCTAACCTCTCATAAATCTTGGTGTCTAACAATTATTCGATATTTATCATTAGAACAATAATTAGTACTAGTTTAAAATATTACAAACCAAATAATAGTATATGAAATACGAATTCGCGTCTCATCCTCTGAACAGTACAGAAAAGAGTAACTGTCATTTACGAATAACTATACTTTTATTGAGCCTCTCAAGAAGAAACTATGCTACCTAATCATTACTTTTTCTTATTTTAATTTTTAAATATGTAAGAATTTTCAGCACAATTTAAATATTATCCAGTCAAAGGGTTCCATTAAAAGTACATCTCATAATTAAATACACACATATGTTTAATGACCATACTCACACACACATACACACACATAAACTGCGAAGTATGACGCTGATTAGATACCATTTTTCGCTAATTGCATTAATAAATTTCGTAGATCATTTTTTATTCTTAAGCAATATAAATTCACGAACGAAAATTTAAAATTTTATATCAATAATATTGTGTTTCAGTTTTATTCCATTTCTTTTTCTCTTTGTTTTCCATAGAGGGTTCACGTGTTCAAATAGGCTAATGCTCTGCACTCTTGCATCATTCATTTTCCGGACAAAAAATAAATAAAAATTGTAAAAGAAGCATTATGAGTTTGACTGATGAAAAGATCGACAGAATTAGTCCACCATAATAAAAACAGAATCGATATAATAAAGCTCGCGGAATAACTAATGATTTTTTTTGGAAAATTGCGCTCCTTAATTATAGCCCCATTTGCCAAATGACTGATTCCTATTGTAGCTGGGTAAATTTCTTGGGCAAAAAAATGAATAATATTCTAGCTACATACAATTGTTCTCTTTCTTTCTTTTTATTTATTTTTTTGTTACTGGTACATTTTTAATTGATTGTGTATGTAATTGACTTTTTTTAGATATGCGCAAAGGTAACTGATTATCTATCAATCGTTATTGTAACTTCTAGAATCGAATATATGTAAAGAAAAAATGAATTTTAAAAAAATGCAGTATTCTCTTATGTTATTGAACTTATCAATGAATTTTAACAAAACGCAACATCAAATATAAGTGTGTTATAATTCACTTCTTTCAACAACATTTTAAGAAGTATCGTATAAAATTAGTACGTTAATTATTTTTTGTTTTATTTTTGATTAATTTGCCGATTCCTACAAAATTAATTATAAGTTCTGATTTTATTTTATTTTATATTAAATTTATAATCAAATTCGAGATTTTTTAGCCAAATATTCCCTTAAAGAGATTGCATCAAAATAACATTTCTCCATTCTATTACCATGGTTGTGATTGGTACGATAAAAATTATATTTTTTTGATACTGAAAATGAGGAGAGGAAGTTTATTGCATTTAGACGGCTAATCTCAATTCATCGGGAAAATATATCAAGTTTGAACTATCGTTTTATTAGCGTCATAAATAATCTAAAGGAGCTCCAAAATCAATTTCTGCAGACATAAGTACAGGCAGTCACTATATAAGGATAAGTTTTTTTTATAAAATATTCCGGATTAAAATGAATTCTAGCTAGATTATAACTTTGACTTACAATGCAATTTTAAAAATGTACTCTGACACACTAATAGATTAATTTATACTTCAGTTAAGGGAAATCAACTTTTTATTCAGTAGAGACCATTATACTCTTTTGAATGATACATTGATTTATGAATATGTCACCGTGATCGTCGATTGGAAGCTAAAGAATCACTTTCTTAATTTGTCAGTCACATAGTGAGATAGTATTATCTATCTTAGTGAGATATGTATATATTAAATTACAATTACCAATAAAATTATTTGCGAAACTAAATTATTTCTTGGTCGCAATAAAAATTAATGAAACAAAGTTAGACTGATCAAGATCACATTGCTTGAATGTCTGGAAGGTAGCATATTCGATATCAGTCCCTACTGAATACAACCCTATTTTAAAATGTTTCTTAGAGTTTAATATCCTTCCATTAGAGTGTATCGTAGAAAGAAAGGTGCTAGCTCGAATATCGACTTGCCAAAGATTCAAAATTTTGAGGTAGTTGTCTGTATTTAGCAGATTCTATCGGCAGGTCGAATATAGGAATTAATTTTGCAGTTTTATTCTTATTAAGCTCATTGCTGACATCAATGATTGAAGAATTATTTACGGATTGATAAAATTAATGGAAATATTTGAAGGTGATTAAGCTTTCGTAATTTAGAAACAATGATTGCGTGGAAAACCTCTGACACTTGACGTATTACCCCCAGAGGCATCATTTTCATATGGAGGGCATTATTATCTTGACTTATTTAGATATCTCTTTTGTGAGAATCATGGATTTTCGGCTAAGTTCGGAATCGAACTCATTACCTTCTATAATGAGAGCGACTCTTTTCCTAATCAATCCACTAAAACTATATAATAGGTAGAAATAGCAGTAGTCAATAACCAAATCCTAAAATGACGTTGTTTTAACACTACACAACCGAAATTACAGTCCTATATTAAATTTAATAATTTATTTAATATGCAATTTTTCCCGCATCTTAAGATATATTTAATGAAGAGTGAAAATAAATTTTATTATGACACCTTAAGGTTCATTACATTTCTTACTATATTTTATTTTGTAATAACTGAAACTCTGTATTAAGGAAAAAATCAAGATCAAAATGAGAAAATAAAGCCAAGTGTTAACCTCCACCCTGTCTGTTTCCTGTCATGCTGAAGCTCTTCTTAGCTTATCAATTTTTAGAGCCGACTGTCGAAGTTCATATCGAGAAACCTATATTTATTTATTTCCATTAGACGATGACAGGAAATGGTGTTAAAAATAAATTGATAAAACCATCAATGCGAGCAGTTGAAGTTTTTTTAAATACCAAGATAAAGAGAATGCATCCAATATTTCTCGTGAAATGTCTAAATAACTTATAAAATAACAATAAATTTAAAACAGAATGAAGATGCTATCTGAAAATACTTTTATTGCGAATAAAAATAGAAATGAGAGTTAATACTTTTTGGGGAAGATTTATGGCCTAGTTGTGTTGAACTCGCGGATAAATAATAAAATATTTACGCAAACAAACTAAATTCAATTATATATTTATTTATCAGGTTTTGCTTAGTTAGAGAATAGTTTCAAAGGTTTGAAACTGAAAAAAAGTTGGAATTGTGGAAAATATTATGGCTGAAATAAAACAGTGAAAAATGCAGTAAAATACTACGGAATTCAAACCCAAATTTTTCTTAGTATTGTGTTATGAACTATTTAACTCAAGTTAATACAGTGGGAAAAATAATTGAAAGAATTCATAATAAAAAAATCTTCTTGTATTCGCTTAACATTTAAATGAAATTAATAAGAGCTCCAATATTGGTTCATTATATCAGAATTTCCATTATAACTAAAGGAATTTCTGAAAGTAAAAAATATTCAAAAATTTATGTAACTGGGACAACTTTTAGAGCAGATTATTTTGAAGAATTTATGGTTGATTTTTAATAATATTTTTTGAGATACAATAACCTGGGTAAGGACGACGTCCTTGTATTTAGTTGGTAACAGATTCGATACTTGATCTAGAAATTAATATTGAGAGATTCTATGCATATTAATCTTTCATAAAGTCAATATCCATCCTTGGATACATTGCAAACTTACATTGAGGAAGGTGCCAGCTATGGTATCGACCTCATCAATTTATTTTGATTCAAAATTATGAGGCAATTGGCTGCGTTCAATGGTTTCAGTTGATAAGGAATCAGAATTAAATTGCAATTACCAATAAATTTTACAGAGGAATATTTAGTGAAAATTATAAATATATAGAACTATAATGATTCTCGAAGGTCGAGAATCATTTTGTGATTCTGTTTAGATAGGCTTGATCATTGCTTAGCTTAGGGTCTACAGTATTTCAATATTAAGGCCACTCTTGATTCTGTGATACAAAGATTTATTTCAAATATTTATGAGTGTGGATAAGAGACAGTAATTATGTGGAATATTGCACTTTTTCTCTTTTGAATGCTTTTCGAAAAGTAACATTTATAATATGATGTGGAATGAAAGATTGAAATTCATTGCCTAGTAAATATCTCCTTCCACTGGTGTACCATGCCTGGGACAGGAGAGTGACAGATAAGGTGTCGATCTGGTCTTCTGTCCAGGGTTCATAATCAGCTTTTCACTTCGAGAGCAGCTGTCACGCTGTACTCTCCCTCACTGGGTTTCTAGAGCTTCGTAGGTTGGGGACATGTCCACGTTAATATGTGACGTCCAAAGTAACATATTTTCCACTGATGGGGATGGGGATCTTGAGAGGAGGATGCCAGCCCAGGTGTCACCTAATCACGTGACAGTGGTTAAAAATTACGAGGCACCTAGTGATGGGCGAGGGTTCCAAACGCGTGTTAACCTTAAAGTTCAGCTAGGGGCTCACCGGCACCGCTATATATATATATATATCTATATCTATCTATCTATCTATCTATCTATCTATCTATCTATTCTATATATATATATATATATATATATATATATATATATATATATATATATATATATATATGTATATATATATTCACATCTGTTGGGGTGGGTGCTTGGCAGTTTTCCGAGTTTTCTCTCATGCGAGACAACCCACTATCTATCTATGAAATTTCCCCGGAAGATAATTTTAGCGGTATGTATTAAAATGCCTTCGAACATTAGAATGTAAACTATGAGATAGTGTTGTTGTCTTGAACCAATTAATCTGGCATTATGGGGTGCGCTGCTCCACTTTTCCAACTGAATTGTATTTTGATGTGGAGTTCGACTCTCTCATTACACACATGGCATGGGAACCCGTTTATAGGATAGACAACCACTCACAACTCATTCATAAAAAGAAAGGATAAAGATACGATATAGACAGAAAGAAAAAGTACATCCATGCCCGAACTGGAATTCGAACCCAAGACCACCCTATCTGCAGTCAGGTACTCTGACCACTTGAGAGGGTGGGCGGCAACTACGAGGTGTCAAACAAATATTTAATATTCATATAATAGTAACAATAACAGAAAATAAATAACAGAATTTTTCCTGCGATGTGAGCTACTAAAATATGTTATTTCCCATTATCATGTAAATTATTGTATTCTGATCTTTTATATATTTTGTAACTTTTCCTACGTTTTTTACAGTTCTTGTGAAATGATTCAATGAGTAATTTTCCGAGAAAGCTGCTGCTGTTTTTATTCACAACGGTTACATTACCGTAATTAATTTAAGCTTCTTGAAAATCAACCAGAATTATAACTCAGCATCTATGGAAAAAAAATTCGTATTTAAGAAAGTAGGAGACATTATTCTTAAACATGAATCAGCTCAAAAATTACATTAAACAATAAAGAATAAATAAATATTTTGGTTAAAGGATTGAATTATGCAATTTTTCGAAAAGTATTTGTTAATAGAATGTGTAATACATGAGGATTACTCATCCCTTTCTTGATATCGCAATCTGTTGTTAAACAGTCTTATTCATTAGCGATGAACATGCAACACACATGTGAGTCTGCCTTTCTAAATCTATAAACGAAACTTTTTTTTTAATGCTTCACATACAGATTTCAATAAGGAACAGGAATTTTTTAATAACACTTGTTCCGTGTCTTTGACCATCCCCCATCTGATGTGATAGACTCATTATGCGCATGTGCAAGAATCCAGAGCCTGTCTGAGTATGTAGTATAAATTTATATTTTTATTTCTCATTCTCATCTCAAAATTATTTCTGAGATACAAATTCTTGAAAGTAATCAAACATTTAGTCCTAAGCTGGTAATGGAGGGTTGCTTTAAATTGGATATTGGCGAGAAAGAATTCATTGTTATCTATTGCATTTTAAACTATCAATTGCTTATTAATTGATGAAAAATTCTATTGTGATAATTTATATATACTTATTTAAGCAATACTTAAAAAAATGAATTTTTTCCTTATATAGTTAAAAACGAAGAGTTTAATTACAAAAACCTTTCGATAATGATATAATGACTGTATATTTACGCGCTTATATCATTATATATTATAAAATAATAAAAATGTAAATTACAAATTTAAATTGTTAAGTTGTTAAATTTTTGTAGCAGTATGTTTAAATAATAATATATGGATTTAAAAAGTACATTATACAATAAATATGTAATAAAAATATTTTTGATTATATTCAGAATACAAATGATTATTACAAATCTTTCTTGCATTGTCTTGTTTCCAAGCAGAAGATTTATAGCAAGTTTATTTTCAATCAACCAAACAAAATCGAATATTACGAATTCGACAACTGTTTAGGCATTTTTGAATATATATATATATATTTATTTTTACCTTTCTCTCATTACCAATTCTGATAAGACATCTGAAAATTGATTTATTCGATTCGAATGTCTTGCTCCTTATGTTCGTGACCATGAAAGCAGTGAATGTGATCTTAATATCGGTAATTTTAGATTGTTTTCAAGTATCCATTATCGTTTTATTCAGTTGGGTTAGGAGTATTTATATCCATAACATTTCTAACACATGAATTTAAATGTCGTAGTTCTTGTCAGTAATCAGTTAACCTGTTAGGTTCAATCCTCTCGGCAATTTTTTTCATATTTTTAATCTCCCTTTAGACGTCATGATGCATGACATGAAAAATGCCTTTATTTATCTCCATGTCAATTGTAAAATTATAAATTTATATAGAAGTATCTTAGTAATAGGATAACTATTCTTCAGAGCGAAAAGTCCCTGGCTCGGTGCCAGCTACTGTTGAAGAATGGGAGGAATTCTTCTGCTGTTGATCTGTTGGGATGGGTGCTTAGGTATTTTCCTGGTTTTCTCCCTTGCGATACGTGAATATGGCCCACTATCTATGAAAAATCCTCCCGAAAGATAATTACGCGGTGGACATTATGGCTTATAAGAGCCTTAAGCTGTAAGATAGTCTACAACGCAAAATCAAAATTCTATTCAAATACTGCTTTATACTCCTTTTCCAGTTCTTGTTGATATTTCTTCAAATATTTCGTTAAAATATTGGAGTTTAAGTTCACATATATATCAACTTATATTCAGAAAACTCTACTCATGTAGTTTTTTGAGCTGTACTTCCTAGGACTACTTCCTGGTTTCATACCCATTTCCCATACCCACCCGTATAACATTTCGTCTCCTTTTCATAAATATATCAATTTATATTCAAAAAGCTTTACTCGTGTAGTTTTTCGAGCTGTACTTCTTAAGATTACTTCCTAGTTTTATCCCCATTTCCTGAAAATATAACACTTTTAAATAATGACATTAGTTGCTCTTTGTTCTAAGGTATATATGGGTAATTTGCACTCCTTACTAACAACTTAAAAGCATTGAAAAGTTACATTGAAATTCCTGACGAATTTAAGAGTCAGATAATTAAGATACCCGCTTAAAAATGATAATAAGGAGATAATCTCTTCCATTGACTTTAAAAAAAAAAAAAAAAAAGGAACTTACTTAACTAATACCAAACTAACGATCTTGAACTAGAGTAACTCTAATTTAGAAATGATTAAGACTGTCGCTTGCAAATGACGATAACGCGACCTTCTTTACAAAAAATTTAAATAAAAAGTTATCCTACTTCATATTAAAATAAATCTTACCAATTTTAACGATCTTATTTAAGCCAATGAGAGTCTTCTTCGCAAGATATAATTAAGATAATCACTTTGAAATGATGATAAGGAGAACCTTTGCCACTGAATTTAAATAAGGAATTTTTCCAACTTATCATCAAGGATTTTTTCCTTGGCGATAACCACCAAGGAAGTTTTGGAATTGTACATTAAGTTACATTTTTGCTTTAATTTCCTATTTTTGTGCTACATTTTCTTAATCTGCCTTTGCCGCATCTTTTAATGAAAAAAAGTTATGTTTAAAATAAAATATAAGAAAACGTAAAATGAAATTTAAATAGAAATATTGTAATTTATTTTGTATTATGAAATTCTTACATAACGGCTTTTTAATAATTTTTTTTAACAATTAGCAAAACTTCTGTGACGAATTCTGGATTCCAATAACTCTAAGGGGAATTTAATATCTGCATAATCAGCTCTTATTATAAATTTTTGAAAGACAATTGTTCTCTGGATCTGATCTGACATCCAGTGGATCTTTCAAGCAAACGATGACAAGATAAGTATAAATATATGTAAATTTATTCTACTTATTTATGTTTTAATATAGCAAATTTTTAAATTCATGTTTAACTACAGTTAGAATTTGTGCGCTAGGAAAATTTTTAACTAAAATATAAACATTTAAATCTAATGTTTGCAATTATTTTATTAGAGGAAGATATTTTTCTAAAATAAAATTCATTGGGCACCATGGAATAAAGAATGCTATTCAGATTACTGTTATATTAAATTTTAATTTAAAATTGAAAACTAAATACTGCAAAATTAATACTAAGTCATTCTGTGATCCAGATGTTTAATCTCCAGATTGTTTCTGATAAACGTCAGAGATTCTAGGACCGCATTTCATTTGGAAAACAAAATATTCACCAAAACAATATATCGGTTTGGAGAAAGAAAGAGAGATAAAGTTCAGAGTACATTTTCTTTAAAATCGAAGGATTTTTTTCATTTATTAAATTCTAGAAGTTTTCTTTCGCAACTATGGGACTACAGTTGTTACTAACTGTATTAAAAATATAGTTTGAGTAACTATACATGATAAATAGTTAATTAATATATAATGGTAAATGAGTGATTATGACTTAGAGCAATGATTCGCAACTTCTTTTCTTTTGTCTCGGCTTAACGATTTTAAAATTTGGCGACACAAAAATAAGTTTAGAAATTGTTTATTTACCTACAGACAATTACAACGTATTACAATGTGTAATACACTTTATGATAATAATTTTTTTAATGTAAATTAATATAGTATGTACTTCAAAAACAACAATACGTTTATTACGAGATTACATTACTCGTAATAAAAAAACATGATAATTTTTATATATTTCTAAAATTTGGCTGCACACTTAAAGAACTTGGAGACACTGAGAACTGCCGCTACTCAGAATTTGAAAATCACTAGCTTAGATGTAAATGAATTTGAAATTTCAGGCGAAATTGTTTGTTTATTTGAAAAATAAATTGAATGACATACCATTCAAGTGGTCATATAAAAACTTTCAGTTAAGAAACGAATTATAATGTACACAAAAGAATTAATTCATGAGGGAACATTTTATTTTAGTTAATAACTGATAGCTTTTAAATGTATGACAGAAGCTAATCATACAATATAGAATGAAATATTCTTCTTTCGTGAGTGTTCTCATTACTCATTTGTCCATAAATTGGATGTTCTATGTTATCATTTATATAACAAATATATTTTATTTTTATGAATTGTAATTAATTTATGATGAATCGCATTTATTCGCAAACTTGGTTTCTTAATCTTCTTGTGTGAGAGATATTTTGAAAATTCCTACTGCAATCAACTTTCTGCCTTATATAATTTCTAAATAACATATAATCGATACCGTGAAGTGAGAAGCTTAGCAGATGACAGCAGTTGCAAGGTATTTGAACTGCTATATTTGAGTGCCATTAGAGAGAAAATCCGAAAAACTCTCTAATAACAATGCATGAAAAAAGAAAAAAAAAAAAAAAAAAAAAAAAACAAACTAATATCCCATTGTTTCATAGATGCTGGAATTGAGACCAAGAATTTTAGAAACGTTTTATCGCTACATCCTGAGTCTCCTGATTAATAGATCTTGTTTATTTCTGTTATTTTTAAAGATATTATACAAAAAAAAATATATAGTTGCTTTATTTATTAAGGATTAATTTTCAGCCATAGAACCTCGACGAATTTACAATCTAAAAAAGTCTCTTTTTCATAAATTTACTAAAAATGATTTAATTTGGAATCGTATAAGTCATCATTTTCGAAGTCTGAACTTTAAAACCAGTTCACATTTACCTGCTGAACGGAAGGCGACGAAGCGACCGGGAATAAATCAGTTCAAAATCTAGATAAACTATCTGTTAGAAAATTTTTTTAACCCACTTCAGTAACTCTTGATCAGCAACATACCATCACATTGCACAACCGAAATATAAATTTGTTTTTAAGCCAGTCCCTTTACAACATGCTTAATAAATGAAAAATTGGAGCTATTTAAGAATTCGAAGTCTTACAATTGTAACATTTATTTTTTTTTAAAAGTTAGATACTTTTACAATATGCCAGTAACCAATCAATGAATTTTCATGCGTTCGCTTTTGATATCGATATATTTGAAAGGTTACCAACCAAAAGTTACTGGGTAAAATATATGAAATTTTTCACAAGCAAAACTTTCTAGATCAGCTGTCAAAATATGTAATAGCTTCTCATCATATATTTTGACAGCTAAAGTCTAATATTATCTGTAAAAAATATTATTTTTTAAACTATTACTATTATTATTATTTAAAATTAAAAAAATGTTTTAAATATTAATTTTAAAAAAATATTACTTATAGGAAAAAACGAAATCCGGACAATCCAATATTATCATGCAGTAATGATTTTTTAAATAAATTTTATCGATATTTTTAATTTTAAATTATTAAAAATATCCTTTAGTGTATGAGAAGAAGTGAATTAAGGAAAGACTCGCGATCAAATTTGCAGACTAACTTTAAAATATTCTTCAAAATGACGAAAATTTTATTGTGTTTTCCATTAACAAAATTTTATTTGACTAAAATGTTACAGAAAAATTAAAATGACACACGTCAAATTTAAAATATATTTCTGAAACTGTTTCATCTACAGATTTCATACCAATGAAACATCTGTAACAAATTGTTACATGTTATTAGGAAGTACACTAAAAACTATCTGCTTGTTTTACTGTCATATTCCATTCTATATTTTTTATATTCTTTAAAACTAAAAAAAAAAAAAAAACATTTTTGTTTTTATCCTTGATAACAATAAGCAATAACAAATTTGAAATTAGATAGATAGTTTTAATTCTTAATAGTATATTACTTCAACATTTGCTCTCAGTTAATATATAGCTTTGAAAGTTTTACTATCAATAATAAAGTGAAAGGAAAAACCAGAAAATCATAGTTAGAATTCCTAATCCATTGTAATAAAGCATTCAAATGTATGAAATAAATCGAATTACTAATGTAAATTTTTCCTTGTTTCACTTCCCTGATAGTTATCAGTTGATATCAGCTTATCAGATGAGAGACTGTAGTTCAGGTTTCGCTTTTTAAATGTAGCTGTTTAAACGAAAACATTTTTTTTTCAATGGTATTAATTGAGAATAATTTAAGTATTTAAATTTTTTTTGTTCATAAATTTTTCAGAATTAAAAAACTCATTTCTTACAAGTTTAACTTTTGAAGTCACAATACACTATTTTATCGTTATAAAACTAAGAAATATAGTATGTATCTACATAAATAAAATTCTTATTTTGCTTCTCTGTCCCAATTTCGTTTTAGAATGAATTAAAAACGATTACTCGAAGTGGAATGAGAGTCTCTATGGTAAATTTAAAATAAAACAAAGCTTTTTTTTTCAATTTTTGTTTGATTATTGCGTTTGTAATTAATTTTAAACATAAATAATGCTGATTCAAACACTTTGTAAAGCTGCTTGTGGAGCAATGCAATAGTTAAAAGTATGACACATTCCGTCCAAAACTGCTTTTGCTTCAACCAAAAACTTCAAGAAAGAAACCATTTTTTCCCAGTCTTTTTCTCAAAATTGTCATCTATCCATTACTGTTGGATATTGAAAATAATATTTATATGGCGTTGCATCCCTTTCTTTCTACATTTCCGAAATTGTAATTTTTAAAATTATTTACGTTCCTCCCCAATTTTTATAAAGATTTATTGTTATTTTTTCCACCGAATGCGTTTTCTCTTTTCCCATTGTGTCATCGGTCGAAACTAAATTGGAAAACGGTCCCGATACCAGTGTTCAATAACTTCGTATTAAAACCAAGTTTTCTAACATTATATATCTCATTCAATTTGATTTTAGTTAATATATACAAGATATTTCATTCGTAATGCTGCACATCGTTCTAGCAAGCTGTTTTGTTGCATCAGCACACTTCCCTGAATTTGTCCCAAAATTGGGCTCTACTAGTTAGAAGCAAAGTCTTCGCAATTTAATAGCAAAAATCAGTCAGACATTGCGACTACGACCTGTTGAACACGCCTCAGCCGTCGTAGTGTGCGATGGATCATCAGTTAGTTATGTCGGGACTCTAACTCACTACCCTCCCATAATGAGAATAACGCCTTAACTAACTAATCCAGCGTAGACTCTTTAAGGTATGTGTTATAATTAAATTATCTTGTAATGTATTATAATTAAATAATCTTTGTGAAATCTTGCACTTTTATATGCTTAATTCTAAAGCTTCATGTTTAAACTGAAGTTTCAATCAACAGATATATTTTTTTAATTATTTGGATTTTTGTTTACCTTGGTATGTTGTATATAAAATATCCAATGTAACTTCTGGTTCTATTTTGATCGTATTAATCTACTGTGTTTCTCTTTCTTTTCATTTGATCAGTAGATTACAATTAAATTATGCTTTGCATTATACACACTTTTATGTGTTAAACTGTGAGATTTTATGTTTCCTCGTTTAAATAGAAATTTCTCAGTCAGAAGTAGTTAAATTCTTTTAAGTTCTTGCTTATTTCGTCCGGATTCGATAAAAATTGCGTAAAAATACTTATGTATATTATTCTTGGTTTTACTACATTGATTTCAAGTTTGCTTTTTCTGTTCATTATTAGGCGGGATCTTCAAAGTCTGGGTAAACGTTTTACCTGGAAAAATGTAAATTAAGTTAAGCATGGCAGTCTCAGATACCAACTATAATTTCATTGAACTTTATGCTGTTTTTATTGTTCGGAATTTCAGCCTTTTAGCGCCATAAGGGGCGGAAGTGAAGGCATCCTTATTTAGTGGACCACCCAATGGGCATATCACTGCGATTCGAAAAGTGGGTGGATTTCCGTAGTTTAGAAGAAAGGACCAAGTATACCACAAGACTAGGCATGTTACACCGTCAGAGACAATCAAGGGGTGTTGGTCACATTTAGAGGTAACATTTCACATGGAGGACATTGCGGCCAAATCCTATTTCATATGCCCCAGCCACCATTAATGAATATGCTTGATCTTCGGTTGGGTCGGGTTTCGAACTCGCTATTTGTCGGCAATGAGAGCAACCATTAACCAACAAGGCCACTCCATCTCGTTGAATCAACTGTAAAAGGACTTCAGTGAAACGCAGCAAACAGATTTAGTTAGTATGTATGTGTATATATTTTCTAAATTAGGTGTTTTATGTTGCCATAACAACACTTTTGTTGCTACAATTTTGTTCCATTTTTCCAAAAAATACAAAAATTCAAACATATTATTAATGGAAACCATAAAGTATTTTATAAGAATAATAAAATCTAAGCAATATTTTAAAATGCTATTAACATATTATAGTAATATATATATATATATATATATATATATATATATATATATATATACATATATAGTGCATATATTTGTGTATGAATACCGAGCAGTCATATTCCGAAATGTTATGATGAATCATATTTCACCCACACAACTGATGAAATCAGAAATGACGAAAAGGAAGTCTAGAAATACTGGTGCATATGAGGAAAATAACAACAAAATCATTCGATTGTCCTTGAAAAAAAGCTGCATCACTCTCTATTGTTTTTAATCCTTATTCAAAAATATGTATGAATATTACTATAAATTTTGTATTCTAATATTTTAGATCAAAATCTTGACTTAAATATTACATTACAACATGACTTCTTATTTAAATAAGATTTTCTTTAAAATTTGGATCATAATTTTCGTTAAGATTTCAAGCAGATTTTTTATTTATCACAATATGATATCCATACAAGGTCTTGTCAATCTCATTTTTGTATTGTTTTTAACAATATGCATGCTTTTTTTTATTCATTAAATAGTTTAATTAATAATATCCATTGTATTAAGGCATAAATAGTATGCATAATTAAAAAAAATATTTCCTCTTAATAATATGTATATTATTTGTTTACAAACTTTGTAATCATCAACATTATATTACCAATGCTTGGATTTTAAAAATACTTATATTTTTGAAGTTTTGAATTTATTTTCGCATTGGTGATAATTACTATTTTTTTAATGAGCTTATGAAATTCTAATTTGTAATAAATCAAAATGATCATTTAAAATTTTATGAATTTTTTTTGTTTTTTTTTTTTTGCCTGTAAAGAATCAACAATTGAAATAAATTGGAACTACTGTAGATTAACTAGTGACTTTGATTTTTAAAAATCAGAAAATAAATAAAACTAGAATAATAAGAATTTTTTAAAGTTTTCTTCTAAAGACAAATGTACTTTTAACAAGTCAAATGTACTTACTTTCTTTTTTTTTTTAATGAAATTCTTACCTAAAAGTCATTTATGAGAAGCTATTATGTATATGAAAGTATCACAACTTTATGTAATTAAACTATTCACATACACACACTCTAGCGGTAGCAAATCTTTTTCGTTGAGAGCTAAGAGATAAATTCTCTTCTGAAAATATTTTAAGTTCTCGATGAAATTTAAAACGCCTCTGACATCACAAAGCAACTTAATAGCTGTTGAAATGATGTTTTAAATTCCTAATTTTACAATTCATAATAAGTCCATTTATCATATTAATATGATTTGTAGTTGTATATTAGGTAAAAATAATTTTCCATGAAAATTTATAAATACAATAAATTTTTTAAAATTAAAGCAACTTAACACTCCATTTTTAAAAAAAAATTTCTAATTTTTGATAAAATTCCTGCTATAATTAATGAGATTAAAATTTAAATTCATTTTTTTAAAATATTTTCAAAGCTTAGTTATTAAGTTTTAAGTAATGAATTTTGTGATAAGTATTAGTTGTACTGTAAGCTAATATAAATTCTTAGCAGCGCCTTTGAGCAATATTTGAAAATAACATCAAATGATA
This sequence comes from Latrodectus elegans, assembly GCA_030067965.1. Taxonomy (NCBI): domain Eukaryota; kingdom Metazoa; phylum Arthropoda; class Arachnida; order Araneae; family Theridiidae; genus Latrodectus; species Latrodectus elegans. The sequence goes on along the minus strand of CM057811.1, from coordinate 67,042,906 downwards.
ATTATAAGATTTATATATATTTAAAAGTTTGATACTCTCTTTTTCAGAGTAATTTATTTCTTTCCTAAAATAATTTGACTTGTAATCTTGTTGAGAAGGCTGATTTATTAAGCAATTTTGTATCGAATGTATAAAATTAAGCCTTAAACTAGAAATTTTTGACGTAATTATGATATCATATTTTTCAAAAATATTATTGAATTTTCATAATCTTGAATACATGAATGATTAATAAGGGTATCCATGAAAATGTGTTTGGAGAAAGAATTTTCTGAAGAATAAATTAATTCATGAAGTTACATTCCAATTGAACAAGGAAGAAATAAATATAATATTCCTTTTTGAAAAAAAAAAAAAAAATGTATGGACGAAAAAGAAATACATTTCATAAATATATTTCATCGTTATTTATTTTTTCGAATAATTACGAAATGTTATATTGCGGCACACAAAAAGAGTAATTGAAAAACAATTAATCTAAGAAAGTAAGTATATCTCAGGATTTGGTTTTTATCTATGATGGAATAAATCACATTATATTGAAGAGTGAACTATGGTCCTGTTACAACTTTTTACAATCAGTAAATAAAAAAAAAAGCTATTCATTTCTTGAAAAAAAATTTTTTATCTTAAATTTAATCTTGAAAATAATATTTTAAATTAACGATAAACCTTAAGCGCTAGAGGAAAGATGATGAAGAAAATATTCCTTCCAAAATACAACATCCCTATTTAGAGCTTTGCTGTTCAGTAAAATATGGAAGCTGTGTTTGATGTATGCACACAAAATAGGGAGAAAAGTAAAATTTTCTATCAGTAAAAAAATATTTCTCTGTATTTAATAACACATTTTGTGAACGGTCAAAACATTATCAGAATTATTATTAAAGAATTCGATTAACAAATGCGGTATCAGACCAGTGACCTCTCGGTCTCCACATACGTAAGTGATATTCATCTACTGCGTATGAGAAAGTGAGACTCGTTTTAAGCAATAACATTACTTCATGAACATCAATCCAGAAGATAATGCCTATGTTGTGGGGATATGAGCAATTGCCAGTTGTCTGTCAGTAACAGAGTAAATGAAGTCGAATAAACCATAAGCTATATTGTTTGTGACTTGTTAGTTTTGACATGGAGATATGGATTGCTTTCTTGATTTCTCTAAGCTTTTGTGACTGCAAATGTTGTGAATCATTGAGATTTCCTTACCAAGACTTTGTATTTATCATATATAGTTTCGATCAAAACAAACACACACACGCTCTCGAATTGTAACACTCTTAAACTCAACCAGAAGCAATTTAAAAGCGCTTCACACAAGTTTCTGTTGTGATTAGTGCTCAAAGGGTTGTTAGCTAATCGTTTTCGTATCTCCTCAAATCACATCAGAAGATTAAACTTCTTAACTCTGGTTAAACATTTTTCTAAATCACTATTTCTTAAAATGTGGTTGACAGTTAGGATTGCCAAAAATTTTAATAGTTTTGACTCTTATCTAATTTATATTGTAATTGTTTTAGATTTACAAGCATTTTTATACACTGCATTTGAAAATAGATAAGAGTACAATGCAGACAAGCCAGAAACCAAAACGCGTTTCGAAGAATTTTTTATAACTGAAACGTTTATTTTACTTTTTTACATGTTGTTGTTGTTACTTATGACATTTGGACAAGCCAAGCTCTCTAAGCCTTGGCAATGAGGAATTTAAGTCAATAGGGAGCGTCTTTCATTTTAATCAGAGCAGCACAAAGGTGAAAGTATGTCTTTGCTCTATTTTAAAATCCGATAGATGGCACCACCAGAGGATCTACTCTCTCAATTTTGATATTGATCTGAAAGGAACTTCCTTAGTAATGAAGAACCGATCTTTATGGAGGTATTTAAAATTTTCATCTCATTATAGATAGACGAGAAGAAAATTGGCTAGAACCTAAAATAGCTATAAAGGATTCTCTCCCGTGGTCAGACGAAATATCGTTATCTATTTTATTGATTTTCTGATATTGTACTGATATTTTGTACAATATCAAAAAATCAGTACTGACATTTTGTTAAAAAAGTCCATTAATGAAGAAAATGTAAAACTTCGTGATTTCGGCTATGATTAAAGTTAATGTTTGAATTCAACCTAGTAATTAATTTAATTTTATTATTGTATTATATTTGTAAGTTTGTTACTTATTTAAAAAATTCACATTGTTTTATGTCTCAATGTGTAAGTTAACGAGTTCAAACTGCAAAAGTAAATTAAGCAAATGAAGATTTGACAGTGATTCACGCATTGTTTAAGGAAGCCCCCAAACCACAAAAATTTTAAGAAACCCTGTTCTACATGATTATGTATATTTATGCAAGTTTGTTGTGAATGTATTATTTATTCTTACATCAAAATAAAACATTTTATATATGTTTTCGTCTTTGTATTCAGATAATATTTATCGATCAATATTGAAGATGTATCATCATTTTTCTTAAAACATCACAAACTGCTTTTTAATTTATCTACATTTAAATAACATGTTAATTGATTCTTATATGTGGAATTTTAGCTTTGGAATTGTCTTAAAAAATTTTATTTAAAAAAAAATTCCTATTTATTAAATGGATCTGTTTTACTCAAGTTACATTCTTTTCAATGAATTTGAATTATCTTTAAACAATGCATCTTCCAGCAATAAAAAAGTGTCTGGGCAGAAAAAACGTTACTATTTTGTTTAACAAATATAACGCCATATAAATTATACCTGGCTTGTGTAAAATTGTATTTTAAGATACATTTTTACAAATAAAGAGCCTTTTGGAGGTTGCTTCAGTAAACCCAATGTGTCTTCTGTTAAGGCTATTTCTTTGGTGTTACTTCTTTCTTGTCTTACAGACAAAAGCCCAGGAAACAAATTCCTTTTTTCCATGTCATGTCTATTAGATAAGTGTTATAATCTGGTGTTCCCAGATCTCTTGAGTGAAAATCAGAGTAATAACTATTACTTTGGTGATTTATATAGTTTATTCCATTGTTTTTCTTTCCATAAATTGCACAAGATGATTTTTTAAAAATATTTGCAATAGTTTCAAATGAAAAGATTTAGATTTAATTGATATTTGTTCTTAAATTAAATTAGTTCTTTCTCTAAAAATAAAAAGATAGTATTTTCTATTCATATTGAACATTATTTTTTTTAAGTAAATCTTTGCCAACATCATAGTGGAATGTACTTTACCTGTAAAAAGTGAAACTAACAGTTAATTGGTTAGTTCTATTATTCTTCATCCCAACAATTAATATGTTCAATTTCCACCAGAATTGAATTTCATTGTATTTTAGAATCCTTTTTATACCATACTATGGAAAACGAAAATTACAAATAAAAAATTCATTGAAATAAAATTTAAAAAATTCAGGGAAAAGTTATTTACTATCTTTTTTAAAATATCAAGAAATTTTCACTAATTTGCACTTGTAATGAGAAGTTCTTATGTTAGAAACATTCTATATTTAATATAAAATAATCTTATGCTTAAAGTACAAAAAGCAAATTTTGTAGCACTTTCAAGAAAATAAGCTATTGCAGACAGTATCTCACATTAACAAATATTTTTCTATTTTGAAGTGTTGATTTTCTTGAATTCAGAAAATTTGGGTAATTGGTTTATAATTTAAAAAATCTTTCAGAAAATTGGAAGACTTATAAAGTATATCTGGCATAATGTTCAATTTAAAAATTAATAGTTTATATTCAATGGATTTAGTTCTCATACTGTTATCCATTCCAAATAATTGCTATATCTAATTTATTAAATATTATACACTCCAAACAATATCAATCACGAATTACAATTTTCACACAAATAGTGAATTTGAATTGAAATATATTGTTTTCAGAATACTTAAGTAATGATATTCTAAGGAATTTTTTCTATGATTGAGGAAGAACATAATTTTAAATATGATACACAAAGTATGACATTTTATTACTCTACCTTAGATAACTTTGGAATAATTATATATTTTCACTTATACCTTCCTGTATTAATATAGAAATTTAAAATAATTTTTTTTAACGATTTTCAATTTAATGAGTAGATAAATTCATTTGGGCCTGACAGTTTCTCATGCAATTTACTTTGAAAAGATAATAGCAAGATATAATTCAAAATATAATGTTGGTTCAATTGCTTAATAACAACAAAGTACTTGCTTTATTCTTAGGAAGTTCTTTATTTTATTGAAAATGTGCATCACCATTTTCATAAAATTTCAATAGCTTTCAAAGCTAATAATTTATTTGTGAAAAATACACATAATTAGCAATTTTTAATAAAAATATTTTTTCTAATGGTTTCCAAATGATTTCAGCAGCATCTTCTCCCGAAACAGAACAACAAATTTCCAACCAATATATTAATTTTAGTACAATATGTACTATATCATTGCACTTTTTTCATTATTTTAATCTATTTCAGCAAATGAATACGATAACTATATGGAAATAAAAATTAAATAGCAAGTCAAAAAGTAAAAAAATCAATGCTAATTTTATTAAAAGTATTGTTAATGTCTAAAGAATAAGATTTATCTTTTTCACAATTTATAGATTAGTTTAATAAATCCTAGAATCAAATCTATAACCAAAAAAGATCTTCAGATACATTTATCAACAATAACCTTTTGAAAATGAATTTCATACTTCTCATTAATAATAGTAGATTACTGAAATAACAGAAATTACAGGCAAAAGTGAAGATTACATCTTTTTATTCCAGTAAATTAAGCATAGACTAATAAAGTCACAATTATTATAAAATATTTAATTATTCAATAAATTATTTATCCTAAAAATTCTTTTCTGCATGTTTTATGAAGCAGTATTATTTTCAAAATGAAAATTTTAAATTGTTTTCTTGATTTCATGGGTTTTTTACAGAGTGGAAGGATGTGATCCTACAGTATTAATTCCTATAAAGAATTAAATCTTTGCAATTTTGATGTCTTGAAAAAACTTTTCAAATGAATTTAATAATTTTAATAAAATTCAAAATCAATTGAGTATTTTTTTAGGTAAATATATATTTAGAAATAATTATAACATCAAGTTAAAATTCAAACTTATCTTAATTTCCATATAAAACATATAAAAATAAAAAATTACTAGATCCTAGGAAAATTATTAGAAATAAACAACATGATATATAGCAAAGAACTTTTTAAGCCACATGAAAATAACACACAAAACTTAGAGGTTAAAAAAACGCATATATTTTAATATTACTCTATATAAAATTAACCAGACATTAACCCTGATTAATACTGCCAAGAAAATAAGTCAAAAAAATATAAATACATTAGTAAGATAATTACACACAATATTAAACTGAATATACACTGAAAATATGGAATTCTTTATAAAATGTAAAAATACAAAATTGGTACAATAAGCATTTTTTCATACACTACCAATTTCACATTAATAAATAATTTGGGAATCCTAACAAAATGTATTTTAAAATATATCAGGGTTGAAATATTAAAATTTTACATACAATTTTAATTAAAGAATATACATAATAAAACTAATTTACACATAGTAAATGAATTTTAACATCTAGTTTAAACAAAAAGAATAAGATTACAATTATTTATGATCTATGTTCATATTTTACAGTAAATATATTATAAGAGACAGCATGAGGGAAGAAGTTTAGATTACATTACATTACATTATAATTATGTTAATACATTTATAATTATTTAAAAATTTTAAAATAAGATTACACAAATGAAAATAAATTTGATATATTTTAGCATATTACTACATAGTTTACACATTTTTATTCCCATTAAAAGTTAATAAAGTTTTACAAAATGATTTTTTTGTAGTAAAATTTTGAATATATAGGTTGATTTAGAAAAAAGTATATAATTTGTATATTGAAAACAAAGTTGATTCAGTCATTTTCATCTATGAAAATCAGTGCACAAAATTAAATAATATTTTTCCTTGTTAAAAGTCCCTAAATGCAAAAGCAGACTAATGATAAATAATTTGTGATAACAGTACTGAATAACATAAAGAGAACAAACACCGTTGTTTCCAGAATCACCTAGAAATTTCCAAAAGTAGCTTGAAAGTTTCAAGCATTTAAAAACTCAATAGTTTATTTGCACTTATTTACAATTCTTAGTATATATATATATAATGATATTCTTAGATATATTTTCAGCATCACATTCTTAACAAGTCCAAATTCACATACATTGCATCAAAATCAAGATGTAAAGTTTTAATGATTCTGACGGCGTCTGAGAGCTCTCTGCTTGTCAAACCGCAGTTCCATCTCTTCCAACACTTTGGGAGTGTAACGAACAACCAACTTCACTGTTCCTTGGGCAGCTTTCAGTAGCTCCACGGCCTTTTCATGGTTTTCTCCTTCAACACTCACTCCATTAACAGACAACAATTGATCACCTCTTTTTAGACCCCCATGACGATCAGCAACCCCTCCAGGTATGATTCTGGAAATGTAAATTGGAGAATTTTGTTCACGCCCACCCATTACATTAAAACCCAAACCTTCATCGGTTTTAGGAAGCTCAACTACTCTAGGATGGGCGTGTCCTTCACTAGCAGCAAAGGCAGCTACAGTAGCTTTTGCAGTTGCACTAGCTCTGATATCGGGACTACCTGAAATATCTACTGTTTCATAAACATGCTCATAAACTTCTCTAACGGCGGTACAGAAATCGCTTTGCAAGACTTTCTGAAGAGCAGCTAATTTTTGATTTGGTAACTCACCGCTCTTTTGAAGTTTCTCAAGAAGTTCGATTGCTCTTTTGACATCCCTTTCTAGTGTTAGAGGTTCTGCAACGGAAGCCATAATTTTGATTGAATATATTTAGAAATCTTTTTATATTAATTTTAAGAACGTCCAGCAAACGAACTCTGTTTATTTTGCTTGATTATAAGATGAATTTAGCGGTCACCGTTAAGTTAAAGCAAAATCATTGAATTCTATAAGAATTTTGAATAGTAAATTAAATTTTTAAAATATAGAAAAAATATAAATAAAACAGTTAAAATAAACTGATATCAATAATAAATCACGAAACTTCAATTCTTATTTATAAAATATATTTTTTACTTGACTGTTATGCAGTGTCATCTTTAGAAATACTATAACTTCTACAATCGCCGGTTCAATCAACAAAAATTATGGCTGCTACTGCTGTTGCTGTGTTTTCGTCTGGTAAAATAAATACCAATTTCTCGTTTTTTAATGATAATAAAGTTTACAAAGAAGAATGCGTGCTTTGCTTTGATACACCGGTATTTATATTATTATTTTTCTTATACTTATTTTAATTTTTACTCGTGCAAATATGTTTTATCTAACCGTCATGCTTGTATAGCTTATTTATTTATATTAAAATATTTAATGTAAATGTATGAATACATATTTAATATTTTGTGTAAATTAAAATTAATTTAAAGAAATTTCCAAATTTTTTTCGCTGTCAATAGGTATTACTATTTTTAATTACTGGGTACATATTTGAAAATAATTTTCACTTGAAAATGTCATTGCTTACATAAGTTACTCAATGCATTTATTCGTATTCATAATTTGAATTCTTTCAGTAAGTTTTGCTTAAAAAAATATTAAATTTAAAGAAAAAACCCCAAAATTACATTAAAGTTAATATTTCATAAAAAGGTGATCTGAGATATTTTATCCTTTAAGAAATCAATATTATTATTAATCATACGAAAGATGTCATAATCCCTTTACGAGAAATTTCATCTGCGACGAAAAATTGTCTTCCGTCTTATGTAGTCATATATCATAAATATTTATTACATTCAAATACGACTAAATATTACAATAGACAAATTAATAATAATTAATGAGGAAATTGGGTTATACATTATTGATATTTGTTAGAAAATGCATATAAATATCAAATTCGAATAGTAGTTAAAAAGAATCAGTGGTTTCTAATTAATGATTGAATAAAAATAATGCTCTTTTTAATATATTTTTTGAGCAACACTTGAAACTCTCTTATTTCTTGTAACAGTGAAACAATGGATATGCTTGTAATGCATAATTGCTTACATATAACAGAATGACAGGCATAAGGGACCCTACACAACATCCCCCCTCCTTTTTTTCAACTGAATTTTATATATTGAATATTTTCAATGTCATCCTTTCTTGACTATTAATGTTTTTTACTTGTTATCCTTTTTTATTTTTGCTGTAGATTTTATTATTTGAAAATTGGTAAATTAAGAAATCAATATGGAAAAATTAGTTGATTTATTATAAACTATAGGATTTTTATCAATAAAAATTATTTCAGTATTTTTTTGTTTTAGTGGTTTGAATAAAATTTTTTCAGAAATCTGAATGGAGAAACAAGTATAATATTCATACAAATTAATTTGAATTTAAAGGTTTATAATTTGAACTCATTTTAAAATGGTACTTTAGTGTTATCTGGGGGTCAATGATTATTTACACATAAAAAAATTGTTGACTGTAGTTTCGATTGTGTATGTTGTTTTGCATTATTCATTTTTTTCAGCATGGTTAGTTTTGAAATTAATGTTTTGTTTGTTTCATTTTACACACCTATTTGTGGTGTTTCATTTTACACACCTATTTGTGGAGTTTACTTAAAAATGGAACATTGTTTAAAAATTAGCTGGAATTATAGTATTAACAGCCAAAAATTCTTGATATACCAAGAATGTGAAATTGCATTTCTGGAAACTAATATTTAGTCTACAGAAGATATCAAATTAAAATTTAGAAAGATACTACAGTGTTTTTTTTTTTAATAATTTTATTATTAATTTATTATTGATGTATGAAGAATTAGCATCTATTAAACTCAGGATAATAATTTCTTTAAAAGTTTTTTGTAAGAAAATAAATTTAAATATTTTATGAGAAAATTTGTTGTAGTGCATGTAAACTAAAGTATTTAAGAGAATCATTAACAAAAAATTATAAAACTAAGAAATTTACAAGTTGAAGTAATTCAAAATAAGGATAAAGTTATTTAAAATTTTCTTAATTACTCTGAAAAGAACTCATTTATAAATGAAGATCATTAATTCAAATAAATTGTTTAAAAGTAGTTTGCATTGACTTGCCCAAGTATAAATGTAGGAATTCTCCAAAACTTTTGATGATTCTTTAGCACTTTGAAACTTAGTTCATAAAATAAATAAATAAAAAAAATCCCCCAAGAAGGATTATATGACATCTATCTTTTGAGTATATAAAACATGCTGCCAAAATTGGTTTGACAAAACTGCAAATTTAAAGTGATTAATTTGTTTTTGATGTAAGTAAAATCTATTGTTATCAGTAGACAATTTATCAATGAATATTTATGAAATATTATACAGATTAAATGTAAGTGCTTATTTCTCAATATTTTGTTAATGTTATTTGTGTTGATGGAAAAAGTTATTACATTTTTTTTCTAATGCTTTTATTTCCTAATTGTTTTTTATAAGTTTCTTTTAAATGAATTATTTCAATCTGAGCATTTAAAACAGCTAATATTTCAAATTAAAAATTATATATTAATTTATTTCTCATTTATTAACCTTTTGAGTCCGGCGTCATCGTTTAAAAAAACTGCTCCCAGAACGGCGCGAGAAGATGACATTTCCTACCCCCTTGACCGAAAGGAGATGGTCATTTTCCTCCCATTTAAGTACCCCAGGTTTCACCGTGACGAATCTATAACTTTTGAGGGAGATATGCCGTGCTAGGTCTGCCGTAATTCTAATGAAAATGTAAATGCGTTTACCATAAATACTGTACTTATCGACAAGCTATCGATTTTTTTCTAATCGTTGTTTTATACACCACATTAAGAAATGTTATAAGAAGTTGAAGATTATATACATGCATTTGTTAAACAAACATAGTCTGTTTTAAAAACAATGTGGCGTATATTAATTTATTACAGAGAATTTTCTGAAATAATTATTTAAAATAATTACAAACTTCTTTAATGAATTTGCAATTAGTTATAATAAAAATTTATAAGCAATAAACTAACTGAATATTTCAAAAACATTCCTAAAAACAGCCTGCCTAATATTAAAATATGTAAATAAAGATATTTTTAACAAATATTTCCTTTTATGAGTAAGTACAAGCAAATTGCTGGAGTTGCATTTTGCAATTTTCTTTTGATTTAAGTATTTCTATTTATAACAAATTTCTATATTTAATGGATTAAAATATATGCTTTTATATCCTTCATTTTAAGGAAAAAGCTTAAAAATGGAATTTTTCTTTCTGCATGTTTCTGCAGCTAAGTATAAAACGTTTTGCACAATGAAGGTAGCCAGACGAATCTTGAGTTTCTCCTTTATATGTAGAATTTAGGTTGATTGTTTAATAAAATTACATTTGTCATACAATAAATAGTAATACTCAGTTCATTTTTCAATAACTGAGAATTTGAAAATGTTCATTCAAAAATAATACATTTTAAAATATACTCATATTAATCTCAGAAAATATTTTTATAAAATTCTTACTAGAATCTTAGCAAAAAAGCATTAGCTTTATATTGGGAATAAATTATTTTCAGTATTTTTAGCTTTTTTAAAACTATGCTTAAATTATTTTTAAAAACCAAAACTGTGATTAGTTTAATTTTATACAGAAATTAAAATTACGTAGAAGAAAGATTGACACAACTAAAAGGCAACTTTTTTATATATCTACCTCATCTCAATTTATGATTGAAAGTATTTTCATTTTTATATTTATTTTATTTCTACCTACATGTTTTCTTTTGCGAGATTAAAAAATACAATGTGCTCCTGGGATATTTTTCATAAACAGTACGTCGAAAGGAAGAAACCAAGAAACATGTCTAGCATCTATTCTGATATTTGTGTACATAAAAAAAAAAGTGACGTATAGTACTCGTTGTTCAATAGTGCATTGGACTAATGAATAAAATATATTTCACCTTGAAGAGCATATTTCTAACACTAAATCAAAACTATTTCTTTGTAAAAATTTATTTCATTAGTCCATCTAAAAATCTAGAATGTGAAAATAGCTCTTATATTACATGAAAACCGTTTCTTAATGAAAATGTTTCGAAGACTATTAAATCTTTGAATTAGGATTTTCCTAACACATACATTCTCATGTGTAAATTATTATGAGAAACTTTTAACATTACCTTATAATATTTTCTTATTTTGACTTTTAAGATATCAATCTCAAAACCAGTAATTTTAATCAGGGTTAGACCAAAAATAGTCCTATTTACAGGTATTATAATTGTCAAAAATGTAAGGACACTAATGCTAATTTTCCAGGTTTTATTATGTAATTCAGAAATAGTTAACCAATGCAGAAGCCAGCATACCAATGTACTGATAGTTAAAAATCATAAAATACAATATATAGAATCTCAGACTCTCATAAATATGAAATTGGTAATTAAAGAAAACCATTAATACAATTAAAAATAAAAAAATTCTTTATATGTATAGTGTGTAGTTCTGTATAGTGTGTATGTGTAGTAGGAATATATTGCTTGAATATCACTCTTCCTTTGAATTTTATAATGACTTCATCAATTGCAAGTTTTTCAGACGGATGATCCCCTCAGGGGGTTTACCTTGTTTAGGTAAACATGGGTGTCACAATCCCGAGGTACCCTAGTGATCTTTCCTCATCTTTATTTTCTTCTCCTTTACTCTGCTGCTTTTTCTTCCTTTTCTCCCTCAGTGTGGTTGCCTCGAAAGAGGTTGAGGGCTCCCATTGAGAAGCTATTGCCGCACTGTTGCTATTAGCTTCTTTTGGGGACTAAATCACCCGCGTGTTTGCCATGCGTGGAGACCCGTGTCCCTGGAAAGGAGGATCCTGGTGATTGAGGCTCTCAGAGACCAACACATCACTTTAGCCTCTGCTTCAGGTAAACGGGAGGTATGTTGTGGTCCTCAGCATGCCAATCGGCTTCCATGGATCAAGCGATCATATATCTGCTGTGTGACTCGATAAGGGTGGAGGCCATGTCAGGGATATATCGAAAGCGTATAAGGTCTGGCTAGCACTGATGCAAGTATACTGCATCCCCTTGTTGGGCTCGATGGTGGGTGGTGCAGTCAGGCCTTGAAGTAATTAACCTATTTCTATGGAATATACTTCTAATTCTATACTCCCTATGGAGCAACAAATGATACAGGATCAGAAATATTTTGTTATTAAAAGAACTGAGGGCAATTTTGACAATGTCTCTCCTTTCTTAATTAATAAGTGTCTTATTGGTACTGTTGGAAATGTAAAAAATGTTCGCAAGATGAAATCTGGTGATCTCTTAGTTGAAGTTTTATCAACTGAACAGGCCAAAGCCACCCTAAAACTAAAATGCCTTGGTAATATAGATGTTATGGTATGTCCTCATAGTAGGCTAAATTCTACACGGGGAGTAATTTCAGTAGATGATCTATATAATATTTCAGAAGAGGAAATTTTGGATAATCTTGTTGTGTGCAGCGCATTACAATCAGAAGAGAGGGTAAAATTATAAGAACTAAACACCTTATACTCACGTTTGCTACTCCTATATTACCTCAATCTATTAAAGCTGGCTATCTAAATTGTAGTGTTCGCCCCTTCATACCAAATCCATTACGTTGCTTTAAATGTCAGCGATTTGGCCATGCAAAAACTACTTGTAGGGGACATTTGACTTGTGCTCGATGTGCATCTGTTGGACATGACAGTAGTCAGTGTCAATTACAAGAAAAATGTGTCAACTGCAGTGGTGAACACCCTTCATACTCCCGATCATGCCCAACCAGGATATTAGAAAAGGAAATTATTACTGTGAAAATAAATCAAAACTTATCTTACCCTGAAGCCAGGCGAACAGTGTCATCCCGCACTCTAATCAAGGTATTAGCTATTCACAAGCAGTTAAAAAAGTCATGAAATCTTGCAGTACCCAAACAGATTTTTTAAATTTTTCAAACTTATCCTCAAATATTTCTAACATAAATGTCTCACCAATTCCAAAAGGAATTTCTTCACTGTCTTTCGCAAAATCTAAGTCTCAAAGATCCCTAAAGTTAAAGAATGCAAAAGAAGGGCTTCATAAATAATATTTAAAGAGTAAAAGAAGCTCAAATGCCTCCAAGACAGATATAAAGAATGTAGACCCATCAGATGATGAAACACTCCTAAGTGGAGATTCATCTGAATCCCAGATGGCGTGCTCCAATGCCGGAGCATTCAGCTGAGCTTAATGGGAACCTTCGTTTCTTGGAATTGTCGAGGCTTTCGCACTCATATAGAAGATATAAAAACAATTATAAATCTGTATAATCCAGTTTGTTTTGCCATCCAAGAAACATTCTTGAAACCTCAGTACAGTTTAAAATTGCATGGATATAATTGTGTGAGGAAAGATGTTAATCATGATTCAATTTCTGGAGGTGTATGCATTCTTGTATCTTGTAATATTCCTAGCACTATACATTCCCTTAACACTTCATTACAGGCTGTTGCAGTACGCATACACGCTACATCTCTCATTACTATTTGTAGCATTTACTTACCTCCCCATGCGATCATCCATGAAAGCGATTTAAATAATTTGCTGGATCAACTACCTGCACCCTTTATTCTACTTGGTGACTTCAATGGTCATAACACTTTATGGGGAAGTGATAATATGAATCCTCGTGGCAATATAATTGAACAGTTCATTTCTAATAACAATATCTGCCTTCTAAATTCCACAGAAATAACCTATTTCCATCAACCATCAAGAACTTTTCATTCATTAGATTTAGCTATTTGTTCTCCATCAATTCTACCTTCATTAAATCTTAATGTTGATAAGGATTTATATAACAGTGATCATTTTCCTTTAATTATAAATCAAACTGGTATAAGCAGACCACAAATCTTCCACTCCTCTTATTCTTATCATCGTGCAGACTGGTCTCTCTACACTCATTTAGCAGCTATTACTGACAGCATGGTTAGAAGTGATAATATCAATGATGCTGTGCAAAAAGTAACTAATACACTTCTAGATGCTGCCAAAAACACAATTCCCAAGCGCTCCCCAATTCCACGCAAATATCATAAACCATGGTGGAACCATGAGTGCCAAGTATCATACAAAAACAAAAGAAGTTGTGGGCAATTTTCAGGTGCACTACCGTGGAAAACCTCATGGCTTTCAAAAAGAGCTAAAGCATTTGCTCGTCGAATACGGCGAAATAGTCAAAAAGAATCTTGGATAAGATATGCTTCCTCCATCACATCATCAACTTCCAGCAAAGAGTTATGGAAGAAAGTTAAAGCTTCCAGTGGTTTATATAGGGACTTCTCTATCCCAATACTACGCACAGGAGCTGACACAATTTCTTCTCAATATGATATCGCCAATCTTTTAGGTGAAACTTTTGCAAAGGTATCTAGTTCAGACTCTTATAATCCTAAATTTCTCAGAATCAAAGAGCAAGCTGAAAAGAAACCTATAAAGTTTCATGATAAAGCCATACATCCATATAATTGCAATTTCTCTTTGCTGGAATTGCAGAGAGCCCTGTCCCAGACTAAAAATACTAGTCCTGGACCCGATGGTATCTCATATAAGATGCTTTGTCATCTTAATCATGAATCTTTAATGAACATTCTTTTTCTATTCAATAGAATATAGAATGAACATGTCTATCCCAGTCTCTGGTGCAAAGCAATTATTATTCCAGTTCTTAAACCTGGGAAAGATCCAGCTAACCCTCAAAACTATCGTCCAATTGCTCTTACAAGTTGCCTTGCTAAAACTTTGGAGCGTATGGTCAATGCCCGTCTTGTTTATGCAATTGAAGACAATCAGTACATATCACTTTATCAAAGTGGTTTCCGGAAAGGTCGATCTACTGTGGACAATATTGCATACCTAGAAACACAAATTAGGAATGCTTTTGTACGGAGACATCATTTGATGTCTATAATTTTTGACATAGAAAAAGCTTATGATAAGACATGGCGTTATGGAATTCTTCAAACTTTGTATAATTTTAATTTCAGAGGAAATTTACCCATTTTTATTCAGAGCTTTTTAAATTCTTGCATTTTTAATGTCCGTATAGGATCTGTTTTATCTAATCCATTTATCCAATGTGAAGGGGTTCCTCAGGGAAGTGTTTTAAGTGTTACTGTTTTTAATATTTTCATCAGCAACATTCTTCATGTATTGCAACCATCTGTCCATGGAACTTTATATGTTGACGACCTCCAAATTTCTTGCCAAGGTTCCAATATGCGACTGATTGAACGGCAATTACAAACTGCTGTCAATAATCTAGTTGCTTGGTGTAATGAAAATGGGCATACTTTGTTCCCTTGTAAAAGCAAATGTATCCATTTTTGCAGAAAAACTGGGCCTCATCCTGATCCAGAAATTAAGATATCAGGCACAACTATTCTCGTAGTTAATCAGGTATCATTTCTTGGGCTTATATTTGATAAAAAGTTAACCTTCCTACCACATATCTTAGATTTGCGCAAAAGATGTGAAAAATCACTAAATATTCTGAAAGTTCTCTCTAATAACTCTTGGGGTGCAGATCGTAAAGCATTACTTCGAGTGTATAAGTCAGTTATTCTATCGCGAATCGACCATGGTAGCGTAGTTTATGGATCAGCCAGATCATCAGTTTTGCACAAATTAGACCCTGTTCATCGCTCAGCTTTACGAATCTGCTCTGGAGCATTCTGGACATCTCCTGTCCATAGCCTTTATGTAATTTGTAACCAGTTACCTCTTGATCTGAGACGTAAGCAACTCTCTCTACATTACTATTTTAAAATGCTATCAGTATCGCAACACCCTTTGAGATCAATGGTTACTTGTCCCTCTTTAAGAAGGCTATATAATGCACGACCACATAACATATTACCATTTTATGAACGCATAAATTCATTCCTGTCTTCATCCGAGTTTCCTGATTTACATGTTCAAGCTACAGATGCTCTAGGATTTCCTCCTTGGAATATTCCTGTTGTCAATATAATCAAACCCTTTACTGGATACAATAAATCAGCTACATCTCCCCTTATTTTGCAACAATTATTTTCACACATTCATTCTCATTATTCCTCTCACATCTTTGTATATATAGATGGCTCAAAATCAAGTAGTCATGTTGGTTGTGGTATTGTTGTTGGAAATACAGTTTACAACTATAAACTGCATGCATCATATTCTGTGTATACAGCCGAAGCTGTTGCTATTAAACGTGTTCTAGAAATAATACATTCTAGCCCTTATCGAAAATACTGTATCTATACAGATAGCACGAGTGTGGTCATGCATTAGATCATTTTAATGATAAGTGTCATCCAATTATTATGGAAATATTGGATATATTAAATATATTGAAGAATAAAGGATTTGACATCTTGTTTTGTTGGGTTCCAAGTCATGTTGGTATTGCTGGGAATGAACTTGCTGATAATGCTGCTAAAAATGCCTCTGACATTTTGCATACTCCATTAACATTATTTGACACTAAGCAAATTATCAAAGATTTCATTTTCTCCCACTGGCAAAAAACTTGGGACTTGCAGAAAAACAATAAATTATATAGTATATCCTCTCACATCCTTCCATTCCCAGTTGCTCCCATGCGAAGAGTTGATGTAAAACTCACACGGCTTCGTATTAGACAAGTTAGATTTACACACAAGCACTTCTTCTTGTCTCGGAGTGCTCCAATCTGTGACATGTGTAATGTACCATATACGGTACATCACATTTTAATTGTCTGTCCTAATTTCAATGATTTACGCATTGTATTTTTTAATACCACAAATTTAATTTTATCCGACTTGATTGGGTTTAAACCACATAGAAATTTGTTTGCATTTTTACGTGCAATAGGTTTCTTGAATTCCATTTAAGATTTTTTATCCAAAATAATCTTTACATATGCTTTTCTTAAACTTTTTACACATTCCATTATATACATATGACTAGTCTCTTAACACAGAATTTTCACCTTCAGTTTTAAATATTGTACGGTGCAGAAATGTCCAATATTGGACCTTACAAAACATCAGTAAACCTTACAAAATCAATCAATCAATCAGACGGATGATAGTG
Organism: Latrodectus elegans; assembly: GCA_030067965.1. NCBI lineage: Eukaryota > Metazoa > Arthropoda > Arachnida > Araneae > Theridiidae > Latrodectus > Latrodectus elegans. The sequence goes on along the minus strand of CM057811.1, from coordinate 67,025,721 downwards.
CTCCTTAAAAGATTTATTTAAAAAAATCAAAAATATTTCATAATTTCTATAATCTGTCGTATTCTTCATCTAGTTTTGGTTTTTTCTTATTGTCTGTAAAATGTAAAAATATCAATACATTAAAAAATCTATCGTGGGACATATTTTTTCTAAAAACAGGAGTTTCAATCAATTCATCTTTCGACCAATAATCTTTGATGTTATCTTTATCGATATGACCCATTAAAAGAATTAAGTCCTAAGATTTTTTTTAATTCTTCTACATCAATATCAGTTTACTTTGTCCCATGTTTTCTTTTATTACTTTCTGGATGTAACTCTAATATTTAGGAAGCATATCTATTTGTTTCATCTGCAATAAAGTTTAAAATTTCTTCTGAAAAAAATAAATAAAAAAATTCATGCTTCTCAACTAAATCCTTTATTCGCTCAGAAATACCGTAATTCCCGTAAATTTAAAAATGATAGGATTATCATTTGCTTTTGCCTTACGTCAATCAAAATCAAATGATACAGAGGAATTTGCATCATTATTGCCATCAAAAAAACTAATACCCTTGCATTCAGATTCATCACAGAAATCAGAATCACTGTCTGCAAAATTTTCTTCTTCTAATTCTTCAAATAAATTTTTAATTTCTTCATCAGTCAATCCTTTACGACGTGAAGCCATCAAAATATTTTTTCTAGTGACGAAAAAAGTAACTGATTGTAATGAAAAAATTTTTTAAAGTGAGGATGAAAATGCTTCCCTTTTAAAAAGAGGAGCCAATAATATCGTTTTTCGCCAAAATTCTCCACTCAAACAAGTCCCCAAATTTTACGACTTTCACACACAAAAGAGCAGCAATTAAATCGCACTCAACTGCCCCGTGAAACTTGAGCGGGAAAAAGTCAGGCGCTTGAAAGGGGGAAAAAATCCATGGTACAACTGTTGTACCACAGCCGTCCTCTGAGACACTCATTTTTGTGGTACAACAGTTGTACCGCTGGGACGAAAAAGTTAAATAAAGTTAAGAATTCTTGTTGGCTGTATAAAACTGGAGCTCTCAAATTAACCTTCATGTGCAAAATATAACCATTGAGTAATAAATAAACTAAACCTTGTTGACTAAAATGATTTTACTGCAAGATTTAAATTCTTGCTTCATACTTTGAGTCAAGTAGAAGTTGATTTGAAAAGAAATAATTATTTACTTTATAATGTTGCATTATTACTCACTTTGTAATTTTTAATTGCAATATTTCAATCAGACATGATTTCTTTTATTGGCATTAAAACTACTTTTCAATTAATATTAAAAAAAAAAATTATGTGATCTCTATGTTATCATAAATTTGAAATTGAAATATCATATTTTTAAAGTTATTTAATTATTCTAATTTATTTGCTTTTGAAGTTAGGAGTCATTCATCTGCAATAAATTAATTAACTTATTATTATATAATTCTTGAGCAATATTTGCGAATTTATTTTTAGGAAAAATTTGTTTTTCATAATAGGAAAACTAATATGAACACCCACTGCATAATTAAAATTGTTTCATTGAAGAGCTCCATATATCTCTCAAAATCATATTTGTAAATTGTTCTAATATTAACTTGTTTTCTTGGTTATCAATGTTTCATTTATTAAAAATTAAAACAGTATTTTACACTTTTTAAGAATAAACATTTATGTTTTTAAGTAAAATAGGTAGCTCACTTTCTTCATAAAAGCTATGCTGTTATTTTTGCCTGTTGACAATTAAGTCTTTAATAGTTCAATCAGCATAAAAAGTTATGATTGAGGAAAAGTATTAAGGTCTATATTTATATATTTAAATTTTTTTTTGTTTTTAAATTTGTGATTCTTAATTGTAAAAAATAATACAGATGTTTAAATTTCAATAGAAGTTAGTTATTTTTCTTTAAAAACAGTTCTCAGTATTCAATATTTCATTTCACAAAATAGTTTTCTTATTTTTGTGCTGATTATTTATATTTCTAATTTTATTAAATTTAGTATTTCTGGTAGCTAGAATCAATTTATTGAGAATTATATTTTATAAAAACATATGCCCATATGTAGAGATAAACTTATTAAGAGTGAGAAATGCATAATGTAATGATAAATGTAAAAATTTTATAATTTTTTTTTCAGTTTTTTATTTAGTATTTTTATGAAATAAATTTATAAATGCGTTGATAGAATATTCCTTAAATATGATATGTATGATTAAGATAAAAATTCTGTTAGTAATTCAAACAAAGTATTGTAAAGGTTTGCAGTACTGTAAAAAAATGAGAATTGTTTAAGAATTGAGAATTGAATAAGAGACTTATTAATTTATAACAAAAATGCTTTTTAGACTGCTTGATACTTTAATCACTAATACTGAGATTTCTCTTGACCTAAAAAGGGTAGTGTTTAAATTAGAAGAAAGCCAAATTCTTTTGGGAGAATGGCAATTTTAAGACGCTTTTCCGAATTAATATTTTTAAAATTATTTTTGGTTTTTAAAATTATTGGATTTTTTTATTTACCAATTTGTACAGATTTATGAAATTTGTACAGGCAGTTTGCTAATTATAAAGAAAAAAGATTATTTTCTTTGGTTCATAATTTCAAATTCCATCTATTGTAGTACAGATTTCATATAACAGATTTGAGACTTGCTAAGTCCATTCAATTATGTAACTATTTTTAAGATTTCAACATGTGATATGTCTTAAAAAACTAAAAATTAATCATTATAATTTGATGTTTATAAAATTATTAATAGAGTTTAAAAGTTGACTAAAGCCATTTTTTAACATATAATCATAATAGGTGAAATGTGCTAAATCTAAGGAACTTGTAGCTAAATTAATTGTAATTTAATAATTTTCAGTTAATAATAATTATTTTCTAAAATAAGTATATTTTCAAACATATCTCAATCTTATTAAATTGAAATTTCATTATTAATATGTATAATGATATGGTAACATGATATGATTTTTTTACATTATTCAATATTATAATAATTATTTTAATTGTAATGCTTCATACAATTTGATTATTTTTTAGCAGCATTTTGATATATATTTTAGTGATATTCTTCTGTAAATTTTCTGTACTGATTTAATTTTTTCAAAATCATAAAAATTATTGTTGAGGATGTGTGTGTGTGTGTGTGTGTGTGTGTGTGTGTGTGTGTGTGTGTATATATATATATATATATATATATATATATATATATATATATATATATATATATATATATATAACCTTTTCATTAAAATCCATGGTTAAAGTTTTTTCATTAAAATGTTTAAATCACTGTTAAAATGTATAACATTTAAATACTTTATAATAGTTCATGAATCATTCCTGACTAGTTAAGGAATCCATTTTACAAAATAGTATTAATCTATAGAGCTTTTAAAGATTGTTCTACATCAAAAATCTGCAATCCTTTACAAAGTGAAAGAAATATGTTCACAATAAAAGAAAAATTAATTTTTTCTTACTTTAATGGATGCATATAGAATGTTCTTAGTAGATTCATGGGTAATGGTTTGAATATGGAATCTAAACTCACATCACTTTTTCAAAGTGTGGATGTTTTGTTTCATGAAAAATTTATAGAGAAATATTTTTAGGAGAAATAAATATGCACCTGTGAATGATTTATTTTGAAACTGCTCAATGCTTGTAAAAATGTGTCGGGCTATTTGTCTTTATCAAAATTTTTAATCTAAATTTTTATCGCACTTTTTGTGTTTTATCAGAAAGTGAAAAGTGTTTTAGAAATTGGTATTTCTACTGTATCAGAACTATATTTGAGATATTTATCTACCGTTTGCTCAATATTACATGAAAAACATTTTATGAATCCTTGTATTTTTGATTTCTTATTAAACTGCTGAATTGGCAACTTAATAGTTCTCATTTTGATCCTTCAGTCAATAGTTACTGGGTTTCATTCTTACCATGCGGATGTATGCCGTGGTTTGGAGTTAATTTTAAAACACAGGTCCTGGTCTAATTAGCTCTTCTGTGTAAAAAGTGATCATTGAGCATCACCAAAAACTAAAACCAATCTTTTTATACTCTATTAATATTGTTAAAGATGCATTTTATGAAAATTTGATTTCTGTTGGTTAACATAGTACATTGTTCATATTATCCATTTAAATCATTGCTCTTGTTTAAATAATTTAATGGTAGAATTTGCTTGGGTTAGAATTCTACTAACAAAAAATATCAGATTTACACTGAAGAAACATCATATACTTTCACATATACACAAGTTTGTTACATTTGTATTGATATTTATAAAACTATTAAATTTTATTCTTGACTAGGTAAAGCCCAATTATTCAGGTTTTGTGAATTTTAACTTTTGATAACTATTTGAATTGTTTTACAAGATTAATATTTTAATTTTAGTCACTTGGTAAATTTAATTACATTTCTCATAAATTTCTGAAAAAGTGATATTTGTTAAATCGTATGGATTAAGTCAGTATGAATTTTTATTTTGTATAGCTGGGTACATTGCTTTGTTGAATACTGTAACAAACATATCTAAGTTTGAATATTTTGAAAAAAACTGATATAAAGTTTTACTGAAATTATTGTAAATGTTTGATTAAAAATAGTGTTATGTAGTTTTTAGGAAGAGTAAGCAAGATAAAAGGTGATTTATTTTAAAATACAGTATTTTATATTCTTAAATGTTTAAAATGTTATTTTTTCAATATTCATAAGTGATACATTTATATAAAAATTTTTACTTTAATTTGTGGATTATATCATATTCCTTTAAATGTTTCTTTTAAATTTATTTCTTATACAGGAATCTGAGAATGGGCTTTATGTTTGTATGCATAGTCTTCTAGGATTTTGCCGAAAACATGTTGAAGATTATTTTTACAAAACATCTAATAATTTATTCCTCCATCTACTGCGGTTTAAAAGGGAGGTAAATGAACTCAATTTTTTGTAATGCTATTTTATTTAGATATGTCAATTAATATTTAATTCTAATATTTTCTGCTTATAAGACTTCTTTATATAAAGAATTTTCTTGTTTATGTAGAGTGCTGTTATAACAGTTTATTTTATTTATATATTTATTAATTGAAGGTAATTTGGTCTTCATAGAAGTCATTTGTAAAAATTCACATGTGGTGTCAGATTCTCTATTAAAACCCCTTTATTTTATTTCAAATAAAAATTTTCTGTAAATATACTATATTAATAGATTATTTTATTAAACTTATTAATTTTTAAATTAAAGTATTTTCATCTTTTCTCTACTCTGGTTATTGCTATTTTTTATTAATAAAAAATACTTATTTATTTAACCATTCAATTTTTATTTTTCCTTAAACTTTAAATTTTAAAATCATGGACTATGTAACAGATTCCAAAATTCTGATTCCATTTGTTAAAGTTTAATAAATGCTATACAAATTTTTTAATTCTTATTACATACGAATTGCATTCTAAAATTACAATCACCAAGTATTTCTTGTCTGAGTAAAATAATTTTTTTATATAAATATTTACCAAGGTTTGTTTGATTACTGTATGGCACTTCTTTGTAATCTTCGATATTCTACTCTGTGCTTGGATGTTTGTAGCAGTTTTGAATACATTTTAAACCATGGGTCCAGGCCTAATTAGTCCTTGTGTTCAATAAATGATTGTTGATCAACAAACAAATAAACCAAAACTTGTTCAATTGTTTAAACATGCCAAGTTGAGGATATTAATTTAATGGACAAAAATATTCAAAATCTGCTCCAGAAAATGTACCATCCTGTATGACTGAGACAAGTTATTAAAGAAAAAGAATATTCCAAATTTGTTACATACCTTTTGCTTTGACCTTGTCTAAATAACAGAGATCCCCCATCATCCATTATACAGATAGAATTCATTCAGGAGACATGAATCTGCTCATATATAACATATTGTTCTTCTTGTAACATTTAAATTTAACTTTTAAATATGAAAGACATTCCTCATTTCCTTTTAAGGAGTTTTCTCCTTTGAATATGATGCTGATACATATGAATGATTTTTGTTAATCTCAAGTTATAATAAAAGTTTTATCTCTTGTTAAAATTAAAATATCTGATGACAAGCAAAAAGAATGCATCCTTTCTAATTTTGATAGTAAAAATAAATATGCAGTTTCCATTTATAAATTTATTAAAATAAGAACTTGAGAATTTCAAATTTTGCAACTTATTTAAAGACATTTCTGACTTATAATTTACTTAAAAGTTTAGAATCGTTACACTCAAAATTAAACTGTAATTAATTGTGAGCAAAAATGTAAGAGGTTTGTGTATATAGTTTTAGTGCCACAAGGAACATTACTATAGATTAAAACTTGTTATAAATTATTTTGTATGTTATAATAAATGAGTAATTTGACTCATCTGATCACATTGATAAGTTGGATTTATTGAAATATTGTTTATAATTGAAACTTTAGTGACTAAATTGTTATGAATGCAATTTTTTTCATATTTACCCTATGTTAACATGGAATATTGGATCTGGGTTTTGAATTACTTATGTTATTTTTTTATTGTAGTCTTTCATATTGTGACTTGTTTTTGTAATTTTTATTGCATTGAATTCTATATTGATAAAAAATTTTAAAAATAGAATCTTTGACCTTCATTAATCTAAGTTATTTTTAACTAGAGTACTATAATTTTGTATTCGCAAACTCTATTTCAGATTGAAGAGAAACCTTTGTCTGAAGCTGCTCCTACTAAGCTAGCAATTGGTAATTTTTTGAATGATTAAATTTTATCTAAATAACTAGTATATGAAGCAATGATTTTGACATTTATTAAATATTAAATAATGGAGAAATAGCTATATTGTTCATTACTTCTGAACATTTTTCCGATTCTAGAATTTTTATGAGTATTGCAACAAATATGCTTTCAATATGCGCTAAACAGCACATGGCCTTTTATGAATTCACTGTTTCACATAATCAGCTATTTATAGCATTCAAATTTTAAAAAAAGTAGAGAACAAATATTTGCAATAAGATATTTTTGTATTTTTTATATTTATATTCAAATTTGCTGATTTATAAAATCATATATTAATTACAAAAGCAAATATTTCTACTATGTACATTAGAATAAATAACTAGAAATTACTGTACAAAATTAGAGATTTTCATGTAGAAGAAAATATTTTGATAAAAGACTAGGGAACTGCGAAAGTTTCGCACAATTTTCACGCTAAGCACTGCAGAGTTATCTCCCCAATCAAAATTACAACACTACGCACAATATCTGGTTATCAAATGCTGATCATGTTTGAACTTCAGCTTAGCAACTGCATACTATTTTAAAGTTTGAATATTTTATTATAATTACTTAATATAGAAGTATTAAATTGCTAATAATTAAAACTAATTTCTCAACGGTTACATAATAAACAAATATAAACTCAATAACACAGTGTCTACAAAAGTTCACACATGCACAATAAAGCTAAATCTCTAATTTAAACTAATTGCATTTTTTTTTATTAAAACTTGCATTTTAATTACCTGGGCATTGATGCCCATTTAAAAAAAAAAAAAAAATTCAGTATGGCACAATCTAACTTTAAAATGAAACATACAGTAATATTTACTTAAAAATATATATACTTATGTAAACATACATTTTTATTAAAACTAGAGTTTGTAATTAATCAACTTCACCACTGTATACATTTTTCTGTATAAATAGTATAAAAAAATGTAATTTACATTATTTCTTGATACTGAATTGTAAATTATCTTTTTCTTGTTTTTATTGTGTTCTAGTTTTATATTTTGTACATAGCTTTATATTTATAACATCACAGTCTGTTGGAAATACTCCCTTTATATTATTTATGTATAAAAAAATGGGGGAAAAAATATTGCATCTAATTTAATGTCAAGCACCTGTTTATTTTCCTTTAAAATTTGAATATTTTGGTGTTGTGCTTCATGATTCCCAAATATAAATACTAATGAAATTGTTATTTAAATTGTAAAAAATAAATAAGCAAGATATTTATTCTCATTTTAAAATAATAGTAAAACAAAAGTAGTAAAGTTGTAATAATAAAAAATAAAACCAAAGAAACTTATTTTAAACCCCTGAGTTGATGAACAAAATAATGATGAAATGATTTTTAGAATTAAAAGAAAATATTGTATGATACATTAAAATATACAGAATTTTTATATATTAATATATAGAACTCTTATGCAATCACTTTTTAGAATTTTTTTAAACCTTGTCAGAATATAATTTGTTAATAAATTTCTCTGCTTGGTTACTACTATTTGTGGCATCTTGTGGTTTTATTTACAAAACAAATGTTTTCCAGCTTTTTTTTTCTTTGAAAATCTGATACCATTGTAATAAGTAAAAGTTTACATAGCTGTACAGGTTTCGTGCGATTTCAAGTTTTCGCACAATATCCAACTACCGATACCGATTGCATTCAGACTTCAACTTAAAAATTTCCTGTTTTTTTTAATTCTATCTATTAAAATTTTGAATATTTCATTACAATTAGGTACTATAAAAGTTCTTAAATTCTAATAACTAGAAACAAAATTTTTAAAACTTGAATTTTGATATACCATATAATTGCGCTCACCTAAAAAAAAAACTTCAGTGTAATAGCACTTACTGCAGTGACAACCAGACAATAAAGCTAACTTTATAACTTTAACAAATTTACTTTTTTATTTAAACTGCATTTTTAATATACCGAGCAGTGGCACCCATCTTAAAAAAATATCAGTGTATCGCTACCTGGCACAGTGATAACCGGACAATAAAGCTAAATTCCTAACGTTAACAAATTACATTTGTTAAGCAAACTCGAATTTTAATTAACCAAGCGCATGATGCCCATCTTCAAAAAATTTCAGTACGGTACAATTTGACACTAACATTAAACACTCAATAAAGCTTTCTTAAAGTTGTATTTACTTATGTAAACATGCATTTTTCTAAAAACAAGAGTTTCCAATAATCACTCTGAAGGAAATTTTAATGAAAAATAAAACAACACCCTGCCGAGAAAATAATGTTTGAAAACTTCTAATAAAACTTCTGCATTTTCTTCATGCTTTCTCTGCCATATTTACTCTGCGATGTATGAATCAAACTGACCAGATGCATTAACACCCCATACAGATCTTAAATTGGCTGACCAAATGAAAATTCAAAATAATATAACATTTAAAAAATTCAAGCAATTGTTAGTCTGTACCACTTTTTAAACATCTGTGGGCAGATGTCATTTTACCAATACCCACAATTAGGCTAATTGCCAAAATAATTACTACAATAAGCAGAGTTGCAAATATTAAATTATAATGCAGTTAAAGAAACTCTAGCTATTGGTTTAAATACCTATAAAGTATTTTGTTATATTAATAGAACCTTTATTGGCATGTTATTAGTTTATTGATTAGGCTTGCATAAAAATAGTAAGTTTAATTTATTGATACTAATCATAAAATAATTACATAACATAAATTAAGTTTAAAATTTTAGAATAAATAGAATAAAACATAGAAAGGCTGGAAACCACTGTACTAGGGTAACAGCAATATAGTTTCCAGAATTTCGAAACAATATTTTAAGAATTATAAACAATAAATCTTCCAAAAATTCAAGATACTTAAACTTTAAAAAAATTCAAAGCTCAATAGCTGTAGCATTAACATAGCATATTCTTTAATTATAAACACATAAAATTACTCATTAAACACAAGGATTGCACACAAAATGAATTTCGCGCATGTCATATGATTGATCACCTTAAGTCATAAAACGAAAACTCATTCCAAACCGTCAAACCAGTTTGCTGTACCTTATGGCTTGCTTGGCGCGTTTTACCCTCTGTACAGTTCTGTGCTCTTTAGTGATTAATTTGTTTTTGTGATGATAATTTTTATCATCTTTTGAAAATAAAACTGCATTATGTTACATAACTATATGTAATGTCACCATTATTGCTTGCAAACCAAGTAAGTTCCAGACTTTCAATGGAGTATAACACCTTTTTTCAGTTGTGAAAAAGATTGATTTCCCTGCTTGAATCTGAGGATATATTTATTACCAAAGACAATCAGTTGGGGCATAATGTGGGAACTGCAAAGGGGATTCGTAAAGGGCCATTAAATCCTTCATGGCGAATTTATTTTTGCAAAATAAATTTAAATCACCTGGTGAGTGGGCTATATGCAGTTGAAGAATTTATTGCCTCTTCACTCTTTCTGATTTGGATCAGTGGGGTGGCTAGAAATATGAGTCAAATAGTGGCTTCAGAAGATAGATCCAGTGGTTATTAGAGTTCCATATGTTGGAGGAAGGCTAGTATATAAAGAGCAGGTCCTTGGGGCTGGAGGAGAACTTCAATCTACATGTGGTGTTCTTGATACATCTCTCAAAAGATTCCCAGAGTGGACAATTCTCAGCAATGAAAAGAGGAGAGTGAACAGCCTTTAGCTTGAGATCACAGAGACTGACGCTAGACCTCGTGCTTCTCGTGGAGAACACTGGAACATCTGGGTATTCACCCAGATGTTCCAGTATTCTTCCGAGAGGATTGTTGACATTATAGGGTGACTTCTTGAATGCAGAGGATTTAGAAGTCTTGTTTCTTGTACCAGTGAGCAGTTTTACCTCTATCAATTGTGCAGCAAATGCTCCAGAAAGTGAGGAATTCATTAGTTTTCTTAGAGCTTACAATTTATGACAGTTCTGGTAAATTATCTTGTAAATTTGTAAATAAATATTTAGTCAAGAGAATTGGATTACATGAGCCTACTTCCTTAGTTGCCCTTGCTTACCTACAGTTGAGCGTACCCAAACTGAGTACCCTACAGTTAGAATAAATAAAAATAGAATAAATGCTATTATATGTATAAAAAATATATGTTAAGGGTTATACATTGGTTTGCTTCTGTATGCTTTATTTTCTGTCAATTTGTTCTAAATCTAGGTATTGAAGGTGGATTCAATGTTGGTGGCAAAAAATATGATTATGAAGATCACAACAGTGTAGTTATTTTGCCTGAATTCGAAATGATACATCTACCTTGTTCTAAGTTGCCTGAATCTGTAAGTACTAATTTAAAATGTAGCTAATTTGAATGATTAATTAAAATTTAGTACTTTTCTACAATTTATATTATTTTTTAAATATATTTATTATTGGGATATTTATTTTATTAGAATCCATTGCAAGAGTAAATAAAAGAAGTTGGATATTTAAGCTTTTTTTTAAGTCCTTATTTTTTCTAAAAAATATGATTTGATTCTTTTTCTTATAACATAAACACATAAAGATGATTTTAATTCTTTAAAAAGGAATTATTTGCTAAATGATTTGGTTGATGAAAAGAATAACCTAGGCATGTAATAATTTTTTTTTTTACTTGATTTTGGATAATTCTTAAACTTATTTTAAAAAAAGACAAAAAACAAAGGTTAATTACATTCATGTTGGTTGTATGTTTATGGAAGCAATAAATTTTATTAAAATTTATGTTGATACAAATGTCAATTTTTTTTAGATAATTTTAATGTTTAGTAATGACATTAAAATATTTAAAAAATACCACCTAATTTTGAAGATACATATAATTTATGTATCCCTTGTTAATTAAGTTATATCATATCTATCAATAATTTGTATGACATAAATTAGAAGATCTACAGAAAGTATTTTGTATATTGTATACATTTTATTAGTTTTTGTGTATTCTCATATTTAAATTAATATTTTTTATTTTCATTTATTGTTATATTCTTATAATTGTGTCATAACTAATTATGGGAGAATACATCATAAGTATTACGCAAGCTCATATTTTTTATATAATATTTAATACTTTTTCCCCTCATCTTTGTTTAAACTTTAAATATGTGACTGTATTATATGAATTTAGTATACTTCCATTAAAAGTATAGCTATCCCAAGTGAACTTTTTAATAACGAACTTTTTATTTGATCCAGTAACTTTTTTTCTATGCTTGATCAGTTTGTTGAAATAAAATAATTGGTCTTTGTATTGAGATTTAAAAAGTAGTAGCAGACACACAGTGATTTTAATAGATTTACTATTTAAAATTTATTTTGCATAATTTTTAAGGTTGATTCTTTTAATTTTATTTGATTTTTCAAACTTTTAGTTTGTATTCTTGCATTATTGATATGATTAACTTTGAAAATCAAAATTTGATATTTAATCATTGTAAGTACAAATTTATTCCCAAATTTTTAATTTTTGTATTCTTAAAATGTCGCAAAAAAAGAAGTCATACATTATGAAGCCTTACTGTGCATTTGCTAAAATTTTTATTTTTTTGTAAATAGTTGAATGTCATATTTTGTTACAATAATTTTTTTTCAGTAATATTCTGTGCCAGTCATTAATTACTCCTTGGATCTATTTTTGATTACAATGTACTTTTAAACATTTCAAAATATTTTCTGGCACGCAAGTAGAAAGATATAATAGATATTTATTTTTTTTATATATAAAAAAATACTATGGCATTTTTTGTGTGATATTTTTTATTATCTTTTATAAAGAAATCTTAGTTAATAGATAAACATTTTGTGTCGAAATGTGTTTTAGGTTCAGTTCCGGATAAATACTATTCTTAAAACAGATGGTGCTATAGTTCAAGAGGAAGCAGATGCTATGTCTGGAACCTGGGATGGAATGGAAAGACATGTTACAAAGTATATATTTTTATCCAAATATTGTATCATAAAATATAAAAGATATTTTCCTGTTCAGTTGCCAGTCTTTATTTGGTGAAATGAATATTTATTAACCTACAAGTTTTGTTAATATTAAAAAAATTAAACTATTGTAAAGCTTGGTTTGATTATTACAATTTAAAGAATTTTTCAGTTTAATGAATATTTGAATCATGATGGAAATAAATATTAAAAAAAATCTCAATTCATGAAACATTTTAGTAACTTTTTAATGAATTTTTTTTAACTTTTAATTTATTAATTATTTTGGTCATCATTTTAGTAATTTCTATAGTAAAACTATTTTTATCATTATTTATATGATTTTATGTTATTTACAGATTATAAAATTAACAGGGGGTATGTGGTTTTTTTTTTTTTTTTTTTTTTGAAAAAAATTATGAAGTTTTATTCTGAGAGTTATTTCTTATGATTAAATGAAGTTTTTTCTTAATATACTTATTTAGAATAATTTTTTTCATTTAATAAATTGATTTGTTATGTATGCAGAAATGATAAATTTCCTAAGTGTACTTTTTGAACTGAAATTCATTTGTAATTTTTATTTAAAAAATAAGTAGAAGTGTAAAATAATTAGTACTACTCTTTTTAAGAAAATAGCTATTTTTTATGTCTTATTAAATTACTTTTCTTTTGCAATGAATTCTGATTGAAGAATTTTTCTTTGTATATTATGAAAGAAAATTTCTTCAGTTTCATCTGAGGTAATTTATAAAAAATTATTTTTAAACAAAATACTTTTGTTGTTAATTTCATTATGATTTGATTATATGAAGAATATTTTCACAAAATTCAAAGTAATAAATATTTAGAGTAATCCATTTTGATTTATTTAAAAATATTTGGTCACAGAAAAACTGAGTAAAATGGTATTAGTTTTCTAAATAATAAAAATCTGTTGATAAATTAAAAGTTTCTGATGACATGAAGTGTGTTATTCAAATAATATTGATTTATTCTCTGTAGTTTAATAGAAAAATAATATCTAGTGAAGAGAGAGTGATTATTATTTAAAAAAGTCAATTTCTTACTGAATGCCAATTTTAAAGTTTAAAAAGAAAGTTTTTGGTGTATAATAAATTTTATTTCTATTTAAATTTATTAATTTATTATAAGATTATACCAATGTATAAAGTAAAAAATGTAATTTAATAATCACTTTGTTATTAATAACATAAAGAACTATGCCAGCATATAATATTTTCTTTTTATTTCTATTTGTTAATAAAATTATATTACATTTAATTGATTTTATTTTGCACCATAAAGTTGTATCTTTTTTTTTTTTTTGATATAAAGATAGTCTGATAAATTCTTGAGTTTTATGACATTGTTTGCTTTTTTCTGAAATGTAAATAATTATACTTTCCAAACATATAGTATTAGTTAATACAAAGCAGAAAATCTTGACTTATATCATTTACCAGGAAAAATAAATGTTTTGAGTTTCATTTTTTAGGCATGCTAACAATTTATATCAATTGAATAATGGTGTAAAGATACCACCAAAAGATTGGCAGTGCCAAGTTTGTGGCCTTAAAGAAAATTTGTGGCTCAATCTAACTGATGGTGCCATTCATTGTGGTCGGAAATACTTCAATGGACAAGGGGGAAATAATCATGCTGTTGAACATTATGAGCTAACAAAATATCCATTGGTTGTAAAATTGGGAACTATAACATCAGAAACATCTGGTATGTATTATATCATGTCATTATATAAATAAACATTTTTAAAGATGAAGGGAACATATAGTGTGAATATATAATCAAAAATTAACTTGTGAACATTTTCTTTTGATATTATTTCAAGAATATTTTTTAAAGAGAAACTTTTAGTGACTAAAATTTGGGGGAAATATAAATATTACAAAATTTAAATATTTTAATCCTATAAATACATGTTCATTATATTATTGTTCCCTTTCAGAATCATAGATCCTTTATTTTGATCTGACTTCTATACAAAACATTTATTCTGTGGCAGTGTTTTTAAATTCATTACTGTTAACAGTAGTGCTAGGTTTTTTTCTTCAATGGTAGAATTTAAAATGAATATCCTCAAAATATTAAATGCTATAATCCCATAATTTTTATACTACTATAGTATTTCAATGTAAATATAATAAAACTTGTTTAGTATTTGCATTTTATTCTTCATTTTTCAATATATCAAAGCGTTAATTCTCCACTTGTTTGAGTTTCAGTAAATGTATTTGAAGATAATTTCAATTAAAATTTTTAATCATAATTAATTGGTAAAACCAAAATGTAATATTTATTGAAATAAATATATTTTGATTTTTAAATGCAAATGCTAAACAGTGTTTATAATTCAGTGTTTTTGAATATTAGTTCTGGTCAGAACTTTTTTAATATAAAGTATATCCTGATTTTTTTAAATAAAAATTGTTTAATGTTTACTAAGTAATAAATTTGTACATGTTTCATATACTAAAAGTTCATTTTTATTTATAATTTATATTATATTTTATTATAATTTATATTTATATTAAAAAATGAATAAATACAAATGACTGTAAGTCTTTTAGCTTGTTTTCCTGTTTATATTTGAATTAGAAAATAGAGAAATAAATTTTAAATTAATAAATACAGCATGCTGATGTTTCCAAAGATAGAATTTATGCTAATATTAATAATTTGCCCCTCGTGGGTTTTGCCTTCTTTCGGTGAATACAAATGTGTCAATCCTGAGGTACCCTGGCATCATTTTCTTTTCGCCTTCTATTTTATTTCTTGTCCTTTCCATCCCTTGACATATATACATAGCAATGTAGATGAGCTCAGGACTGTATCTTTTGGTTAACAGGTTGGAGGTCACCCCTGAGCTGGCATCCTTTTCTCCACATCCATGCCCCACCAGTGGAAAGATTTTGGGCATCACATATTAATGTGAACACATTCGTAACCCACGAAGCTCCGGTAACCCAGTGAGTGAGAGTGCAGCATGTTCACCCTCTCAATTACTACCCACAGCAAGTGATGCTTCACTTTGCTGATCTTAACAGGTAGCAACATGACGCTACTAAGCCACTGGATCTCTTCCATCCTATGACAGAAAGGGAGTTCTCTATGAATAGCTGTGTTTACTCTGTTTCCTTCTTGTTTCTCATTCAGCATCAAAATATCCTTGTATTGGCTGTGTGGGGCAACTTTTTGGATGGGTGGTCCATTGTCTTCCCCAGTGCATCATTTGCCTGGTATGTAGTTACTCTTGCTGCTAGTCTTCTAGGTATCAAGCAATGGGGTCACATCTTTGGGCTTAGCATTATGTGTGGTCATTGTCTTTGGGGATGGCTCCCAAAGACAATGACAATGACAAAACCCACTGTATAGGTTTTGGCTTTCATCATTGTATAAGTGCTGAGAATGGAAATGTTCATAACCGATGACTGCTCTCCCTTGTAGGGCTCTGTGGTGGTCAGTGCCATCGAGCTTTACGAATATATAAAATATTACAAATATCCTATGGGCTCTAATTCTTTCATTGTTAAAGCCAATTCGTCTATTTGTTACATGCTAATAAGCATTCCTTACACTTTTCATGCAGTATTGCCTTTTCTTGTACAATAATTGCTCACATCCTCTATTGGTAACAAACAAAATGTTTAAAAAAAGTTATTATCTGCAGATTTTCTTGCTCAAGTTGACTCAAAGCAATCTTTGGTAATCTGTAATTTCAGTGCTTAAATTTTTCTTCAAAAAACTTTAGAAATAATATCTACTGTATTTAAGTATTTTTAAGTTTTACATACTACACATGATATTAAGTTTTATGATAAAATTATACTGATTTTCTATTAGACATGATGCACTTTTGAGATTGTGCTGTTTTAATTCTAAAGGCTATAGTAAGTTCAAATGGTAACATCTGAAAGATTTTATTCTGTCTTTGTGTGTGTTGTGAATAACTTTTTTATGCAAACATTTTTGACATAAAGTTGTAAAATGCGATTTATGAATATTTTTAGGATAATTTCTATATTTTTTTGGGAAAATATATTTTAGTTAACATTTATTTTCATCTTAAAAGTTCAGATAATTTTTATCATTGTATTATTTTTTTTAGATGTTTACTCTTATGATGAAGATGCGATGGTGATTGATCCTAACCTACCTAAGCACTTAGCTCAT
The DNA here is from genome assembly GCA_030067965.1 of Latrodectus elegans. Taxonomy (NCBI): domain Eukaryota; kingdom Metazoa; phylum Arthropoda; class Arachnida; order Araneae; family Theridiidae; genus Latrodectus; species Latrodectus elegans. Next base: position 67,008,758 of record CM057811.1, on the reverse strand, counting down.
TTTGGTATAAATATTAAAGATCTGCGAAAGGTAACATGTTTATTATTTAAAAATGTTATATATTAAATAATATTCCTTATATGGCTAAGTGTTTAGATAAAAATAAAATATAGATAAATGTTGAAAATATTAGGATCACAGCATAATTTGGATTATATAATATCTCTCAAATTGTAACATATCTTATTATGGGCAAAAATTATCTTATAGTATATGAATATCAAATTGGGTAGGACAAAAGTAAATGTAAAAATTTACAAAGTTTTTAATAAAAAAAATTTTCCAGAAAGTAAAATTTAATAAGCTAAAGTATAATTAAAATAGTAGATAGAAAATTCAATGGATAAGGTATATTTTCTTTTCCAAATGTATTTCACCTTAATTTAGCCATATTTTTAAAATTAACTGAATTTAGAATGGATAATTTTCTAGATTTCTAGAATATAATTTTCTAGAATAGATAATTTTCTAGAAGAAAAAAATTAGCTTAATAATTTGATTAAACAAAATGGACCAATTTTAAAATTTTAACTTCTTTTTTGTATGTTATTAATTGTAATGTTTTTTGCCTAGACTGATAAATCTATGGTGGAATTAGAAATTGATCTGAATCAACGTATTGGTGAATGGGCTATAATACAGGAAGAAGGGACAAAATTGATACCTCTCTATGGCCCAGGTTATACAGGATTAGAAAACTTAGGGAATTCATGCTACCTTAATTCTGTTATGCAAGTTATTTTTAATATTCCCGATTTTAAGAAATGGTAAGTTATATTATGTATCTTATGTAAAATACACATTTTAAAAATAATTAGATGTTTATTGCATTATGAAATTGTAAAATTACCGTATAGATGTTAATGCTACACAAGAGATGCTTAGAGATATTAATGCTACACAAGAATTTCTTATGTACTAATACACACATCAGAAATTCTTTAAAGTTTTAGGGGTATCTGCAAAATATTTTAAAAACTAAATTGAGGAATAAAAATAAAATTACAAAATAAATAATAAAATATTCTTAAAATAAAAAAGAAAAGGCATCTTGTAATCTGCTGTAGTTTCCATAAATTCTTTAGAAAAACATACAGTCAACTCATGAATTTTATATTTTAAACAAATATACGTAGTTTCAAAATGTTTTGATTTAATGAGCCTCTTTCAATTCATTAAATGTTATTAAAATGTTAAAATATTTTAGCATTATTTATATAGATTTTTGATTTTCTGATATTTTTCATTTCTTGTCATTATTATTAATTATGTCATGTATGAAAAAGTTAATAAATAAAGTATAAATTAAACAATGGATTGTTATGGAGAATGTAACTATTAAAACTTTCTATAAAAGGAATATTTGGACATAAATTTAAATTTAATAATAACTAATATTTGGACATTTTTGGTGGTCAGGTAAATTTGAATAATTGATCAGATAAAGTCATGAGAATTCTAAAATTCGTTTTCATATTTTGTGAAAACTATTCACTTAGAGGTGTTAAAAATGGTTCAAAATTATCTAAATAATTATTAAATTATTTTGTTAATTGTATGTAAAGCCATTTCAAATTTTAGCTTTAATCCATATATTATCATTTTCAAAGCTATGTGTTAAATTTTATTTAATTATTTATTCTGAGTATATATTTTGATTTGTGAAATGCTTTTTATTTTTAGCTACTATGACCAACGTGATAAAATATTCCAAGAAACACTTTTTGATGCTCCAAAGAATTTTAACTGTCAAATGTAAGTAGAATCATTCTAGAGTATTCAGTAAAATTAAATAGTATATAATGAATAAATTACCTAAGAAATATTTATATCATAAATATTATCTTATTTTTCATATTTTGTGTAAATAATATTCAATTATAATTTATTTTTAATATAATTTAGACATTAAAATAACCAATATTGTAATTAAGATTTAAAAAAAAATGATTGTCCTGAAATATCCTTCTATTTGCCATGAAGGTTCCAAATTTTCAATATTTATGCAATATTTTAGAAATTGAACCAAAGTTTAGATAATCTGGTTTTAAAATATAACTTTGAATACAGATTATTTTACATAAAATTTTTGAAGCTAAAAAGCATAAAATAGATTTTATGTAAAGTTCTTTTTCTGAAAAAATGGCTAGCTTATTTACACATTTTTGTTTTAATTTTATTGGCTTATTTTAAAGTTAATTTCAATGATTGATGCTTTTTTTAAAAACAATGCTTTTTATACCTTCGTTGCAAAAGTACTTAAAATTTTCCTTAACTAATATGCAGCAGGGTGCATTTCTGTCTTAAAATTTAAAATGTAAATTATATATCCCTATATTTTCTTTAAAAAAAAATGGTGTTAAAAATTCAGTTATGTTCATGATTGAAAGAATTAGTGCTATTAGATTTGAATTTTCTTTATATTAAAATTTATTTTTAGGGCAAAGCTTGCGCATGGATTATGGAGTGGTGCTTATTCGAGAAAGCCTGAAAGAACCACTGATCAAGTAATTGCAATTTATTTTATATGTTTATAATTATATTTATTGATTTAAGTCCTATTCTGATGATTTCAAATTAAAGAAATCATATCTATTGTGTTAACTTACCCAGTTTTAAGTATGAAACAGCTAAACCCAGTTTTAAAGTATGAATAATTTCAAACTACAGTAATTTATAAAAAACATTAAAGGAAAAAAAAAAAAGTAATAGTAAAAAATCAAATCTGAAATTTTCATGAAAAAGATGTCTTATTTTTTTTGCAGCAGTTGTTTGAATTTAACAGTGAAAATAGTATGTGATTGAATGAGTATTTTATTTTCTCATTCATATGCAAGGTGTCTGATAATTGGATTTCAACTTGATATCAGTGGTGTTAAATTTATACTACAATAATTTCAACATATCAACAAAGTACTTCCCTTGTTTTAAAAAAAATGAAAAGTAATTAAAAAAAACTGCATTTTTGCAAGTTGGGAATGTAATGTCATTCAGATATTCTGGAAACGTTTTATAATTTATCGGGAAGAATATTTTATTTGAAATTTTCCTCATTTTTGAAAGAGAGAACTTTTTCTTCTGATAATAAATAGCTTCTGCTAAAAGTTTTTTTCTCTTTATGAAATTCATCAGACAAGTTATATTATTAGTTCTCTGCTCTTCAATTCTTCTGCTGATAATTTGACTCACCTTTAATTTGAATATTTATAGCTGTTTGAAATCTACTTAAACTGTTAGCTTCACCAAATTAACAGCCATTTATTAATAATGACTAGAATGACAAAAAAACCAAATTGTTAATTAGTCATGAAAAAGAACCATAATCATTTTTACTGAAGAAAAGTGAGGTGTATGTGTTGTATACTAATGTAATATCAACTTTGCATGATTGTAAATAAATAACATTTAAATTTATATATAATCTCATGATTAAAGAATGCTTTCTGCAAATTAATTTAACTGAAACCTTTTGGATATTTCTGCTAATGTGTTTTTTATTTTTATATTCTGTTACATATATGTTTTTTTTTTAAATTTTATCTGCAAATTATATTAAAAGGTATAAATTTTTTTATTGTGTATTTCTTGGAAAAAATTTAAAAATTATTAAATTTTATTGTAATAAAATAAAGATTTATATATTCATTACATATATTGTTCTTTAACGCTAGTGTTTTTATTACATTAATGCAGAAAGGGATGATTTAAAATATTTGTATTTACAAAATAAATGTTCTTTATTTCCATTATTCATGTAATTATTTCAAAATTATTTGTAACTTTTATTTTTTTAAGCAGTTTTAATAAATAAATAAATAAATAAAATAAATGCATAAGTGGTTGAAGTAATCTTTAGTGATATTTAAAAATGTTTTTAAAGTATGTTGACAAGCTTAAGCCTTAAATAGTTTATCCTCTGATTATTACTTTTTTTGTCTTAAATTAATACTTTTAACATTAAATACTGAAAATATTTTAATTCATGATAATATTGTGAATTTTAAAAATGAATTTTGTAACCTTTTAAAATTTGAGAAAAAAAACTTTCACTTTATCTAACTTTTTGGAAAACTGATTACGTTATAAACAAGATGTAAAATCACCAAGCTTTGAATTTTAAAGTACCATATTTTACAAAATTATGAATTAAAGTAGTTCTAATCTCTCTAGCTAATGGTGTTCTTTTTTTTTTTTTATTGGTTTTCAGGAGCGTCCTGGAATTAAACCTCGCATGTTTAAAAATCTTATTGGTCAAGGTCATGCAGAGTTTTCTACCAAACGTCAACAAGATGCTCAAGAATTTTTCTTACACCTTATCAGTGTATTAGAGGTAAAAATTATATTAGGTTACTTTTAAGTTCATTATTCAAAAATTGTAAAACTTCCTGTAATATTGTATTTTTTATGAGAAAATATTTTATTTATATTATAAGTATTTTGAAAATGACTTTCTTTTGTTGAACTATAAATTTAGCGTAATTCTCGAGGTAGAGAAAATCCTGCTGATGCTCTTAAATTTCAAGTAGAAGAACGTGTTCAGTGTGTTTCCAAGAAAGTTAAGTACACTATGAGAACTGACTATTTGCTTTCACTTGATATTCCTTTTGAAGCAGCTACCAATAAAGGCAAGTTTTTTTTATATGTACATTTTTATTATATTCAATTTAAACAAATTAATTCATATTTGTCTTCGTGGGAAATTTTTAATAATGGCTTTATATGTATTATTTTTATTAGCTGATTATTTCTGATATCTGTTTAAAAATTTACAATACTTCTATCAATTTTTTAATGAATCAAAAATTAAATTTTTAATTTTGTCTTAAAGAATTATATTGGACTATTTAAAATACAATTTATAGTAGTGTAATTTTTTAAAAAATTTTATCTGCTGAAAAAAATATAATGTTGGTCCTTAAAATTCATTAAATTAAAACTTAGATTTTAAATTTCTTTCCGTATTAATTCATTTCATTTAAAAATGAAAAATAAAGAAAGTTTTTTAATTTCAGTCATCAAAATATATTTTTTTAATGTTTTAATGTATAGCTAAAAAATGTACTTGAAGCTTCATGTGTAACCAGTCTCTTCTTCCTACTCCCTTATTTTTTAAATTTGACTTATAATTGATAATTATTTTTGTTATTATGTAGCGCAGTTGAGACATTTTATGCATGGTCATTACAAGCATTTTAATAAAATCCCAAAAGTTTATCTCTACAAAGTTAAAGTTAATTAAGAGTACTGACTATGCTTCTGAAGGTTTGAAATTATTGCCATTCATTTGATGCATAATAACAAAAGTACTTGTAATGAAGTAGCATTCTCTTCAGTATTCTTACTACTATTTATTTTTTGCTTGCCATGAATTTCGCTATTTAGTTATTACCCATTGATTAGAAATCTCCAGTAGATTTATTCTGAAGAAGAGGAATTATATTGAAACAGTTATTCTTCAAATCACGAAATAAGGCATTTTGTTTAAAATTCAACTTTAAGATATTGTTGCAGAAAAAAATCCTACAATGGAAAAAAAAATTATAAAAGCAAAATTGATTAAAAAATTCTACATTTTCTTTTCTTACACTCATGAGCTTTATGTATATATGGTATTACGAGAGAATATAATAAGGAATTTGAAATGTGTGCATTGAATTTGTACCATAGTTTTATTTGTTCTCTCAACGGTAAAAATTTTAAAATTTAAAACGGTTTTAAAAATTGATAAAAGCCTTTTCACCTGGTAAAAGAATAATACTTGATGTAACTATCCACCACTATGAATTTTTGGCTGATCATACCAAGAGTCCAGTGAATGTTTTTAGTTGTTCCTAATCAATTAGAAGCTTTATTGCCTGCTATAAAAGATTTTATTGAAGGAATCACCGTTTTACACAGTTAATTGGAAAAAATATATATTAATATATACACTGAATGAATTGCAAGATGCAAAGTTTAGTTATTTCATTGTGAATTGCAAATATAACTCCTTGTTCATGTTGCAGAACTATGTTGTCACAAATATAACTAGTATGATGAAGTGCAAAATAGCACTACAGAGTTGACATCAAGTCACAGCTCGACACATAGAATTCTATTTATGTAATGATGAATGCATAAAAATATGTTCTTCAGTATTAAAGAATTGATATCACTTTATAATAGATCAATACAATTTTTTTTAACTTTGTTAAATTTTTTCTAGTTTTACTGCTTGTGTAAATTTGCTAAATGCATAGAAGAGCTAAATTTTTTTATAAATAAAGATTAGTATGTCATTGGCTATATTTTATTTGACAATTCTTTTAAGTACCTATGTGCATTTTTACCACGAAAAAAGTAGATAAAAGCAAAGGTTGAATTTTTATAGCTAAAATCTGTTATTTTGTGGAAGGAAGAACCATTTAAAATTTTAATTAATGAATACTAAAGTTAGTGTGCAAAACACTTATTAGACTGATTCATCTAGCTAGTATTATTCCGTATTGTAGCTGGAGTTAAGTGTTTAATAAAGCAGAAGAAAGGGTTATTCACCTTTGAAAAAAATCTTACAATCAATTTTTGGTGTAATAAAATAAAATACAGGAAGTTTATATGACTATGTAGTATGCAGTAAATATATAGACAACCAAACATATTGAGAGTGACAATTTGAAATATCTGAAAGCGAGTAGATCAAAAAAATCCCGGGTCTATATGAGGCTGTAATGCTGTAGATTTTTTTAATTTTTTCCAATGGCTTGAAATAGAACAAAACCCTGGTAAAATATTGGTTTTAATATATTTTAGCTGGAAAACAGCACACATCTGGTTATTAAAATTGCTTCTCTAAGAAAGCACTTACAAAATAACACTTAAAGAAAATGTGCAGCAGGTTTTTTTTTACACAAATTATATTTGAGCATTATTTTTTTGTGAATTTGGTTGTAGTACCTCATGCAAAAAATAATAAAATGTTAACCAATATGTTTCTGACTGTTGAAATTGAACTGTTGCCTACTAGAATCGTGTCTTGCTGAATGTGTTCTTTGAGATTCCATGATTATTTGGGATCTTTGAATTCAACATAGTCATATAGAATTGTGCATTAGATCTTAACAGTCTACTGTTACTAATAGATATTATTCACACAGCTTTGATAGATCATATAATGTTGTAAAAAGCAATATCATACACAGAAATTTAGTTATTTGAAGAACAGACAGCATGGGCTGTCAATTATTCAATCATGACTTTGTACCTTCATGCAAATCATATTTCTGTTTACGACATTATGGTGTTACTTCTTTGTTTGTGGCGACATAGTTTCAAATTCACATTTAAAATTATCATACTGCCTTATCATTTGGTGTGCCATTAAATGCATGTCTCAGTCACCTCTTGTTTGCATTTATGGGAAATTAAGCAGTAACTATTGCATTACATTTACTGCTATGTCTCTATCCTTTACTTCTACATGCTTTATGCTTTGCAAAGTATCATTTTGCTAAAGGACATTGTCTTACTAACACATCATTTGTAGCAATAGGACTGCACTTAATACATTTCAGTCACCTTTTGTTCATATTGATAGTTTTGATTTTTTACTGTTTTTTACATTTTTGTTATATTAAGTCCTGTGGGACCTTACTCTTTTAGCTTTGTGAAATGCTTCATTGCAGTTGGATAATTCATTAGATCATATTCTAATATCTTTTGAATCTTTCTTGATACAGTAAAGGTTTGGCTTGTGCTCTGTAGCATATTTTCCAGGTCTCTCATTAATGAAAAATCTAAATAATAACAGTCAATCAACCTCAATGTTTTTTCATTGTCATCATACTTTGTTCACAACCTAATTAAATTATGATATTAGTTTGAAGCAGCATATGTTAATGTACCTATCATCCAGTATTTGACTCAGTGATATAATCAGTACTATTATTGTTACCAGAGATGATTTTTTGGTTATTGAGTTCTCAGTTTTCCAAATTTCTTGAAAATTTAGTCAATTGTTATTTTTGGTATGTTTTTGTCCCATACACATTCTATATTTGCATTTATTTCTGGTTTAGAAATTTCGATGTTCAGTTGTGTGTTTTTGGTTCTGGTTTTTCTAAAATATGTGATCACAAAATTTAATTGCATTACTTCTAATCCAGTAATTTTATAATATGACATGAATTTGCTTAACAATAATAAAATTTTAATCTCTATATATTTATTCAAGTTTTTCATTTATTTATATAATTTTTGTCACTTATAACCCTTCTTTTAAAAGCTGAGCTGGCATCCGAATGGTTAGCGCTCTTGCTTTCATTTCAACAGTTCAAATCCCACCTTGGGCATGGATATTTTTAGTGGTTTGGAATCCACTTTAAACCATAGGACCCGGTCTAAATTAGCCCTCATGTGCAAAAATTGACCATTGAGCAACAAACAATCCAAACCAAAACTTCTTTTAAAATGACATGGCAAAGTTAGCTTACATTTGAAAACATGGAAGCAAAGTTTTGTTTGTGCTCTAAAAATGATAAATCTATTGTACTATTCATACTGTAGTAATCAATAATAAATGGAACTCTGGCACATGAAATATTTAAAGGAAGCGTTTTTAAAATATATTCTAGCGTTTTCATGCAATAAACTTGTATAGCCTTTTAATTTACAAAGTTTTATGCTTATTGCACATATAGCTTTATAAATCTCAGTGTAAACATTTTGACAAAACATGCATTTAATAAATCAAAGTTTCCTTTACTTCAAGAACTTAAGCATAAACTTGGACAAAAAAAAAACTTCACTTATAGAAAATTGCGTTTTTATTTTAAACTAATTATTTTTATCAATATAACACTAAAATTTCAATAAAAGAACAAATTACAAGTATGTATTTTCTCACAATAATAGTAAAATATTGAATATTAAACATGAAAAAACATTTGTTTTAATATATAACAGGAAAACATTTGTATTAAACATGAAACATTAATGATAACCTGTATTAATGTTATGTATGTTGATTAATATTTTCCTTTAATAATCTAATTTTTAATAAACCGTTTTTCAAAGTTTTGCTTATAATATCCAACTAAAAGCTTATTTCTTAAATAAATTTATTATTCTTATATTCGAATGATATGTAATTCTTTCTACTTTTCTGCTTTTTTTCTTAAAAATAAGAATTCATTACTTTTTGTTTGAAAACTTTTGTTTTTTATAGTTTATGTGTTCTATGATAAATACACATATAAATTATTTTAAACATCTAATTAAATACTAATAAAGTTAATTTTTGAATTTAAATAGTTATTTCTAAACAAGTTGCAATTAATAATAGAAAAATTTAGCACTTAAAATTTTCTGTAACATAAAATAGTTGTATTTGGAAAATGTTTTTCTATATTTACAATAATGATAAATAATTTAATGAACTTTGTTTAAAATTTTTCTTTGAATATTTTCATGATAGAATATTTCTATCAACTGTTTTATAAAAGTATATAATAAACAAATTTTAAACCATTAGTGTATTGCTTATTCATAAAATAGCTTTAATACTTTGGCTCATCTATTTTTTAACATTCAAGTACTTTCAATTTTTGTATTAAATTTAAAAAGTTTTATTTTTTGGCTTGAATCTCAATTTTTATTTTAGAGGATTTGAAAGCATTTGAATTGAAAAAGGCTGAAATTCTTGCAAGAGGTGATAAAGTGTAAGTTATTGTCTTTATAATTCAAAATATTATTTTTAATCTAAATTACATATGTTTTGAATTCATTTAAATATTTTATCTTAGGAAGCCTGATGAAGTAGTGAGACCTAAAATACCTTTACAAGCTTGCCTAGAACGTTTTGCCGCTGAAGAGGTGGTGGATGATTTTTATAGTACAGCCTTAAACCAGAAAGTAACTGCTACAAAGTATATATCTCTTAATATTTTATGTTATAAAATGTCTAAATTACAGTTGAGACATTTTTTGTTTTTAGAGAAATAATTTGAAATTTAATTTTGTTCTTTTCAGGTCTACACGCTTACGAAGTTTTCCCGATTATCTGTTGCTGCATTTAAAAAAATTCACCATTGGTGATGATTGGGTCCCTAAGAAACTTGGTAATTTAATAGATGTATTTTTTAAAAAGCATGTTTTAATTTGAAAGCTAAAATATTTATGATTATATAGCATTTTCAGTTCTCTTTAATATATTCAAGTGATGTTTCTTACTTAGTTTATTATAAAGTATAAAGTCAGTATTTGTATGACAATAGATCTTAATACACTCACTTCCAAAAGTTAAGTACGAAGATGTAAACTGCAAAAAAATCAACAAATACTGCTTTGATTGACACAAAATTTGGGAGGACATTAGCATATATATTTGTGTATAAAATAAAATCTGTAATTACATACAGAAATGAAAACATTAAATTTTTTGTAAGTTATTAGATAATGACATACTGGAGATACAAACATAATTATCAGAATTGTGTATAAAGTGGAAATAAACAGCATAAAATGAAAAAAAAGGACAGTAATAAGGTATGTGATCCTCCCTCATCTGTATACAAAGTTTACACCTTGTGACCATGCTTTCAATTAGGTGGTCAACCACCGCAGAACTAAGCAATAGCCATTCTTCTTGTAGAGCAGTTTCCAGCTCAACAAGAGTGACTGGAGATGGGAAACATGAAAATACAAAATGAAAAATGTGTTGAATGAAGAAAAGTTAAATTGAATGAAAATATCACTAAAAACACCTTAATTTTACTCAAAATCTGGATTTTTTAATTTATTTTATTATTACTGGCTTCTATGTTTATTATTTGTAAAAATATTGGCAAGTAAACTTATATTCACAATTAAATATATCAGGTAATAAAGAATCCCTTTGTGCATTTTAACTTGCTAGATTAAAATTGTTTTTGTAGATATATACACAAGAAGTTCTTTAATTATTTCAAAATTTGAATTAGTAATTATATTAAGGATGAATAAACAGTTAATAGTTTAACAATTGCTTTTGAAAAAAGATTCTTCCTTTGTTAATCCAAAATTTTTCCTATTTTTCAGATGTATCAATCGATGTTCCACTAGAGTTAGATTTAGCTGGTCTTCGAGGATCAGGTATTCAACCGGGTGAAGAAGAATTACCAGAATCTCCATCCGAAAGAGGTATTTACATTTTTGTAATTTTTTTTTTGCATTGTATTTTATATAGTATTTTAAGTTTATGGAATTTGTTTATATCATTGAAGTTGTTAGAATACATTTTTAATATTTCTGTGGAAACATAATAAAGTTCTTGGAGGATATCACAAACTTTATTTAAATGTGTAATCGCACTTTAATTTTCTATTGGAATGTTCTATCATGGAAATTAAGAAGTCTCAATTTGTATTGTTTTTCACTGGCTATAATTGTTAATTTGATTTGTAGTTAAATTAAATTTTATACTATGTTTAAAATATATACATGATCTTATGAATGATTCGGTATTTTAGCTTTTACTATTAAGAAATTACTATATAAATATAATAGTTGTAATTACATGCTGAATATATATATATGTGTGTATATATATGTGTATATATATATATATATGTGTGTATATATATATGTATATATATATATGCATATATATATATATATATATATATATATATGTATATGTATATGTATGTATATGTTTATATATTAAAGCAATAATTGTAATTTGTTTTTATTTTATTAAATTTACATTGGTCTTCACAAAATAAACTAAATGGAAACTTCAAACTAATCTAAATACAAAAACCTTTTAACCCTTTTCTTATTTTTTTTAATTAAAATTTTCACATTTGGGGCAAAAAAAATTATTCAAATGATATATTTATATTTTTAAATTCATATTTTTATAAAATGCTTATTTTTACCGTAATAAATATTAAAATTGCATGTATTAATCATTGTTAATAATCTTAAATATAATTTATTTTGAACTTCCCAATCTAATTTCTCCTAATTTTTTTTGTATGCATATTAAAATTATTTCAACATTAAAATCAGAGAACAAACTATTTTTAATTTATAATTTTATATATTAAACAACTGAGCTTTATTTTTTATGAAAAATGCTAAATTTGCTCCTTTTTCTTTAGGATTTGAATTTAATGAGGCACTTTTGTATCAGTTGTCTGATATGGGATTCCCTCTTGATAGTTGCAAGAGAGCTTTATATGAAACACAAAATGATGGAATTGATGCAGCTATGAATTGGGTTATGGAACATATGTCTGATCCAGGTAAATCTTGCGCACTTTCGGTATTAAAGAATAGTGAAATGTTTAATATTATACTTAAAAAAAAAAAAAAAAAAAAAAAAACACATAGTAAGGAAATTAGAGAAAAATATTTTACTTTTGATTTTGTCATTCCTGATTTATTTCACTTCTTTAGATTTTAATGCTCCTTTCAACTTACCTGGTGGCAACAAATCAAATCCTAATTTTCATGCTGATTCTGAAGGAATTGCTACAATAGTTTCCATGGGATTCACATCTGCTCAAGCACTTAAAGCTTTGGAAGCAACTGTAAGTTTTATTTTCAACTAAATTAGGCATACACAAATCATTATTACTATCAACTCTTTATTCACACAACAAAATTAAAAAAATAAGGTGGAAAACACAAAAGTCTGAAATTTTTAGAAAATATTAGATTTTTTTAAAATAAATTTAAAAAAATTATACTTTAGTTCTAATTTGAAAAATACAACAGTTTCCTTTTAAGAACAATCATAGATGTCTGAAAAAACTTGACTAATTAAAACTTGATTTTAAAAATGCAGTGTTAAATTAATCGCTTTTAACATAATTTAATTTGGCATTAGTTTTTAAGTCTCTGCAAATAGGTTAAAGATTTCTCATTAAATTTTTAAGATTTTGGAGATATTTAATAAAAAATTTTATGCACCTTAAATATTGTCATAACAATCTTAGTAACTAAATAAATCACTATAACTATAGGTTTTATCAGTAGCTTTGTTGAATTTCTCATTAAATTTAAGCTATTCTAGAATTTCTTGTTTTTAATTTTATACTAGTATTATATTTAAGAATTTTAAAAGTAGAAACAGTTATAACATTAGATGATATTATAATTGTTTTTACTTTTGTTCATTTAAATTCACACTTTTCAACTGGATTTACTCTGGTTTTGATGGTGATTTAGATTCTTATCAGAAAGATATTTATTATAAGAAATATTTATTACAAGACAACACCTACATGAGAAGCAAGAAAAAATTGGGGACTAAAACAGCATGTTGTAGTATAAGATTTAATGAGAAAGTGTAATGTGTTAGGTATTGGTTTCAATGAGTGATTTCCATGAACCATGTCTATAAAGTGCGGCAATTGGTTGGATACATTTTATAAATTTTAACAGGCACCTTTTTGTTTTATTTTGTGATTTCACTTGTTGGTTAGAAAAAAATGTGATGTCACTACAATGCTAAATCAGTTGCACTTTATGCCACTTAAATCTTGAGCCTATATATGATATTAAATTAATTGTAGTTTTTAATTTAAAAGCTAATTGATGCACAAATGTTGGTAACAAGTTTCATTATGATATCAATATATTTTGAATCTTATTAAGTGTATATTGTGTTATTTATGTGTATCTTTATTAACTGCTTTTTCTGCTAATTTATCTCCCCTTGTATATGAGATTTTTGAAAATGTTGAGGAATTTCAATTGTTATTATCTGAACTTTTCATATTATATTTTTTATTTTAAAAACATTTTACTGGTTGTTTTCAGAACAATAATGTAGAAAGAGCTATTGATTGGATATTTAGTCATAGTGAAGAAATGGATACTGATTCTGCTCCTGTACCTGAAATCAAAGTTAATTTTCGAGATGGAATTGAAAGTAAGTTTTATGAAACATTGTTTTTTCAGACAATTTAAAAAGTAAAAACAAAATATTTCAACTTGTCAATCAGGATTAACAGTTATCAAAAGAAAAATGAAGAAATAATGTAGATTGTAGTTTTTTATAAAACAAATAAAAAAAAAAAAAAAAAAAAATCAAATATTTTAATTCTAAAATTTTTTTTTAAAAAGTAATGAAATTGAGATTTATTTAAGGAAAAATGTTTTTATCAAATAAAGAATGCTCTTTAGAAAAAAGACTTATGGCCTTGAGCCGCTCCACCAAAATTAAATATTTTGCAAATCAAAAACAATTTATTTTATTACTTTTCATCTTATTTCTTCTACATACACATTTCATATGAATGTTGAAAATTTTTTTGAATTTCTCACCCTTGAAAATTTATATTTAGCAAGTAATTTATAAAACATAATCCTTTTTTTTTATTTAATAGATTTGAGATTTTGAAAGTACCTCTCAACAACTTTGAGCTATAAAATTATATAAAGTGTAGGGAAATATGTGCTTATATTTTGAATAGATCATTGTTAACAATCAAATACAGTAAAAATGCAGAGATGCCGTTTTTTACAATTTTTCCGTATTTAGTACGGATTTCTACTCTTTGTTACAGAGTTACGATGATCTTAACGAAATTACGAAAATTAGATTTTTCTCTCGATCTTTAATAATATTCCTTTTTTGTTGTGTATGATTATATTATTATTGTATTATAGTGATTAAAATATGTGAAGGTTACAAATAAATTACTAATTTAGTGTTGAAATTGGATTAAGAAAAATATATCTGATATATTAAAAAGTAGAACTGCTAAGAGTGCGCTTACTGATGATCATTGACTAAATGTGAACTTAAACATCTCATAGTTTCCTTTGTATAAGTCTTTTAGTCATTATGCGCATGTGCTGGGAAAGAGAGCGTATTCGGCCGCAGATTCCGGGTTTACTCTGCTGCTTACAGAGACAGCAGTTCAGCTTATCGATAGCAGATTGCACTGTTGTCAGATAGTCAACAGCCAGAACTTCAGGTTCTTTTTTCATTACTTAAGAAAATTTATTATGCTTCGCCTGGCAACAGCAGCAAAAACACTAATATTTTTCGTGCTGTGTTTTTACTGTGTGCTATGTTGGTTTAACTTGTTCGCAATATATACATGGTTTTATTCTTGAATTATATATATATATATATATTGTCTTGAGAAGAGAATAAAGTGAAAGTTATGCCAAAAAATGGCAATGTCCAACTTGTTCTAATGTTTCAGAATGCTTGGTATTCTGCAAGATTTGTTCGTCAGATATTGTGATTTCGCATGGTGAACGAGATGATTGCTGTCACCATTGCGACTCTAAGAAACATAGAGATAAAGAAAAAATCAGGTGTTGTTTGAGTTTAGATAAATTCTTCTCTACAAGTAATGCATCAGATGATCCCATGAATGCTGAACTTCTCTTCTTATCGAACATAATTTACCTGTATCGACGACAGACCATGCAAAACAATTATTCCAAACAATGTTTCCTGATTCTAAAATTGTGAAAAAAAATTTCTTGTGCAAGAACAAAAACAACAGTCCTGATACACACTCTAGCCAGAATACTAGCAGAGAAATATTGGCAGCTATTTGAGAAAAGAATTTTTCATTAGCAACTGATGGAAGCAACGATTTTAACAGTAAAAATTTTATCCTATTATGATTACATATTACAATGAACGAAAAACTGGAATAGTACTGTTTTATTATCTTTAACAGAATCATCAGACAATAAAGGTAAATATATTTTTACTGCAATCGAAAAAACATTTTGTGAAAAAAATGTGAACTGGAATAATTGCATATCATTTTCCTGTGATAATGCGTACACCACGACAGGTAATATAAAAGGTGTAGTATCATACATAAGAGAAGTCCAGCAATCATTAATTTTGATGAGATGCAGCTGTCATTTAATTCATTTATCAACAAAGCATGCTGCATCTAAACTTTAGTTAAATTTTGAGCAGTTTATTATTTAAATATTCTTCTATTTAGAGAAATGTTCTAAAAGGAAATTTGCATTTCAACAAAGTCAAGCTTTGTTCAACATAAAGCCTCACAAAATACTCAAGTATGTTAGTACTAGTTGGCTTTCTCTTCAGTTGAGTATAGATAGAATACTTGATCAGTGGGAAGCACTACAACATTTCTTTTAAAGTCAATCTGAAAGTGATTCTCAATTACAGTTTATACAAAGCTCATTTACAAATTTATTATCAAAACTGTATTATTTATTTTTGTCATCTGTTCTTCCCATAATTATTTCATTAAATGAACAGTTACAACAAGAAGCTCCTCAAATATATACCTTGAATTGAAAATTTAGCAGTCTGTCATTAGTTATTGTTTCTAGATTTATAAAACCATCCACTATTAGTGATATCAGTAATTTAATGGATTTGAAGTGGGGTAAAAAAAGAAAAATCAAAAGGAGGATCGTGTGATTTAGCGATTGGTGGTAAAATTTTTGGAATCACTAAATTTAAGTGAAACTGAGACTTCTTCTTTTTATGAATCAGTGAGGCACTTTTATTCCACTACATACTCGTATGTCATTAAAAAGTTTCCTCTAAGTGATGAATTTTTAGAACACGTTCAGGCAGCTGATGTTAAATTACGAAAATATGTTAGATTTCAATCTATTCAATATTTATTATCCTTGCTGAAATTAGTGTGGAAGAACTGGACAAATTAGAAACTGAATTTTTCCTCTATCAAAATGAAGCTTTTACAATTGGAAATGGTGAAAGAAGAATGGTTTGGCACAGAATTTCTTTAATGAAAACAGATAATGAGAAACAGATGTATGTAATTTTAAGCAAACTGATGAGTAGCATTTTAACTGTTCATAGCAATGCTGGAATTGAAAGAATCATCAGTGTGATAATAATAATAAATAAAAAATATGACTGAATTTAGGCCAAATCTCAGTATAGAAGAGTGTTTAAATTCGCTCTTAATTGAGAAAATAACACAATTTTGAGTATGAAATATTTTTTATCAGAGAGAATTTTCTCAAACAGAAATCAGTATGGCTAAGAAAGCTATAACACAAAATTTGTGATTGTCATTTATTTCTATTTATCATGTCTGTTAACAGATCATATTCTATGTTAGTTTTAAATAAAAATAATTTTTCTTTTCAATATCAGTGTTTTCTTTTTCCTGTAATTATATAAAAATCTGTGCTGTAAGCATCTCTGAGGCAAGGCATTTAAATTTAAAAGAATGGTTTACTTTCTTATTTCTTTTTATATTTATTATGATTAGATTATCATTTTATTTTTATTTTTAACATAGGTTACCTTAAAAGTATTAATTTTATGCACATAAGTGTATTCTTAATGTAAACCCCGTGTTACTGAATTTTTTTGAAAAGGTTACTGAAAGTAGTGAAAATATGTCCAATTAGTACTGATTGGAATGCTCAAAGGTTGGCCTCTCTGAGAATTTGAAAAAATGCTTTTTATATTGAAACTATTTTGATCATTTTTACTTTATTGTGTGTAATATGTTTCTCTATTAATATTGCAAGGACTTTTCCTGAAAATATTTGCTCTTGAATTTAAATTTTCCCTGTTCTGCATTAGTTTTGCAAAAAATGACATTATTTTGTTTGATTTCTCACTTTAAGTAAACAAAATGTATTTATTATGGAATTGCAAATTTTAACATAACCTTACATACATTTTCATTTTAAGAGAAAATTAATATTTCTCATTAACTTTGGACATGAAACATTTCTTAATATACTTGTAATTTTTCCAAATTTTTAATCCACATACCTTTTCAATTTCTAGAATACCAGCTTGTTGCTTTCATCAGTCATATGGGTACTTCAACTGTTGCTGGTCATTATGTGTGCCATATTTATAAAGAAGGTAGATGGGTTATTTTCAATGATAATAAAGTTGCCTTGTCTGAACATCCTCCTATGGACTTAGCATATTTATATCTCTATCAACGAATATCATCACCTTAAGTTGAAGTTCCATGTATATTGCTATTAATCTTTGACTTAATTTAATTTTCTTGTGCATATGTAACATTTTTAAGACGTAATAAAAATAATTTTTCTATAGAGTTCATTATTTTGCTTTATTATTTTCTTCATACACTTAAATTAAACATTTGGAGCTTAAAGTGTTTTTCTAATTGTGCTTTCATATTCAACATAAAATAGTCTTAATTTAAAGTAGACATTATCTAATGAATTTATTTAATCTTGTGTTTTGTGCAGCTTAATTTTGTTTTTTTTTTTTTTTTAAAAAAAAGATTAATATATTTAGTTTTTTTTTTTGTGTAAAATAAAAATTCAGTACCAAATTTACTAAAGATTAATAAGATGAATCAATAATTTAATTGAATAATATTATATATTATTTTACTTTAACCAAAGGAATTCATCTAGGTTTTTGATGATTACAGAGAATTTTAATTTTTAAAATGTGAATAAAAAGGCAACAAAAGTAAAGTGTGATTTATTATAAAATAATATTAAAATTAAGAAAGTATAGCTAAAAAATTCTGTATACTTATATATTTTATTATAAACGTTGTTCCTTAAATTTAAGGATTTTTCATTTAAATTTATAATACACTCATATTTTTGTAAATTGTTTGAATTATATATTGGATTAGTGTTCTTACTGCTTCTGGAAACTACTTAAAATTCCTATAATTTAGAAAATTGTTAAGAGTCCTTGAAATACCTGGAATTTTTTACTTGCTGCTTTTGTTTTTTGTTAAAAAATATCATTTATTTTAGTTTTGTGCTTATTATTTTAAAATTTTCAATAAAATTGTCCAAAAGTCAAATTGATTATTACTTTGTAATGTTACTACTAGATAGCAGCATGGATTATATTATTATTGTATTTATAAAACTGCTGATTAAAATAAAATTATCTAGCTCCGTCACAATAGTTTCTTGATCCAATTCATTCAGGACTGGATGTAATATTTAAATTTATGTGTGTGAAGTGAAGTAATTACCAATAAGATCGTCTTGTGGTACAATTGGGTGGGCAATTTTAATTTATTCATTTTCTGTTTGTTTCTATTTTCTTTCTATTGTATAAAATTCACTGAATATTAATATTTAAATTTAAAATTTTTAGTTAGAATATATTTTCTATACTTTCTGAAAATTGTATATAATTTCAGTGAATCGGGATGAATTCGATTGTTTATTAATGACATAAAAACTGAAGTAATTTATTTAATATGCTCAGTGGAAAATATCCTTTCAATGTACAGTAAACTTCGGAAAAAGCCATAGAAAGATTGGCTTTTGCATGGTTGAGAAAAAAACACATGATCATTGTCTAGTTTGTAAGAAAGATTTCTGTACTTAAAATATTTGCGAATCATCCGTCAAATCCCATATGAGGGGAAAAAAACTGTGTATTTATTAGAGCATCTTCTTAAAGTTGGGTTTGTATGTCATTAGGCACCTCTGCTTTTATCAGCATTTTGTACTCCAAACCCAATGTTTCCTAGTTCCAGTTGCTCGGGACACCCACTTTATCAATAAAGTCCGATAACCCTTTAATGGAGTTTAGGTGTAACTCTCTAGTATGGATGATGTCTAAAGAAGTTAATCTATGGAGGGCAAGGGCCTCGCATTCATAAATGATATGCGTGGCTGCTTTCTCTTGCATATGATATTTCATGCAGATAGGGTCTTGCTGAAACAGTCCCATTTTATGGAGGTCTTTTCTGAAATGGTGTTGTTGTTGCTAATCCTAGCTATATCAGATCCATGAGGCCGTAAACCTTCAATCTGAAATAGTAGTACCCAGTTATGAAGCCAACGATTAAACGTATCTTCTGCCTGGGGCATCTTAGAATTTCAGAGGAAATCCTCGCTGATGATTCACAGATCATTCTTTTAGCGTGGGTTTGACCAAGAGTGTTGAGCCAAGCTTCATACATCTTCAGATTTTCCCATCTAAGAATATTGGTTTTTTGCGGTCTTCAAACTGATCCCACAAAAAGGTTCTGCACCAATGGGAACAAAAGACGATCATTGTTTAACAAGTTCATCAGTCCTTTCATTATCTTTGTGCCCTGGCACCCATACAAGGATCACCTTGTTTCTAGTTGCCAGCTCTGTAATAAGGTTTCTGCATTCCAAAATCATTTTAGATTTGATTTCGAAAGAATTGTGCGCTTTTAAAGCGGCTCGACTGTCACTAAAAATGAGAATCCACTTACCGTGGTAGCCCTTCATCTTATTTAGTCACAGACAGTGGATAATGGCCAAAACTTCTGCCTGGAAGTAGTTTCAGTAGATTTGCCGGATTGATAGGCAAATTGAAGAGCATGCAAGGGACTGTCTGTCCAAGTAATCTCTAATAGGCCGATCAATGATTTTCACCATAATTTTAAGAAAGATTGACAGGTCTATAAGACTTGCCTGGTCATAGATGTCCTTGTAAGGTTTAGGAATGAAAACTATCCTTGTCTTCTGCCATATCTTTGGTATGTAACCCAGTGCTAAGCTAGCTCTGTAAATTCTAGTTAGCACTGGTATGATAACCTCCTCTTCCTTCTGGATCATGATGGGCATAATTCCATCCGCCCCTTGGCATTTTAGAGGTTTAAAGGCAGAGATTGCCCATTTAACATTGTTGTAGTTAACGAAATTTTTAGCGATGGTCCATTGATCGCTATTGACTCTTTGCAAAGAGCCAATGCAGTGCTCCCCTTCGTTGCTATAAATATCTCTAGCACCTGGAAAGTGGGTTTTGGTCATAATTTCCATAACCTCTTTTCCGGAAGCAGCAAAATTACTCTCCTCGTCCTTTAAGGTGCTAACGAAAATAGGTTCATCCCCTTTTGAGGAGTTTTTGGAGTTTAGCTCCTTCAGAGATAGAATCTATCTCTTCACAGAACTTCCTCCAGGAGTTAATTTTGCTTTTCCTAATAAGTTTGTTATAATTTGTGGGGGCCATTTTATAGTTCTCCCATTCACCATTTTTCTTAGATTTATTAAAAAGTTTTCTAACATTTGCCATTTCGGCTGTTAGAGAGTTATTCGATCAAGTAGCTCTTCTAGTGCGAATAGGGCAGTTGTTATAAGAATCTAGAATACTACTGTGCAGAAGATCTGCTGTAACTTCTAGATCGTAGTTATCTCTATTATGTCTGTTCCCGAGCTCAACCAACCCACTCAAATCCTGTGTCTCGATTTTCCTCAAGACCTCTTTAGGCTCCAGTTTACTGCAGATTTTCGGCAGTTGCAATTATCTTGGTGGTTCTGACAAGTTTCCTTGCCTCACCCACCAAGAGCTTTTGTTCCTGCCACGGGCTTATGTCACTGACAGTGTGTTCCAGCCACTTTGAGCTCCCCAGATCTGCACAGTTGACAATAAGTGTCCCATTCTCGAGTTTACAGGATAGGAAGGTTGGGGCAAAACCCTCCTCACTTCTTCCTATTTTCTCGGTTAACAAGTGTTCCAGGTTGGAGGACTGTTCCTTTGTTAGCCGTTTTTCCGGATGGCCTTCTTTGAGAACAGCCATCTTGACAGCCGTGAGAGCCATCCTGTAGGTAAATCCCCAGGTCATTTTGTCTTGGCAGCCTTTCCAGTCTCGTCCTGGTCCGCTCGGTTGTCGGGACGCTTCTCGCTTTTGGTTGCCTTGGGTTTTTCAACCCAAGTCCCCTCGGTGATTTTGCGTTCCTTCACCAACTTCTTCTGGGCTCCAGAAAGTCTCTTTAAGTTTGATTCTGGTTAGAGAGTCAGTCGTACTAGCGATAGCTTCCTATCTCTCACCAGAAGATGGTTCGGGGGTCATTTCTACCTTCTGTAAGGGATTCATTGCTGCCCCTTCACTAGATTGCCTCTGGGTTCCCTTGTCTTTTTCAGCAAAGTCTACTTCAGAGGTTTCACCTGCAAGTGCAGAAAGGTTTGTTAGTTCTTTTGTCTTTTTAATCATAAGATAACAATTAATTAATTAATCTCAGGTAATACCACCCAGAATTGCCTGAGTAACTGGACAAGGAAAAAAAGCTCTAGAAGTTTACCAGGCAATTACAGGCTCCGTTAAGATAACATTACCGCGGTGCCAAATAGCCTCAGACACGGGTCGCCTAACACCAGGGTTTACGAGAGCTAATTCGCAGCCTCTGATTCTATATTCAAGGCTATCCTGTCATTCCTACGGGACGTTCGGCGATCCACCACCTGCCGACGCGCCTGGTAGCTGCTCAGGCCCCATGTATTGGAGTATGCTATACTCGCCATTTTTGACGTTTATCAAACTGATAAACCAATGTTGCCATTTATTGCTGGAAATTTTCATGCTAATTATCTATACATGTTAGAAAATATAATACAGAAGTTCTTAAAAGAATATTTGTTGTCCCCTATTTGTTCATTTAAACTGATTAGTATTGATCTAACGATTAAGGCAATCAAAAAGATGTAATCTATTAGATGTTGGATTCGTTACCAACGTAATCATCAGAAAAATTCCATATAAGCAAAAATTTGACAAAAAAAGGGGAGGGGGATTTTACTTTAATTGTAAGTCATTTTTAGTATCACTGACAAAAAAATTAATTGAAAAATGCCCTTTTTAATATTCTGTGATACGAAACATTTCATATTTAGATCCTCAAATTCTTATATGTAATGAATCAAATAATATTTCAATAATATGCAGAAATTTCTTTTATATTTGACTGATGTGTCTAAAATAAATCAGTCAGAAAGTACATATATGTGATTAATGATTTCAAATAAGTTAGTGGTTGATGTTTCTTGGTATGCATACATTTTTTTGCTTCATTTATCGATAATTTTAGGAGTAGTTAATGTTATGATAATTTGTCGCGTTGGACAAAGCATGCCTTCCTGTACCTTAGTTCAGAGCTTTGTTCTATAAGTTAGGTGAGTTTCTTCGTAATTGAGAAGTTGGGAATGAAAAGAAAACCCTAATACTTTACTTCTCACTCCTGACATATCATTTCACTTAATGCAAATTCAATCTATTTAATAAGCTTTAATCTTTTTAGTAAATATGATGGATATTCATTTAAATCTTTATTCAAACTCTTTACTTCCCGATAATTAGAACGAAGCCTCAACCACTTTTAATATACTTAAGAACAGAATATATTCATTCTAAACGCAAAATTTAATAATAATTTTTCTTTTTTTTTAATCTGTAAGTCTTCTGCTTTCTACAGATGAATCATGCATTTAAAATAATAAATCATTTTATGCAACAATTTTAATTATAGTTATATAACTTGAAATATTATAAAATAACCAGAAGGCAAAATTTTTGGAATAAAGTTATTGCAATCTTTCTAATTTTTTTCCTTAATTAAATTCTTAAGTTGCAGCTGCTTTTTTTTTTTTTTTTTGACAGAAAAGTGGCAAAATTTTACTATCATAAAAATTCTTTATGTAATTATCATTCTTATTATTTTAAATTAAATTACAATAATATTTCTCATTATTCTCCAAAACGACGATGTCTTTTTCGCTTTTTCACATGATTATGTTTTGTAAAAATTTTCTTACATTTTGAAACGATTGAAATAAATTCATTTTGATAAAAAAAATAAACCTCGAAACCAAATTAAAAGAAACATAATTTAATCATTGGAATTTTGTACTAATTACTACAAAATATGTAAATTATTTTTAAACCTTATCGTTAAGAAAAATTTTAATACTATCGTAAAAAATTTATATATATCATATATTAAAAATTTATATTGTAAAAAAGTTTTGCACATTTAACTTTTTTAATGACTTTTTCGTAAATTATGATAAAATAATTTTTACTATAAGTTTTTCAAATTAATTGAATAATAATGAATTCTTAAATTTTACTTGTTTAATGTATTTGCTTCATCCAATTTATAAAACTTATTTTTTTGTAAAGTTAAATAAATTTTTCAATAGCTCTTTATTTTCATTCATAAAAAAATAATTTACAATTTTCGGTTCCCACTAACTAGCAATTAGTTAGAAAAACTTGAAATGTCAAAAAATTAATCTCTCATTCTATGACCTTGGAAAAATAGATATGATCAATTAATACAAATAAAAATTGAAACTAAATAAATGTAATTTTATTTTGAGAATGCACTCTAATTTAATTACATATTTTATTCAAAGCTTAACAGCTTCGCTTTTACATAACTTTGGCCGTACATTTTATAGACAATATCGAATTGCGCCACTCTGAAAGATTATCAAGCGAATGCATGATGAATTTCCACCTCGGTTGTGGTTTCAGAGTTTTGGCGAAAATTGGCAACAGCTGTGTTCAGCACTTGGCTTCTCCGCAGCACTTGCAATCACCGCAGTTGCACCTTTGGTTCCTGGAGCAGCAGCGACATACGTCGCACTTGCAGTTCGACGTGCACTTGGATGCAGCGGAACAACAACGGCATTTTTCGCAGTTGCAGTTAGGTCCACAAGGTCCTGGCATTTTCAATTATATCTGATAAAAAAAAAAAAAATAATATAATCCTATGAATCGCCAGTTTTACATGCATATTGTCTAATTTATGAAAATAAATGCAATTCAATTACTCAGAAAGTTAAAAATTAAGGTAAGAAAACAAAATGTTGAAGAAAATAAAGGATTAACCATGTTTTCGAAGAATATCAGCAGCAAAAATTGCATTTACACACTAGCCCTGATTTATAAATAAAACACAATAAGCCTGTTTTTATGTTAATAAAATTTAAAAATGAGATCTCAAAAGTAAATATGTGAAAAAAAAATGTCTCAACAAGGGATTCATTTTTAAATCTTAGTGTCATTCAAGAGAATGCAAAATAAGAATCTTGATGTAATTGTTCCATTCTTTATATCAATCAAGATTGAGTTTTTGTCTGATCCAACAAGGTTCCTTTAGAACAAATATGCTCGTTTTTTTGTTAAATGAACAGCATTCAAAATTTGTGAATGCTCAAAGACCATTCTTTTTCTAAATAAACCATAAGGTGCTGGAAAAGCAGAATGTTTAGTCATCTGGCTTTCGGTCCACTTCTAGTGAGTTCGAATCCTAACGTGCGTTTATATGATAGTGGCTCTGAATCCTCTGTTAACTTAAGTCCCGTCTAATCCTCCCTAGAAAAAGTATTCAATTTTGCAAATCATTTTGCCTTTAGAAGCAAAGGAAGAAGAAGTCTTTGAAAAATAAAAGGAAAGCCTGTTTACAAAAAAATTTATTAAATCCAAATTATGATTTTTCTTTTTTTGAAGAATATTTTTTAGATCATATACAATATTTTAATGAATATTTTTTAGATAATATGTTTTGAAGAATATTTTTTTTTAGATCGCATACATATGAATTGTATCTGAATTGACGAGAAAATGAAATATAGATGTTTATTGAAAAATTGTTTTGACTGCTACTGTCAGCGAAATTGATTAATCATTTATGTTATTATTTAGTCAGGCTTGAAATTAAGCACAATATTATATAGCACTTCTTTAATTTATCATTTTTTATTTAAGTTTTCCTTATTTTATACATAGTATCTTAAAAGTAAATATTTAAAAATATTATAATGCTATGAAAACAATTTAAATGTGTTAAATTTATTTTGAAAAAATATTAAAACTTTCTACATTACGAATTAAATGTTTTGGAACACATTTTAAGTTAAATAAAATAAAATTGCAAAATTGATCCCAACATGTTTAATTCATTGATTATCGAAAGTCTTTTGTTAATTTCACTAAAATATTGAATATTTTTGAAAAATCTAATACCATAATAAATTAATTTAGTATTTTTGGTCGAGATAATGATAAATACAAAATTAACAGACACAAATTCACAAAATTATGTACATTTTTGTTAAATTTTGAATTGATAGCAAATTATTTTATAATTGATTCCCATTTTTTATTTAAAATGTACAAAAAAGTTATACGATAAATTTTACAAAAAAACTTGTGTGTATATATATATATATATATATATATATATATATATATATATATATATATATATATATATATATATATATATATATATATATATATATATATATATATATATATATATATATATATATATATATATATATATATATATATATATATATATATATATATATATGAAGTCTCTATTGGAAATTTCTATCCGTTGTGATCGATGAATATGTTTGATTGATAAAACTATGTTAGATCAAGAGCTTTTTTTTATAACATCAGGGATCGTAGAAAGCTTAATTCAGTTCATTGAAACTATTTCGGTTTTGGAAGATAGGAGTGGTGTGGAAATATTCAAAATGGGTGCAACATGGTAGACCTAATAAACTAATATATATATATATATTATATATATATATATATATATATACCGTGTTGTTTCCGGATGAACTGTTTACAGATAGAGGGCTACAGTTACGTGTCACAAGGAAGAAGATTCGGAAAATTCTCCAGCACCAATTCTCAAAGATGCGCTAACAGTGAAAAGAAATTTTCTCTCCATCTTTCATTTTTGAGCAATAACTGGATTTGAACGTAAAACCTTCCACTTCAAAGAAATTAGTCTTATCACTATGGCACGGAGAATCCATGGATGTTATATTGAAAAAAACTTGTGAAAGTGGAGACACAATATATCCAACAGCTTATAAAATCTTATATAATTTAAGGTGAAAATTATAGCTTATATAATTTAAGGTGAAAATACCTATAAGCTCATTGCCAACACATTTGCAATAAAATTTTTTTAGTTCATTATATTCCATATATTATAACAAATATGTATCTTAAAAAGTGTAAGATATTTATTTAATTATGATTCGATTACTTTTGTACTTAATAGAACTAAAAACAAATTTTTAAAAATTGTAATTATAGTTTTGAGAGACTCGTTTGAATATTTTTTTTTTACAAAGGAGATTGTTATCAAAAGTAATATAAAAAATATTTAAAGTTTAAGATATTTGAAGATCATAATGTGGCCTCATATTTCCATTAGACGGTAAATGAAAAAAATTTTTGAAAAATATTATATAGTTATACATTTATTACTGTATTAGATTTTTGGTCATTGGTCAATACTATTAAAAAGAAAGGAAAACAAATGTTCCTTATAATCAGAAAGAGGTTGTTATATGTTACCACACTTATCACTACTCGTGAAATAATTCATTAGCAGAAATGCACAGATAAAATTTATTTTAGAGTAAATGATTCTTTCACGGATTCATAAAGATTTAATGATTAATGTATGATATCTTAACGTGATTTGATCCTTTCGTAAGTATGAGGTTTGGATGCAGTTATCCGGAAGGGTGGTGTACGATTCTTAATGCCGCCAAAGACCCACCGAGTACATGCGATATACGTGCTCATTAAATATGTGGAATCGAAAGTCCTGAGGTCGGTCGTCGAGCAGCTACCATGCGTGCAATGATCTGGAGAAAATTTCATCCCCCTTCAGACCAATGTCAAAATTAATGGGAGTGGATCCTCTGGTGGTGCCATCTATCGGAAGATTTAAAAAAGAGCAATGTCGTACTTTCGTTGTGCACTGATTAAAACGAAAGACGCTTAAATTCGCATTGTCAAGGCATAGCGAGCTTAGCTTGTCCAAGTGTCATAAGTAACAACAATAACAAAAGAATACTATATATCAGAATACAAAAACAATAAAATTATTTCTAGCAAAAACTTCTTTTAGTGGAGATGCATTCAAATTTTCATAAACGTAAGTACATTTTAATAAACATTTCTCATCTATAATTTATTTTTGAGTAATGCAATTAATTTACGCATTTTTCTTAACTTATATGCCATATAAGATTCTGTTACTGTAATGTTCACTACGATGCTTTTCAAAATGAGAAATGATGCAGCCTAAATTCCTTTCATTACAGAATTATGCAGGGAAATTAAGCATTCACCCATAACCACTGATTAATATAATCTGACTATTTCTCAATAAAACATGTATTATGAATACAGCTTCACAAATTTACCACAAATGGTCAGTATAAATAAAATTTTTAATTATGTGTGTCCACCGAATATTTGCCTGGGGTCGAATAGGTAACGGTAGCATAGAATGGTAGGAAATTTCAGGATGTTGGTTTTAGGCTTACTCAATATAAGCACTATATTACCTTTCGAAAGCTTTATAATAACATTTGTGATGAATTTAGGCCGTAAATTGAACACTGATTTGAATCCATTGTAAAGTTGCTTATGCTACGATACACTTTGAAACTTTTTTACATTTCCTCATTGTATTTTTTTTTTTTTAAATAAATAAATAAATAAAAATTATTTTTTAAAAAATAATTTCTTTTTCCATTGCTGAAAATGCGTTTTCGGTTTTTTAAATACACCACTGATAGGAAATACATTGAAGAAAGGAGAATCTCGACTTTTACATTTAATGAGTATATTACTTAAAAAGGAAGTTTTGATGCTTTCCTCAATTTAATCGATTTGTTTTATTTGGTCTATGGATGAGATCTTATTGTAAAACAATGCTTAAAACATTATAAATATGACTATTTTTGCAATTAGCAAATATGGTTATTTTTCATTGTCACAATTTTTTCCTAAAAGTTAAAAACGTGTTTTCCTTTGAAAGCTATAGCCTGCAAAACCAAGGAACGGGGGTTAGCCCGTTAGAGGAGTGCAGATTTAAGCAATATACATTGGGACCAATGATGATAACTGATTAATGACAACAATTAAGAAATAATTTTTATTGATTAAAATTAAGTTAAAGTTTGTTAAAAATTGATTGTAATTAATAAAAATTATCTATTAATTATTATTAGATAATAGTTGTATAAAAAATCTATTTTCTTAAATTAAGAATGTATTGATAGTGATTAAGTATGAATATGTAAAAAAAAATAATAATGTTACATTTATTAATAATGGTTCTTAACGATTGGTTTTTTCTATGCAAGAATAAGTTAATATTATTAAAAATACAATCCAGTAATTCTGGAAATCAGATTTGTTTATATTTTACCACATAATCTTTTTATCATAACAAATTACTATAGGATCGATTTTTTTTTTCTTGTTGTTAATAGTATGCTATATAATTTTGCCCTATCTCTTTAAATTTGATGAAAATAATATTGTTATATCCCTTAAATTTAGTTTTATTCTAGGAATAATTTAAAATCAATATGAAATAGGATGAAAATGTTTTGTTTCAGATAATATTCATATCAAACTAAATTATTTTTTGTTTTCTAGATTTAATTTCAACTATACTCTTTGATTAAAAATAACTACCTTATTTAAAAGAAATTGGAAATTTTTTTATTTCATCATTTTTAAAATCTGATTCCTGAACAAATTTAAATAAATTTTTAAAATAAAAAGAAAATGTTTTTTTTAATATTAAAAATTAAAAAAGTAATATAAACAGTAGCAGAGAAAAATATTTACTTACCAAAGAATGACAAACAAAAAGGAAAGAAGTGTTGGTAATCGTCTTCAACTTCGCAAAACAAAATCCATAAACATAAGATTGCATTTTTCTTATTTATTTGCTATTTTGCATTCATTAAAGGGTGCTGTGTGCAAAATTGCACACTACCTACTCAAGGTGCCGTGTGCAAAACCGTAAGCGGCTAAAAAAATTTGAGGGAAACGTGTGCACAAAGTTAATTTAATTGGTGGATAAAATGTGATAAATAGAAATACGGACCAATCATATTTCAGACTTAATCATCCACTTACTTTTCGCATGTCAACGCAATCCTTATCTATTGCATTGATTTTTATGTCGTGACAAAAACATGAGATAAAACTGATTGCGCCATCTTCAATGTTTAGATTTTCATGTTTTTATTTTTATTTTATTGAGGTTATAAGATAAAAATGGAATTTGCCAATAGAAACTTTATGATTTGTTAACAGCGTAAAGCGTTTCTAATTTCTCGAACTCTAAAGACACAAATTTGGAAAATTTTAGAAGTTTAATATACAATAGTGCACAATTTAGCTTTTCAATTTGAAAAATTTAATAGATAGCAACGAAGGTACATTTTATTTAACTCCCTGGTATACTTAAAATTTCCTATAAAAAGAGACTTACGTGAGCAAAATTGGAAACATTTTAGTATTCCAAAAAGATTGTGTATCACAATCATAATCTTAAATTTTTAGAAAAAAAAATATTTAATAAAATAATACAATTAAAAGCCGCTTAACTTGTCTATTGGTCAGCGTGCACGAGTGCAGATAGGGAGGTCCTGGGTTCGAATCCCGGTTCGGATATGGATGTCCTCTCTCTCTGTCTATCCTGTCTTTGTCCTTTCCTTGTATGAACGGGTTGTGAATGGTTGCATACCCTGTAGACGGGTACCTATATCGTGTGTAACGAGGAAGTTGGACTCCACACCAAAATATTGTTCAGTTGGGGAAAAGCGAAGCAGCGCACCACATAATGAGAGCCTAGACGGAACACGACAACAACAATAATACATTTAAAGAAATTATTTTGATGTTATTATAAGAGCAATATTAAAACAATTTCTGAATGAAATAGCTCTGATTAATAAGAACAACATATTTCTTACTCTTTTTTTTATAATTAGGGTTATTTTTACTATTATCTCATTAATTACCGTATGTTATTATTTCATATTATTTGTTCTTGTTAAGGAATAAATACAGCGTTTTGTTCTTTACTTTGCGTTTTATTATTAACATAGTTTTAAGGGTAGATAAAAACAAAAGCATATTTTTAAATTGTTAAATACACTTTTAAAAAAGAAAAATAAATCCAATAAAAACCTATTAACACACATATGAAAAAACGTATTTTAAAATATATTCGTGTCTTGGTGAAGCAACATCGATTTTACGAATGCACCAAGCAAGAATTTTTGAAATCATACATAAAATATGTTCAATAAAATTTTTTTTAACACTCTGTGATTGGCAAAAGGCAGCCGAACTTCATTACTTACCGCAGTTTATATTTTCTCTAATTGAAATTCGATTGTGTAGAAACGAGATTTCTTTTAGCGCTTTTCCAAAAATTAATAAAAATTCCATACTTGATTTGAATCTCTATTGAAAGAAGAGTTATGGATTCCGTATTTCGCTTTCCATACATCAGACATATTTGCCGCAATAAATTATCCATGACTTTTTTATCCTTTTGAAACAAGGACATGCTGATTCACAGTTCATGAAAAATCCTCATAGAATAATCTCTATATATGTCAAAATAATCTTAACAATGATTATGAGTTCTTGAATTATGCCATCACAATGTTTCACGGCATGATAAAGAAATATTATTTTTATTAAAATGACATATATAAAATACTTGTCACTATGGTTTTCGAAACGAAAGATTAAAAATTGAATTCGATCATTGTTGAAGCAATGGAGTTTTGGATTTTAGAAAAGTGGAGAAATGTTAGATTTTTGCATTATTTGTAATAAAAGTGCAGAAACTTGGTTATGACGTTGTTAGTTCTCTAGCCTTTCAATACCAGTGAACAGCACATTTTTAGCTTCTAAACTTGTTTAATTTTTTCAATGGCTTAAATTTTTTTTTTAATAAAAAATAGCTACTTTTACGAAAAATATTTTTTCCCCTCTTTTCCACATTTTTTGTATAAAGAATTAGTTATTATACATTTATTATATATGAATTACAGACCCAATAAAATTTCTGTGGTAAATCTAATTAATAATAATAAAAAATAGAAAAGCTTGGAGAGTTATTTATTTATTTTTTTTAACAAATATCGGTTTCAAATTATTATATATATTTGATGGAAATTTTGGGACTTGTGAGAAATTAAGAGTAAAATACATAAAATTATCAGTAGTTTCAACATTTCAAAATCAATAGATTATCATTCGTTTGACTATGATTTAGTTATTGATAAATATAGGGATAAGTTTATATATATATATATATATATATATATATATATATATATATATATATATATATATATATATATATATATATATATATATATATTGGATTACCTAGCTTTTGAAAACTTAACTAAAAATGATTTATCAGTTAATACACATCTTTTCATTACAATATACTAATCTTAAATTATTTTATAATCTATGGAAATTTAATTTAAGGTCAGTAAAATTATTTTATAATTTTATTATAATATGTGGGATTTCGAAAGAATTTTTAAAAGAATCTTCAGCATTCCTGCATGTTTAAAAGACAAAACTTAACCTGTGTTGTCTTATACCAATATTGTGTGTGTACTATTAACTACTATCAATGTTAAATATCAATTATAATCGATGAAAATTGACATTTGATATCATTTTGAACAAAGAGTTTCTTTGATTAAATATGAAATTACACTTAAATTGTCAAAATCAAGTTAAATTTGTTAATTAAACAAATTATTCACAAAGAGAGGAATATTATTATTTATATAATAAATATTATTTATAATATATATAATATAGCAGAACAAAATCTGCACTTGTGGTTTTGTGTTTAAGTATCCTTTGAATATCTGAAAACAGAGGGCGTGGTAGTCTGATTAATAATGGAGTTTGTTCTCGTATCTTAAAGATAACAAATTCGAATCCAAACCCAAGCAAATATACGTCATGTTCACGAATAGTGCCAGGGGCATGTGAAGTACGTCGATGTTGCAATGTCTTCCATGCGAAATGATGTTAAAGAAAATCTTCAACATTCCTGGATAATACTTTGGTGGTAGGGCAAGTGTGGGTGCCTTCTGCTTGCTTCCTGCTTCTATTTTCTATTTATATAAATTACAAAGACCCAACCACTTACGGGACCATGACAGAACATTCACTATGTTTGGTGACCTCGCCTCTGGTAGGGATGAAAGATGCAATCCATAGTAACCGAGAAGAGTAAATAATAATAAGGAATTTTGAATAATCATATAACAAGGATTATAAAATTTTTTTTTCTGAAAGTTTGTTAAATTTTTTGTAGGATAAAATTGTTTTCAATATTGGCTTTGTAATTCTAACTCAAAAGAAAGTTTGATTTGCTAAGATTACTTTTCATTATAAAGAAGAATTCTGATTTTCTACCTCCAACTACTTAGCTCCAGTCACTCAGTATAACTTCTCGCCGCTACCCGTTAAGATCAGAAAAGTGAAGCATCATTTACCGCGAGCAGTGATTGGGAGAGTGACCACGCCGTACTTTAATGGATTGTTGGATATTCATGGGTTGGGAACGTATCTACATTAATATGTGACGTCCTTCCGATGATGCAACGTGGATGTGGAGAAAAAGGTGTCAGCTCAGGTGTAATCTTGTGTTAAAGATAAGTTAACTTATTTTTCCATTAAGATTACTTATACATACAATCATGTCAGAACGTTTAAATGAAAATACTGCACTTCAGTAACAAATAACAATTTTACTGAATATTGCGCTTCGCCAATCTCTGATCGCATCTCACGGTCGACGTACAGCAACTGCCTATTTTTTTGTTCACCCTCTAATGGCGATTTTTCATTTGTCATACTGGTCTCCTGGCAATGGCTCAAAATTACGAGGCACTTGGTGATGGGTGAGTATTTCAAGCCTGTTAACCTAAAGATACAGTTCGGGTATCTTTAGGCAGTAAACCTAAAGATACTGTACCACTTTGTTTTTACTCTTGTTTACCGCTACCGCTTTGTTTTTACTTTTGTTTTGTAAAAGTGGTTTTGTCAACGATTTCAATTTCAGAAATGTTAACCTTTTGTTAAGTTTATATTTTAATAGAAGTATAATAGAGATAAATCAATCCAAAATATTCATGGAACATTAAGCTTAACTAAGCTAAACTAGTGGCATGACAGTCCATAAGTGGGTGATGGTCTACTGTGTCTATATCAATTTGTTTGACCGAGAGCCCTCGGATGCGAGGTTTGCCTTCCAGTCAAATAGTAGACCTAACGCAAAACTCCCAGTGTTTAGTTTCCGAGCATTTTGGTATTTAGTTTATCGATCCATTGAAGGAATAAAAGGCTGATTAGACCTTGTCCTTCCGAAGATCGAATCTCGAACTTGTGCCTTGGCATCACGAAAGATACCACTAAGCCATCGGGCTTCAAAACATTAAATAATAATAAAAAATAAAAATAAAAAAATTAGAATGGCAAATGCAAATAATGTCGTTATACTCGATACCAAATGGCAATCAAATCTCCTTTTTAGAAACAATCCCAAAGCAATGAAAATTGAAATAATGCAAAAAAATGTAAGTTATAATAAAATATCAAAGATTTCCCTTACATGTGATGGTAGATAATTTTTAGCGACAAAAATATCTATTTGATTGTCAAATCTTAAGAAAAATATATCATTAAATTGATTTAAGTCAAAATTAATATTCTAATCATTTGGGAGAGCATTAAGAACAAATTTATGTTTATTTAGCATCCTTAACTCGAAGATGTTGCAAGAGGAAGCGAAATAATTTGAATATTAATGCAGCGAAAAATAATGTTTTGAAAACTGTAACAATCTGATACGTTTTAAGAAATTAAATGATATTAAAAAATTTTCGTATTAATAAAAATTCAAAATATGATGTTAACAAAATTAAGTTCAAGTCTTTTTTAAACTTAATGAGTGATATAAAATTCTTTTTCCTACGTCCATTTTTGATGAGTGAATTTGCAACATTAATCAAGTTATAGGATAAGTGTGACAAACTCATGATGCGTAATTAAAAAAGTAAACACATTAAACAACACATATCTTAGGAGATGGTAAGTAGATCAATATCTGGAATACAAATCGATGCAAAAATTGTTCTGATGATAAGCAGATCAGTATCCTGAGTACGATTGAATGCAAAAATAGTTCTGATGATGAGCATAGACGTTGTCAGTCTGTGAGTACTGCGGTGCACGTAGGCACATTATCTGTCTGTGAGTACTGTGGTGCATGTAGGCACATTATCTGTCTGTGAGTACTGTGGTGCACGTAGGCACATTGTCTTCTTTGCGTAGGGTGGCAGAGCTCCAGTGGCTCTGTAGCTTCACGCCTCTTCCCGTTAAGATCAGAAAAGTGAATCATTATTTGTCGCGGGCAGTGATTAGGAGTTTGACCACGTACTCTCCCTCACTGGGTTGCTGGAGCTCCGTGTACTAGGGTCGTGTCCACTATAATCTTTGACGCCCAAAGTCCTTCCACTGGTATGACGTAAATATGGGTGCCAGCTCAGGTGTGACATCGCCACCTCATCGTGGTTCAAAATTACGAGGCGCTTGAATATGGGTGAATATTTTAAGCCAGTTAACCTTATGGTATAATCCGGGGATCACCTGCACCTCTGTGCATGTATGAGGATACTGCGGTGCACGCAGACACCAATGAACAGATGAATATCCTGAACACAAATGAATGCAGCAATTGTTTTGATGATAAACAGATCAATATCCTGAACACAAATAAATGCAAAAATTGTTCTGAGGATAAGCAAATCAATATCTTGAATACAACTAAATGCAAAAATTATCCTGATCATGAAAGAAAAATTTAAAAATATGCCCTATATTTAAGAAAAAAAGTCAACAAATTCAAAAACTACCAAATTGTAAATAAGTTTGGGACAATCAATAACTAAAACAAAACATTTTTAAGTGAAATGTATTACCTTCTTTTCATATAACAGTTTTTATTATATTATTATTCATTTTTACTTACTGAATAAACATGCTGTTCTCCAGTGTAAGGTTATTTAAAACTTTGCAAATTAAAAAAAAATCATTCCATAAATTTGACTGAGAGATGATTCTAAAATTTACTCAGTGGAACTACAATATGTCCCTCGTCATTAGTCCAACCCTGTTTTTATTGTATTTGGCTGGGATCTGAAACACAATATCTGATAGGGGATGTGAAGTTGGAATGTTAACCGACGACATAGTTCTGTGATGCTCCGTTTCCGACGTGAACCTTATAGAATCAACTCTAAATTCATTGTTAAATGATGTGAGGAACATTGCGCATGACCATAAGCTGGTTTTTAATGTCTCAAAATCATGTGTAGGATTCTTCACCACTAATAAACATCTGTACTCGTACCACCCCGAAGTCCTCTTTAATGACCAACCTCTTTCTTATGTCAAACATCCGAAGTATTTGGGTTTCGTTTTGGATCCAGAGATCACATGCAAAGGGCACATTCTAAATTTGATCAACAAGAGTCGCAAGATACTGAATATTCTTAAACACATCTCTGGAAGAGACTGGGGTGCTGATGCAAAAACACTCAGGGCAATGTATCTTGCTGTCATCAGGCCTGTCCTAGATTATGGGTTCCCAGTAAACTTCAGTGCAAATTAGGTATAGTGATTCATTGGTTGACTACTTCCAGTCAAAATTAGGTATAGTGATTTATTGGTTGACTACTTCCAGTTAAAGTTAGATATAATGATTCATTGGTTGACTACTTCCAGTTAAAGTTAGGTATAGTGATTCATTGGTTGACTACTTCCAGTTAAAATTTAGGTATACTAGTTCATTGGTTGACTACTTCCATTCATAATTAGGTGTACTGATTCATTGGTTGACACTTTCCAGTTAAAATTAGAAGATGTTATTTATTTCTCATTTCTTATATTGTTTCTTTCTTTCATTCTTCTAGTGTGGATGAAGTTATTATTTATTTCATATTTTACTGTATATTAGAGTAAAAACTATGTGTTTTTTTTGCGGGGGATGGTGTCAGACAAGAATCCGGTTCAGTACTGGCGCACTCAGCGTTTTCCGTAACGCATAAAAATACCTGATGTTAATCTATGTGATGTTACTTTTTTTAATTATGACTATCTCAAAGAATTTTATTAATCAGTAATCGTATTGCAGTTCATCAAAATGGATAAAAATTGCGCAAGTGAATGATGATTGCGTTTAAAATGTATTTAAAATTTACCATTCCCTAACCAAGAAAAAAAAATATCAATAATTCTGTAAGTTTAAAGAACAAATGATCAAAATCAAGTAATCTACATATAATCTACATTTTGTTTGCTCGCCAAATCTTTGTCTGGGTTTAAATTAAAAGCAACACTACTCGCAATGTAAATGAAACTTATATCAGGATGTCGAGCTTTGTCGGACTTCATTTAAAAATAATGTTTCATTTCGAAACTTTGATTAAAGCTTTTGGAATTAGTTTGAAACAGAATAATTAAAGCTGATTTAAATCTTTGTAAAGTTGCTTATACCGCGATTATGAACGAGATAACATTCCGTTCCGGAATTTTTCTATTAATTTCAATAAAAAAAAGTATAATTCTTTTACTTTTTTTAAATTTTCGTTAATTTAATCAATGAACCAGATATACGATGATTTAAACTGATAAGTGGATACATTTCGCTAATTCGATCGCAAAGGTGTGGCTTATTTAATTTGCATTTACAGACAAAATTACTTTTATTTCTATCACTGCTCCCACCATAGTCATTATAGAAATGATTTTCTTAAACATTCAAATTTCTTCCAGGGTAATTTCCAGTTAATTCTACAAAAAGTAACAGAAGAGAATACTGTTGTTACTAAAAATCAGATTATTTTGAACTCAAAAAATTTCTCGGTGTATACCATGATTTCCCCAACTTATTTAATATAATTAATTGCACTGTGTACACAAATGCCTCAGAATCTAACATTTTATATTTTTAACCATAAAATTAATTCTCTTGTAGATGAATTTAGACAATGTGATTTTTTTTTAAATAGCTAAACCAATTTGTATAAATTATCTTTAAAAAATCAAGAAGAATTAATTTTTTGTCAAAGTGAAGTATGATGTGTTAACTGCACTCAAGTTCGTAGGGCAGATATAACTATCTCCCAAGTCATTTTGTTGGAACCAAATTTGTACATTTTATATCTATATCCGTCTATAAGTGAATCAACTTTATAATCGGTCAATCACCGATTACTTTGAGCTCAATAAAATTTTTACAGAAAAATTATAAATTCTGGTTTATGGACAACTTTTTCGACTGCACCATGCCATACTAAAATAAATCTACTTAAAAAAAATATGGATGCTTCTTTCAATGCAGTTTAAATGTAGTTACTACAATTATAAGGACTAAAATATCAAAATAAATTAATTTTTTTTTTCATTTTAGAATTTATACCATCCTAGCAGCAATAGATTACCCTCAACTAATTTAGACCCATAAAGATTGGCGCTTGAAATATGAGAACTGTCAAATAATAATAATAAGCCTTATTATAAAAGGCAGCAAGGTAATTGAAGTACAAGATTTCTCTCCTCTGTCTACTCATAAACAGTCTCTGGAATAGCCATCCTTTTCTTCATTCTAAGGCCTTTTTATTTTTGATTATTATTTTCTCCTTATAAATTGAGACCTTATACTCAAATGAGGGAATCAGTAAGTTATTATATTTTTTAGAGATATACTTAAAAGTATGAAAGACGCAATACTAAATTTTAAAACAAAAAAATCCACATAAGGTATGAAACCCTTTGCCTTAAGTTACACGAGGAATTATTTATAATAGTTAATTTTTTCAAATGCATGAATTTATTTTCTCATACATTGCTATTAGTTTCAACTTTGCCCCTCAACGAAAGGAAAAGCCCTAAAGTTTATATATAGGACAAAATTTGTGATGTTGCCATTGGGGACCTCAACTTTGGAAATATCACAAATATAATCGAGGAAAAATCACCATGACTCAAACTATCCAAGATCCTATTCAGACCATGAAAGTTAGATCAAAATGATCCACATTAACAACAAACTTCTATGATAAATTCATTCTGAAATAAAATCCTGTTTAATATTCAGATACCTGAAATAGACTTTTGGAAGGCCTTCAAAGTGTACAGTACCATTCCTTCTGTTTATCATTTTTATATTTGCATTTAAAAGAAAAATAGAGGTTAACCTTCCCATCAAGTATTTTATATTAATCTCCAAAAAATCATGGGGTCTTCGAGAACAGGGAAACTTTCGAGAATTATTTTTCTCTGGAGCAAATCATATCCTATATATCTTTGAATTATTGTAACCCACTGAACAAGGGTTAAAATAATACTTAATCCTTGTTCAGTGGGTTACAATAATTAGATTAAAATTGATAGTAAAATCAATTAAATTGCCCATTTTAAAGCTTAAAATATCTCAGCAAGAGTCTTAAAAAATTCCTTACCACTCAAGTAACAATGCACGAAATTTTTATTAACTTAATTCTCTTTTAGATATCCTAATAGTTGGTCATATGCTTTTGTCTTTTATATTATAAATCTCATAAATCTATGGTTCATATCAAATCAAATCACATTCATATCAAATATATACTATCTTTCATTCATTTGTCCCTTGCAAAATTTATGAAAGAATTTTAATTCGAACATCTTAAGGCTGTCGAACATCTTAAGGCTTCATTAAGCTTAAAGGTCAAAAGCTTGAAATTTCTTGATAAAAAATGCACGCATAACTTTAGTCTTGATTTTCTTATCATTTTAAGACAGTCACTCGAAGTTTTAGATATCATTGCATGGGCGGGGGCGGGGGGGGGGGAGATATTGCCAAAAAAAGAAAAAAGTTAAATTTTTGTGGGTATTCATTCAGAACACAACATAATATACATTAACAGTCCCATTTTAAAATTTCTAAAATACGAATTATTAGCAAGACTGGTAGATTCAATTTTATTTGAAATAGAATATTTCAAGTAAAAAAGCCAGAATGAAAGCTTCCACACAATTTTTCATATACAACGCAAATATGTTTGTCATCAGGTTTGTTCAAAACCTTCATGATAGACTTTTTTTAAAACATTACTCTGTGAGATAATAGACGTTATTCTGTGAGAAAAACGTTATTCGTAGACAATGGTTCGTTATTGAATATCTTGATAATGTTTAATAGAATCTAGACAAAACATGTCTTTCCAACTTCTTGAAGGGAAGCGATGGTGATTCCAATCTTGAGGCCTGGCAAAGATTCATCCGACCCTCTGAGTTATTGTCCAATAGCTCTTACGAGTTGCTTATGCAAAATATATGAGCGTATGGTGAATGCTAGACTTATTTATGTCTTAGAGAAGAATAATTGCATACCTCTTCATCAAAGCGGATTTCGAAGAGGACGTTCATCTATAGATAACATAGTATATCTAGAATCCCGAATTCAAAATGTTTTCATGAGGAGAAACCATCTTGTTGCAATTTTCATCGACGTTGAGAAAGCTTATGATCGCACATGGCACTATAGTATTCTCCATACTCAACATAATCTTGACCTTAACGGTAATCTTCCAATATTTTCCCAAAATTTTCTGGCCTCACGCGTTTTTAAAGTGCGCGTTGGAACTACAATTTCCAATACTTTTAGTCAAGCTGAGGGTGTCCCTCAAGGTAGCGTTTTAAGCGTAACCTTTTTTAACCTTTTAAGCAGTAACATACTCCATCAATTACCATCTTCTGTTTATAGTAATTTATATGTTGATAACTTGCAAATTTCATATGAAGGATCAAACATGAATATAATCGAGAGACAATTGCAAACAGCTATGTGTAAATAATAAAACTACTTGGTGTGAACGGAATGGCCTCAGTATATCCAAAAGTAAGAGTTCTTGTGTCCGTTTCTGTAGGAAAACTAGTTTCCATAATGATCCTGTGCTTCACATAAATAATAGACCCATTCCTGTAGTCAGTGAGATAAAATTCTTTGGCGTGATTTTTGACAAGAAGTTAACTTTCCTTCCGCATGTTTTACATCTGCGGAAGAAGTGTGAGCGACTGCTTTACGTCCTCAAAGTCCTTTCCAATACATCTTGGGGTGCAGATCGCACATCACTCCTTCGAATTTACCAGTCAATAATTTTATCTCGAATTGAGTACGGCTGTGTTGCTTATGGATCAACTAGACTATCCATCTTACGCAGATTAGATACTGCTCACCACTCTGCTTTAAGGATTTGTTCTGGTGCATTTCGCACATCACCCGTCCAAAGTCTATATGTAATCTGCCAACAATTACCTTTAGACCTGCGGTGGATGCAGCTGTCTCTGAATTATTATTCGAAAACAATGTCCTCACCTCATCATCCCTTGCATTCCACGTTTCCTAATGCCTCTCTTAAGAGATTATACATTGCTAGACCATCATGTATTCAACCTTTTCTTTCTTGCATTAAATCTAATATTTTGCTTTCTGAGCTATGTGATGTCCGAATTGAGTCCACAGACTTCTTCGCACATCCACCTTGGTATGATCCAAATATCATTGTTATGAATACTTTTGAAAACTACAAAAAGTCGGACACAACTATTTATCAACAGCTTTTTGCATTCCATCGCTGTCAGTATGAACGGAACACACCTATATTGACAGATGGATCCGAAACACCAGGACGCGTTGACTGTGGAATTTATTTTGATAATACCACCTTTAGTTATAGCCTGCACAAGTCCTGCTCCATCTTCACTGCTGAGATTACGGCTGTATACCGTGCACTTCAGCTGGTGAGTACTAGAAATGAATGTAACATATGTATTTACACTGACAGTAATAGTGTATTGGAAGATTTGAGAAATTGTAACTTTAACTGTCATCCTGTTGTGTCCAAAATTTTCAAACTGATGGATTCTCTAACTAGCAAGGGATTTGAAATACGGTTTTGCTGGATACCAGGTTACATGGGCATAGATGGCAATGAGAAGGCTGATATAGCAGCTAAGTCTGCACCTACTCCTACTCTACCTTCAGTTTCATCGATGGATGTCAGAAAGGAAATTAAACATTTCGTAAAATCTCTTTGGCAGGAATCCTGAAATTTGCAAGTCTTCAACAAGCTTTATTCCATCTTTCCATCAATCATCTCATTATTAATTTTAACGCCGTGAAGCTCTGATGTTA
This sequence comes from Latrodectus elegans, assembly GCA_030067965.1. NCBI lineage: Eukaryota > Metazoa > Arthropoda > Arachnida > Araneae > Theridiidae > Latrodectus > Latrodectus elegans. The sequence continues at coordinate 66,966,926 of CM057811.1, read as the reverse complement.
AACCGACTCGCCTTCGTACTGGTCACACACGTTTCACTCATACGCATTTATTCTTAAGAGACATAAATCCTTGGTGTGAAACATGTGATGAACCATACACAGTGCGTCATATTTTAATTGTATGTCCAGATTTTAACAATCATCGCTTCATTTTTTAATAGTAATATTTTAACCTTACAAGAGTTACTAGATGAACCACCACATCGCAATCTCTTTGCATTTTTAAAAGCAATTGGTTTTATGAAATTTATCTAATTTTAGAAATTCTTAAACTAAAATTTATCCAATTTAAATCTTATACATTTTAGATGATATAGATATTTATATTTTATTTTGATAATTTAATATAATTTTAACATTTTAATGGTTTGAACAGTGAAAGTAGATAAAGACGACTTTTGTCTGGCGCAGCTTGTCTTTACTTGAACCTTGCGCCATTAAAACCAACCAACCAACCATTCATAGCACTATTCTCAAATGCTTGACATATTAGGCGACTTGATGCACCATCTGATATGTCTTAAAATCATAAAGCAAACAACACCGAACGAGTTCTTTATGTATGTTCATTCCCCTATGCTTCTGCCGAGCTGGTAAAAGAATGGTTATCGCTCTTGCCTTCGGTTCAACAGTTCGTGGGTCCGAATCCCACCTTGGGCATGGATGTTTGTAGTTGTTCGGAATCCACTTTAAGCCGTAGGTTCCGGTCTAATTAGCCCTCGTGTGCAAAAAATGACCGTTGAGCGTCAAACAAACAAACCACTTTGCTTCTGTAGGAGTTACGATTGATGAATGTGGGCGGTGGACCTGGTTTTATATCGACTGATATTTCTATTCTCGATTGGAAAGTGTCTCAATCATCTGGGATTCTAATATTCTAATTTCATATTTATTCTCACTTCATTCAATGGCGAAGAATAGTCAGAAATTGCTTATCGATGCCAAGATATCGGTAGTGGTCTGTGTTATTTTGGAGCTCTATTACTGTGTTTCCTATTTTAAGTATAATTTTTCCTTATATATATATTTCTATTTAGTTTAATCCTGGTGTTAAGAGTACGTCTATTATAGTTGTTTCTAATTGAGATAAACAAATATACATACATACATACATACATACATATATATATATATATATATATATATATATATATATATATATATATATATATATATATATATATATATATATATATATATATATATATATATATATATAAATTATTTTAGCTCTTAGGATTTGAGCAATACTTTGTTTCAATAATATGATACTCTCCAAAAGTGAATGAAATGGAGGCTGACGTGGAATTCGTGGACTGCTCAGCATGCACAGCAAAAATAACTTCTTCAAATACACTTGATTTTGACGATGATCTTTCACTAAGTACATTATTAGGATCTGAATGCGATGTGAAAAATTTTTGATATTGCTATGCCCCGAAAAGGACAAAGGAGGAATTCCGAAACGCTCCTTTCATTTAAAAACTGAACTAAATCAGATTATAACGAATCCTAACGGTATAACTGAAGTCATATTTACTCGTAATGGGAAGTTATTAATTAAAATAAATAACCCAGAAACTGCCACAGAAATTAGTTGCATCCGACGTATTCTTGGAGTTCAAACCTGTATTCACAGATGGCTCTAAAACAGCAGGACATGTGAGCTGTGGAGTTAAAATATCAATAAAACAGCTTTAAGTTACAGCTTACATTCATCCTGCTCCATCTTTACTGATAAAGCAACCGCCATCTTCTATGCGCATCAGCACGCGAATACAGATGATTGTCACAAATTTTGTATTTACGCTGACAGCATGAGTATTATTGAAGCTTTGGGAAACAATAGTTTCACATGTCATCCTGTTGTGGCTAGAATTTTCAGAGCATTGGGATCCGTTGCTGGCAAGGGATACAAAATAATATTTTGTTGGATACCCAGTCACGTTGGTCTTGAAGGAAACGAGAGAGCGGATGCTGCTGCAAAGGCTGCTAAGATCCAATATTACCATTGGTTCCGCTCTCAGATGTGAAAAAGGGTATAAAAAGGTTTATTTGTTCCCTTTGGGAAGAATCATGGAATTTGCAGGTCGGAAACAAACTCCATTTTCTCATCACTCACCTCATTATCAGTTTTACCGTTACGAAGTGCAGATGTTAGATTGACTCGACTTCGTATCGGACACACACGTTTCACACACAGACATTTGTTTCTAAGTGAACTAAATCCATGGTGTGAAACATGTGATGAATCATTCACTGTACATCATATTTTAATTTCATGTCCATATTTTAACCAATATCATTTACTCTTTTTTAAATGTGATATTTTAACTTTGTGTGATTTGCTTGGGGAACCCAATTGCTATTTGTAACCTATTTGCTTTTGTAACCTATTTGCTATTTGTAACCTATTTGCTCCCCAGTAACCTATTTGCTTTTTGACGGGAATAGGTTTTTATATCATATTTAATTTCTGTTAAAAGTTTTTAATTTATATATACTTTTGATCTTTTTTCATTTATATTTTATAATTGGATTTTAATATAAATGTATACACTTATTTTTGTGTTTTAAAGTTTTAATGTTGCTTGGGTTTTAAAAAATAGATAAAAAAAATAATATAAAATATCTTATTCAAAACCTTATTCTTGTCGCAGCATGTCCATTTTTGGATTTTGCGCCTTAAAACCCAACTAGTTAACCAACCAACGTATTCTTGGAGTTCCTGTAACCCCGCAAATGCAAAAAGAGAGCAATACATAAAAAATTTCTATTAACAAACATCCCAATAGACTTGGATTTAAACCTGATCGCCAGGAAATTAACCGAAACAAGTTAATAGCATCAAACATAAGACGTTTCACTAAGAAAGGATCACCCCAGCTTTTTGAAAATGTACTTATCACCATATACGGTTTCAATATACCGAAAGAAATTAGTTTATTCTATATGCGGTTAAAAATAAGACTTTTCGTAGATAAAGTTCGCCAATGTGGAACATGCCATAAATTCTCCCATTCCACTAAGAAATGCAAACTGCAAACTCCGGTATGCAAACAATGCGAATCGGCACACGAACACAAAACATGCTCTTCTAATACAATCATACGCGGAAATTGCAAAGGCAATCATTCAGCTGATTATTTATCGTGCCCATCTCGTCTTGAAGAAAAAAGATTTCTTAAGTTCAAAGCAGAAAATCATTTAGCATTCATCAAGGCAAGGGGACGATTCCAGTCACCTAAAGATTCTTTCGCTGGTATTATTCGTTCGGCACAACCTAGTGGGCACAATAAGAGAGAAATAGAAGAAGGTATCAATACAGCAGTATCCAGAGTGACAGAATCTCTCTCATTTAATAACATATTATCGAAGCTGACTGAATCTTTCAAGGCCAAATTACTAGCTCTTCAAACTAGACAGGATGAAATGATGACAAAAATGTTCTCGTTATTAAATAACACAATTGAAACATTTGCATTAAAAGCACAGGAGCAGCCAGAATCCCCTAAACGAAAGTCTACCCGAAAAAGTTCTGGGCTAAGATCTTCCCAAAATAATAATGTATCAAATACGAACTTAATTCCAGAAATATCCAAGGATTTTAATTTCGGATTAACTTCTGAATTCAATCAAACAATAAGTGAGTGGGTAGCCATGGAGGAGAGCCCTAACAGCCCTCCATAGCACAAATACACAGGTACCACTTAGAGGCGCCTTTAAATTTTTGTCTTTATCTCAATTTCCTATATCTTCATGCATAATAAGTTTTCTGTTCTATCATGGAATGCTCTAACAAGTGCCTATATTTTAAGTTCTCCAATTTTACTTCAACAAGTGTCACTGCTATTCAAGAAACTTTCCTGGAAAAACAAGAACCCTTCTTTTTACCAATAAAACTATATTTCGGAGTGACAGAGACAGTGGTTGGGGAGAAGGTCTCCTAACTCCATTGACAAATCATATCCATTGCAAATCTACAACCCAACACGTCTTCCAGATGAAGGTCGGGAGCTTTTAGTAGTAAAAGTTGCACTCTCTTCTTTAACTCTTTTCATAATAAATGGATACATCCCTACTAGAAAATTTTCAAGCACTTGGCTAAACAGCATAATCCAACGTATCAGTTCACCATTCATCATTCTTGGATATTTTAACGTTCGTCATACCGATTTCGGGAGCCTATCCAAATCTCCCCAAAGTCTTGAGTTCTACGATTGGATACAAGAAAGTAATGTCTGCCTCTTGAATACTAAAGTCCCGACGCATTTTGGCCCACATCACAAACCCTCTCTTATTGATTACTGCATTGTCTCATCAAAGATCTTTTATTTGTGTACTATCAATATCCATCCAGATTCGTTTGGTAGTGATCATGTACCTATGAAAACGATTATTTCTATCAATGCTAAAAACCCACATTGGCGAGCGCGGATTCTGTAGACCAATTTTTTTACTTCACTTAACTAACAGTTAAATAACAAATTAGAAACTATCAACCAATTTAATGATATCTGTCAACATAATTTAACTAAATATCGAAAATGGCAAAAGTTCCCGCATAAATCATACCCTCTTTGGTGGAATTCAAAATGTAGTTATCTATTAGGACAAAAAAAAAAAAAAGACTCTGGGGTACAGCTAAAAGATCTTGTAACGGGAACGCATGGATACAATATAAGAAAGTTGCAGCCGAACTCCACTCCTACATATTATTCATGTCTCGCTGTTACTGGGAGAAAAATGTGTCATCTGCAGGACAGTCCAAAGATATTTACCGAATTCTAAATAGTCTTCAAAATAGAGTATCCATATGCACAGACTCATATCTATATATAACGGAAGGATCCAGAACAATAACTGATGCTGTCGCTTAAGCAAATCTTTTTGCAAATTATTACTCTACAAACCCTATTTCTGAAGGAATACCACTAGATTTCAGCACAGATTTCAAGCTTTCATACAACCAACCTTTTCCTTGACAGAACTACCCAATGCAGAAACACGTCAGCGGGTTCGGACAAAATCTCGCAAAGATATTCCAAGGCATAGATCATGATAACCTTAACAGTCTCCTAAATATTATAAATAAATCATGGATAACAGGAATAGTTCCAGAGATATGGAAAAAATCAATTATTACCCCCATTCTAAAACCAGGGAAAAGCTCTGATGACATCAAATCCTACCGACCTATTTCTCTTACTAGCGTTCTTTGTAAAACTGTTGAGCGCATGATTATAAAGCAGCTCATCAACTATATATATTCATCCCCGATCCTCAACGTAAATCACCACGGATTTTTGCCAAATAGAGGATGCGACGGCATATTATCTATCATCCATCATTCAATTATATCTGCTCGATCCTCCAAAAAATGTATTGTTTGTGTTACTGAAGATATCGCAAAAGCTTATGATTCAATAAGGCAGGATGGCCTAATCTTGAAGCTAGATAATGCAAATATTAAAGGTAATGCAGCACTATGGATTGGTAATTTCATCAGAAGTCGAAGATTCCAAGTTAAATGGAGGAGTAAGGTATGAGACCAAATGCCTTCCCATAGGGGGTCTCTCAAGGAAGTGTATTATCTCCTTTCCTTTTTACCATATTTATGACAAATATTTATGAAATAATTCCTGATGGCATTAAGTGCTATATTTATGCAGACGACATAATATTACTGTATAAATCTACAAACCTAGAAAAATTAGAAGCCAAACTGACAAATGCTCTTATCAAACTACAGGAGTGGTGCCAACAATGGAAACTTATGATGGATCCTCAAAAATGTTCAGTCATTAATTTCTCGACTTGGAGGAAACAACCTAAATTCAATTTATATATCAATCAGCAACCTATCCAATGGAACCATCACATGCTCGAATCTTAGGAATCTTATATATTTTTCACATAACTTGACTTTCCGGCATCATTTCATCCAAAAGAGAAAAGCAACTATAAAGAAGCTAAATGCTCTGAAAGCAATTGCAAGTAATAGGTGGGTTGCACGAACATTTCACCTAATAAAGATAGCCCAGTCTTATATTGTCAGTGGGTTGGATTATGGATGTCATGTATTTGTCACTGCCAGTAAATCAGACCGAAGAATGCTAGAGACTACGTATCACGCCGCAATGAGAATTGCTACAGGGCTTCCTAAATGGACACCCATCCCAGTTCTTCTTCAAGAAGCCGGAGTTCTTTCTTTATCAACTATGTATATAAGCATGAGATGCTATCCTTAAGATTCTACGTACGAAATATTTGCAGATGGAAACTGTCTCCTTGTACTATTTGGTGGAATAAAATATCATTCAATCACATAAATAGTGGCCAACCATTGGCTATCAGAGCAAAAGACTGGTTTTCTTCTCAAGGAATTCAAGTAAACCAACTATTAAAAATCCCAATTTTAATTCCTCCAAACAGAATTGAAGAAAATCCAGTAAACGTAACAATCAAATACTCGGGCTTGCCTTTCCAGTCGAAAAATATACCCAAAGAAATTATTTGTAATAATTTTAATGAATATTATAATTCTATTTGGCAAGACTATATTAAAATTTTCACTGACGCTTCAAAACAAGGTTCAAACCTCAGAATTCAGTTTTCAATTTTAAATCCAATATATCGATATCAAGTAATATAAACTCTCTAAACTCAATTTTTACCGCAGAGGCAATGGCTTTGCTTACTGCTGTATCTAAAATTTGTGTACAGGCAGAAAGATATATAATATTCACAGATTCATATTCATGTCGCAAATCTCTATCTACTTGCAACCAAAAATCTCCTGTTATCATTCAAAAAATAAAAGAAAAATATTATTAACAGTGGAAACTTTCTCAAGAAATACAATTAATTTGGATCCCGGGACATTCGGGAATCCACTGAAATGAGATAGTCGATTCTCTAGCAAAATCCGCAATTTTCAGCCCTTATTGTCTGAAATCCATACCTCCCGAAGACTTAGGACATCAAATAAAAAAGCATTCCAGCTTAAAGGTTTAAACAAGTGGGAAAATAGCAAATATGCTTCCAATTTCTCACACTTGATACCCATAAGCAAAAAACACTCTATTCTTATTCTCGGTTAGAAGATATATTGCTATCTAGGATCCGTACACGAACCTACCCCACAAAATCTGTTTTATACAAATTCCACATGTCCCCCACAGACCACTGTCAGTGTGGGGAGTCTAAAACAATCGATCATATTCTATTATCCTGCCCTTTATATAGTGACCCGAGAAACGATCTCCATAAATCTATGGGTATCGGAGCGTTATCATTTTCTTGGATTTTTGAACTATCCATAAATACAAAAGTGAAAACTCGAGATTTATGTGAATCCATGAAAAAAACTTTCAGATTTTGACTTAATGATAATACGTCATATTAACGTCATCTAGTGCTTATCTATCATTGGAGAACCTTTCTCTCCTCTTATCGAAGAGGAACCATGTTGTAATCGTATGAAACCTGCCTGCTGAGTGCTAACTTAGATCCGGAAACTTTGTCTCAGATACAGCCATGAACAATCAACAGTAAGGATCTACCCAACAATACGATGCCAATGTATCAACTATTTGTGTGCCTTCTTTCCTCCTCAATGTGAGCTATAAGCAACATTAGTAAAAAGCTCCAAAACTGCCGGCCACAAACCAATGGCGAAGCGAAAGTTGTTAAAACTTTCTTGTTTATCTTGTAAAATCGGGAAAATAGTTTGCAAAAAACATATAAAAAGCATAACTACGTATATGTAAAATAAATGCAAATAGCTTTTATTTCATTAACTAAAATTTAGTTCTTCACTGTTGGCATGAGCATGTCTTGATGTTTTAATGATCATGCAGTTTCTAAACCCCGCTACAAACAGTACGTAAATCCGCTATAATTAGAATATCTATTTCAACTTGAAATGTGACCATAACTAAGTATTTCAGAAGGATACAATTATCATCGTACTGTGTTATCATAACATTCTGTCATATGATTGATGTTTTATGAAGTCACTAATGGGCAATTATTGAAAGATAAAATGCAGTTGCTTTTCTTCTGTTATTTACTTTTCAATGAAATTTAATTATCTGTGAAATTTATTTATCTTTTTCAGTTTTATAAGGAAAAATAATTAGCTAATTTGATGGAAAATTCTTAATCTCATTAATGACCATCGAGAAAAAATTGTGGACATAAAAGTTAAAAATTTAGAGATCCGTATTAATTCATTCGTTATATAAGTTCGAGTTTATTTGATTAAAGTCAACACGATGACGATATGTCGTTATTATTTGCAAGGTTCTTGTAGATTTGGAGATAGATGTCGATTTGAACATGTGGATCCTGATTTAACCAAAGATTCATATAATGACTATAATAGAAGGCATGATTATGGATACCAAGATCGCTATAGACCGCCGGGAAACCATCATGGTGGAGGCAATAAATTTAATCAAGATTTATCATATGGACCTCGTCGTTATGACAATCGTGATAATCAAAATCAACGTTATGGATCAGAAAGATATAACCAGCAAGAGAATTACGGGGGAAATGCTAAATTCGACCAATCTCATAAATATGATTCATATAACAGATATAATCAGCGCAATGATTATGATAATTACTATATAAATCGAAATGTTTCTTCAGAGAAGCATCATTCTAATACTCCCTTGAGTGGATTTCAAAAGTATCAAACAGCAGAACGTAAGTACATTAATACAATACATTAATTTATTTTTGAATTTCTATTATGTACAAATCCAATGAATAATGTAATCGTGATTAATATCAGTTCAGCACTTTATGAAATTACTTTTTTAAAGATAAATTATTTGGTATTTATCCACATTTCATAGACACAAATCTTGTCAAATTGATATTTATGTGGACAGCAGACAAGAGATTGATGAAAAAAAAAAAAAAATGCAAATAATGTTAATTCCTATTATTTTACTTTGGAGACTTGAATATTTTGGTATTGATAAAAGTTTTTGCTTGAAATTTATATTTTTCTGTGGTCAATAGTACCATTCAGTGAACTTGTTGCTTTCATTAGCCATGCTATTAAGTACCACTTCTTTTTTTTGTTGAATATTAAAAATTACCAATTATTAATTGTATTTGTAAAATTTTAATAAAATTCTAAAATATAAATTGAATTACTATGTATATAGGAATGTATACAAAATGTATACATTCCTATATACATAGTAATTAAAATTCATATGGACAAATACTTTGGTACTTTCTGGTTTTCATGGCTCACGTGATAAGTTACCATAGTGTTAAGTAATAGCGAAGCAAAGGGCAATTATGAATTTTTCTCATGTATGACTTATATTTAATAAAACACATAATATTTTATTATACTATTTTCAATTTAAACAATAAAAAATATTGATATTTTTTTATTTACCAAGAATTGAAGTAGATACTATTTAATTTTTCATACAAAAAGATTAGGCACAGATGCCATATAATCCAGATGCCAAATTCCGGGTTTGGGGATTTTTTTTTTTGGCAGATTTCCTTAGGTATCTAGTAATCTGGTTTTTATTATGTCATAGATATGGAGACCTATATAAATTCTGTTTTGGCAACCCTAATCCCCTTATAATACTGGTATAAATTTTACTTCAATTGAAAAAAATGTTTAACTCCCATTTTAAATTTCCAATTTTTGAACTATGTACTTTTTTTACTCTTGAACTTTTCATCATTTTAAAATATGTATCATAATATATATTAAATGTATTGTTAATTTCTTACTCCAAAAGTTCCACAAAGTACTGAAGAGTTTATTATCTCTGAATTATATCCTGATAATAGAAAATTATCATATTAAGATATAAAGATTTTATCTAGGACAGGATGAAATCTTATGTCTATATTTATTATTAATGAAATATTCTCTAAAGTGCCAAATAACAGTGCTTTGTCATAATAGTTTCCATGGGTTCTCATATTTATTTTTAAAAACTGAATATTGTCAATACTAAGTGGAATTTTATCAATAGTACTTTTTTAACAATTGAGAAAGGAAACCTATGAAACAAAAATTTATGTAAATTATAACACTAATATAAAATGGATAATCCAGTGAAAGAATAAATGTCATTCAATACTAAATATATGGTTTCCAGTTTCTTTCTTTTCACACTGCTTTTATAAGATGAGTAATGTGAAGCATTCTTACTGCAGGCTGTAATTGGGAGGGTAAGCACATTCTTTTTCACTATTTTGCTGAAGCTTTAGGGTTTGGGGATATTTTCACATTAATATGTGTTATCCAAAGTCTTGCTGCTATGTTGTGAATGGGGAGTGGAAATTACAAGCTCTGATGTGACTTTATCACCTGATCATGGTTCAGTGTTACAAAGTGCTTAGTGAAAGGCAAAAATTGTTTACTCATTAACTTTTTGCTACAATCCAGAGCTCATCTATATCACTGCTCTCTATGTTATTCATTGAATATATAAAGTATTTTTTGATAGAAATTCAAGCATTATGCATTTTTAAAATATCTTTGCCTTTTTAATGTATGTATTCTTGAATCAATTTGAAACATTTAAATGCATTTTTACATTCTAGAACTACAATACCAATACTAATTGTGGCTTATTTATTATTTTGTAGCCTTCATTCTAACTTTTGAAATCTTGTATTCATACCAATATAGCCATTGTCTTTTTTTTCTATATTTTGTCATGGAAAAATCATGATGTCACCAACAATATAATTTTTTCCCTCAGGTAATAAATTATCATTTTCAAAATGACGTATCATGTATCTGTGTTTCAATTACAAGTTAAAGTAGTTACTTTTTAAAACTATAAAAGGCTTAAGAAAGAAACAGGAATATTTATCTTATCCGTAAATATTCAACCAAAATCAGTTTCTCCTGCCCCAGAATTAATATCTCTTTGAGAAACAATCCAGAATGCCAATGAGAATCATTATTTTAATGAATTTCATTTTTAATTTCATGAAAGTATCAGTTTAATTTTTAAAATTTTTTATGTATTCTTTTGATATTAATCGATAAGCTGTCAAATTTACATATCAGAATATGATACAAATGCACATTGCAAATAACTTCGTAGTGTTGTGGTTGAATTATTCATTGTATAATTTCTAGGAAATAATCTCATTAAATTTTAATGGATCATTATTATACATATCCAGAGTAAGTAACATAATAACATAATTGTCATATTCTAAGGATTAATCATTAAACTATATATATATACACAGTTTCTTATTCCTAATTTTTATTTTGCTTGATCACCAATATTTCAGTAAAATATATCTTGCAGAATCTCTAATTTTTAGTAAAGGAAAACTCTTATTTATTTATATCACACTGTATAATTCCTAGTCTAGGATTAATTGAACTTTCCCATTGGTTTATTTATGCAGTCTATGTTTAAGATTAACTTTTTTTACTAAAATCTTGTGTCAAAATTGAAAAGGCAGATAATATTCACATGCAGCTACAACAGGGTATATGTAGGGCAGTGGAAGCCCGGTCGGTTAGGGGTTATCATTGTCGGAGGATAGTGAGTTTGAATCCCAGCTGAACCGAAAATCTGTCATGTTCAATAAAGGCAGCTGGGGCACATTAAAACTTGAAGTGGTCATAATGTCTTCTAAGTGGAATAATACCTCTTAGGGTGGCAGGCCAAGTACTGGGGATTTCTGTTTGGTCCTTGCTTCAAAATCAAAAAGACTCCATCCAGCTGATTCTAACTGGTAAATCCATACTCAAGGACTAGGTATAGAGAAGTATGCTAGTGCAACAACAATATGGTATATGCCTTAAGAGTCATTCACTAATAGTTCTAGCATATTTTAGATTTATCATGTTTTTTGTATTTTAATTAGTGATGAAGTTTGATTGGTTATAAACTGAAATATTTTAAGTTGATTTAGTTTCTTACTCTTCCGTTTATTTTCAATAGTATATAACGATAATATTAATGAAAAGATAAATGCAATAATTACTAAATATTTTAAAAGAAATTTGTTGTATTTTAAATAAAACTTTAATACCATCATGACTATTGAATATAATTAAAAAATGTTAATTTTATAAAGAACATTAATTACAAATAAAATTGTATTATGTAAGAAGTATTTTTCATCTACTTGTTTTTAATAATATATTTAAAATGATTATGTTTCTATTGCTTGAATGTTATTCATTAATTATTATCATTAATTTAATTGACACTAATTAAATTTTATTTTACATGCTAACTCAAGCTTGTACAAAAATTATATGTATTGTTAACATTTAAATTTAGCTAATTTAATTAAATGTATAGCATACTTAATTTAAATGTTTACTTATTTTGTATTTTTGTATAAATAGAGATTAAATTGCATCATTTTTGTGGCTCATTATATCTCAAGTTGTTTATAATTCTTTATATAAAAATCATGTTAAAAAATGTTATGGTAAAATTATGTTAAAAAATTAATAAAATGATATATTTAGCTGAATATTTTATCTGGTATACATTTAATAGATTTGCTTTATCTAATTAATGTATCAAGTTGTAAGATAATTATGTAAGTTTTAAACTTGTTTTCTTTCAGATCAGTCAACAAAATATGATAAAAGCAATTATGAATGGGTTTCAGATGATTATAACAGGAGACTAAAACAGCAAGCTGAAGAGAAATTTAATGAAACTCCTGTACATAAAAGCAATATAAAAAGCAAAGTACTGTTTAGTTTTAAAGATTCAAATGATGAAAGTGTGAATGAGAAAACGTTGGTATTAGCCGAGTAAGAATATTACACATTCATATTTTTGATTCTTTAATATTTTATATTTTCACATAAACAAATTGCTTATGGAAAATATTGTTATAATTTACTAATATTTTTTTTAACATGTCTTTAGAAATATTTAGTGAAAGTTAATTTTAAATTACCCATTTCAGACTGACTTTAAATATTTGCTAATTTAAGCCTTTACAAATTGATTGAAACTACTACCTTTTTGATAATGTTTGTGTTTAGAATGGTGTACTTTTTAATATGCCAAAATTTTCTATTTCCTTCTACTTTAATCTTTGTGCCAGATGTTTTGATTTCCATTGTAATTTAATGGTAATTACTGTCTTTGAAAAAGTGTCATAAAATAACCTTTTAACAATCTTTCTGTGACAAGTATGATTTCTTAATTTAACCTTAATCAAGGAACTATGTGAAACATTAATTTTATCATCCTGCATAATTTGCTGATTAAAAATCATATTATACCTTCATCATTCAAAATGTTTCAGGGATTTAATTGAGGCTCATTACTGAATTTATTGCATGCTTCTTTTCTATTTTAAAAATTAATCTTATTTGTTCAAATCATAATCAGAGAAACAAATACAATATAATTTTTCAAAAACTGTTTCTATATTTTAGCATAATTAAAGATGATATGATCGCTTGGGAATTAGGAAGTCAATGGCCACTTAGTTGTTATTTTCCACTTCCTGATAAAAGTGGTTTTCCTGGATTTAACGATATATCACCTGAAGAGCTTCGATATGAGGCTATGAAAGCAAAAGAAAATAATTCTTTCGATTCTTATGTAAGTTAATTTTTTGCTGTTGCATTAGTGGGATTTCAACAAAACAGTATAAAAAATAATTTTGAATTATCATTTAGAACTGCTATTTTATTTTTTGATCAAGTAATTACATTTAGATGCATAATGTTAAATGTATGTTTTGTTATTTATCCATATTTTTATTTGTTCAATGCTAGAATTTTTTCAGTGTGATTATTTTGAAAACTTTTCTTATAAATTTGTAAAGTTGCTCAGTAATACATTTTCACTTATAATTTTATAATAAAGTATCGTTAAATTTTTGAAATTTGAAAAAAAGTCCTAAAAAATTTCTTTTTGTCAAAAAATATTTGATTTAATAAAAACTAGTTTTATTTCAATTTTTTAAAGAAATGAAAAACTGTGTGAAAAGGCATTTTTAAATATTACATTCATATCGAATATTACATAATAATATGAGTGATGATGTGTATTGACTGATTACATTTTGTTTAAAAAATATAATCTTAGTTAAAAATATATTTATTTTCATAATACATATCTACTAATGTTTACTTAAAATAAATAACCTACAAATTTTTTCAATGAAGAAAATTCTTATTTATATGTTATTCTTATTTATATATTTATAATATTAATTATCACATAATGTTCACACTAATAGTAATCAAACAGAGGCGAGATAATATAACAAGCAACTTCTCTGTATAAATATAATACAATCCAAATCAATATATGAAAATTATTTTGACATGAAATTTAAGTATATATATATATATATATATATTAATATTATATATATATATATATATATATATATATATATAGATATAGATATATATATATATATATATATATATATATAATTTTTGTTATGCCATTAAATATGTTTTATAATGATGTAAAATTTTTTGAAAATAATGTAAAATTAAAGTTTTTTTCATGTCTTTATTCATCTACTTGGTTTAAATATTTAGAAATTGTGTTCTTTCAAGCTTAAAACATGCTAACAGTGAAAATACCTGTCTACTAATGATTTAATGATGTTTTTAGTGACACATTTATATTTTTTTACATAATAAATTTTAAATCGTATATCAATTAAATTCTAACTCCTAACTTAGAATATTATTGCAATTTAAATAAAATAGATTTGCATATAATATAAAATTAAGTACAATTTTACAAATAAAAGTAAAATACATTTTTTATTTGTTATTCAATTACCTAAATGTATGCTATGAACTATGTTAAACAAACGTTTTTAAATACACTAATTTTTATTTGATCTTGTCGTTTGTATTAAAAAAGTTTGACTTTTTTCCCCCTGAAAATTAAATAATGGTTTGTAATTACATATCTATATTTTGACTATAAAAACGGGAATATGCTCAATAAAGTTCTTTTAATATGTTCTTATCAATATTAATTAATAATTTCATTAGTTTTCTATAATTCCCTATACATTCAAATCTACCATATATATAAATAAATTAAATTTAGCACTTTAACTCAAAACAAAAATAGAATGTTTAGGAGAAGTCAAATGTAGCAAGTAAGATATTTTAATTAGTAATTTTATTTCATGTAAGATGCATAAAATCATAATGAATAAAACCAAAATATTTAAATTAAATTTTTTTCACTTAATTCCACAGATAATTTTCCCACATAAAACAAGAAATTAGTAACTATTTTTCCTATTGACTCTAATAAATCATAAACAATTAGCATATATGGTAATTTGAAAGTAATTGAATAGTGTATTTAAATAGGATGGATGTATTTGGAAATTTTGTTTTCATGTAATTTGATAATATTTTTTGTTAGTAAAAAAGAAATACTAATCAGCTTAGATTACTGTAAAAATAATACAAAATGAATATACTGATTTAATAGAAATACATTTTATCAAGTAATGTTTTTTTTAAATATTTATATTGGTAAAGCTTTTTGCATGCTAAAATTATATCTTCCTCATATTTTGGCATCCAATAAAATAGCAAACTTAAAATTGTTTCCTTTATAATTTATTCATTCATTAAGGAAAAAAAAATATGATAATTCAAAATTACTATTATGTATATCAAAATTAATAGATTAAACACTTTGCTGCTTATATTTTTGCATTTCAGTATTAAATGCTCTTAGCACTTGTGTTGTAAAAAAAATAAAAGTATCTGACAACCAGTTTATTTTGATGTGGGTAAATAAAATTTATAAATATTTAGTTTGTATTGCACTAAAATATTAATAAACTTATAATGTTACTGTGGATCATAATTATTATTTCAAAATTATTCAACTGTGGAATAACAATCACTTAAAAGCAAATTAATATATTGTTTCCTGGTACTGTTAAGCAGTTCATAATGTTGACTGGGCAATTAAATAATTTTTAAACTCATGCAAAGCAATGGAATGGTTGGAATCTGTTACTTTTAGATACAAATCTTATTTTATACCCAGAAATGTTGATAAATTGCATGCAGCTTCATTTAAAATTTTTGATAAAAAGAAATTAAGGCAACTATTAATAGAGTAGAGAAATATGATGCAAAAGAAAGAAGTTAAAAACTTTATGAAATGTTTAGATAGCAAATTGATCTTAGTATAAGAATTACTTTTAGAGTTAAAATTTTCTGTTTAAGAGTGAAAGGAAATTAAGGGAAAAATTATATTTTCATCTTTCAATTTGTGATTCAGGTGTACTTCACTTAAAATTACTTTTCAAAAAAAAAAAAAAAAAAAAAAAAAAAAACTGATAACAATACTAAGCTCTTTTCCTGTAGCAAAACTATATAAGGATTCTTTAAGACCTGTAGCCTTGTAACAAAATTAATAAGGTTCCTAAAATCTTACTGTCACATTGGAAGGTGCAAGGTTAAATCCAGCAATAGTTCTATGCAGTGCTGTTCCCTCCTATCTTCAACTGTGTTTCTCTGTGCTGCTGTCTTGGTTCAGATCCATTTGAGGTGGAAATCCTCCTTGTTGATCCTGACAGATACAAGATTACTCTTATAGCTCAGTTTTTGCATTCCAAAGAGACTTCACCCATATTCATCCTCAGTTGATAGAGGTTTAGGACAAAAACTGTATGTCTGCGCAACACATCCGTAGGTGGTGCAGGAAATTTAATATTAGACGAACGTTTGTGATGAAGAACTGAGTAGAATTCAGTTACCAAGATGATGGATTGTGAAGGGCTTCAAACTTGGAGGATCACTATCTGTGAAATTGTTGTTGATTTTGAGAAGTTTCCAAGTGCAGCTGAAAGAGCTTTGGTTGAAAAGTTAGGCTATCACAAGTATTGTGCTTGTTTGGTTCTGCTGCCATTGACGTCAGAATACAAGGAAAAACGCCTTTAGTGTGCTCAACTGTATCTTTAGAATTGTGAAGCAGATAAGTAAGTATTGTGTGACTGCATTGTTATGGGAGATAAAACATGGGTATCATTTTACTTCCATAAATAAAGAAAAATCAAAACATTGGTGTCACTAGTCACCAAAAAATTCAAACAAATTCCTTTTGAAGGCAAAGTCATGGCTAGCGTTTTTTGGGATCGTAAGGGGATACTACTGATCTATTTCATGCAATGTGGGACAACAATAAGCTCAGATAGGTACTGGGCTATGCTGAATAAACTCAGGCGATCTATTCAGAAATGCCAATGAAAAGGGCTGACAGGGATTTCAACTCTTCCAGAGCAATGATAAGTTCAAAGAGATGTAATGCTTCCTTAACAATTTAATGGCAAAGCTCATTGGTATATAGAAACAAAAGCACTGTCTTCAAAAATACAGGCAAAAAAAATGGTGATTATGCAGAAAAATTTCTTCTTTACAATCATATAAGCTTCCATCACAATAAACAATGTTATGTATATCATAAATCTAGTAGTGATTGAATTAAGTGTTTCTGTGTGTTTTGATCTTTATACATTTAAAAAACATTGTTAGAAAACTGTATATAATCCTCTTTGTTTAATTTATTATTTTGACATTTTTAATAAATACTTGATAATTATATGATTTAAATATTGATCTGTACATTACTGATATACATTTTGATATTTGTGTTTTGTGATACATTATTGAAAAACATGTATTGATAAAAAGAAAAAAAAAAAAGGAATAAGATTAAAGGTATGCCATTTTTGCCATATGTCATTATTATGTTTCATTACAAATAAATCATTGATGTGTTAGTAATGCAATTTGAAGGTATATATTATTTACTATGTAATACTACATTTGTGATCAACCCTTCCCCCTAAAAATTAAGCATCAAAAAACGTAAAAAAGTAATTTATCTTTCCTAATAAGCAAAAGAATGCATAAATTGTTCATAAAGTATATAAAATTATCTGTTATTAAATATATCTTACTTATAACAACATATATTTTCATAAGACATAAACTTTGGAATTATACTGTTCTTTTCTTAGTTGTGTCATAATTAGTTATAAAATACTGAAGTAAACAATTTATTTTTAGATTAAAAATGTAGAAAAAACTATACTTGATGTAAATAAAAGAAGAAGTGAGTTAAAGGAGCCATCTAAACAATTATTATCTATCATTGTAAGTATAAATTCATATTTCAGTTATAGTTATTTATAAATTGTATTTTATTTTACTAATTCCTTTCTTTCCAAATAATCTTTTTTAAATTGCAAATGTTAATAACCTTTCTCAATTGCTTTTTTTAAAATTAATTTTTATAGCTTTTAAAACAAGCATATTTTATGCCAAAAATATTTAAGTTACATTAACAAGTTTTAAAAACTTAAAATTTAACTACATGTGATAATCTAATTAAATATTTTAGTGTTATGTATAATTAAATAGAAATTAGAAGTTATTAATTTAAATGTATCATTTTATAAAATTAAATATATGCTCATTGTATTTATAAAAGATTACCATAAAAAAAATTGGATTTTCTTGATCCAAACTTAAAAATTTTCCATAGGGATCAAAAGAAAATATGCAATTTTATTTATTTATATTTTTATTTCTTTTGTGCCTTCCCATTATTTATTTTTAGAATTTCTTTTTTGCATCCAACCATAAAATTTGTGGACTAACAAATTTGTTAGTTCTCTGAATTCAGTTTTTAAATAGTTGTTGCTTATTCATTAGGAAGGCTTAATCTTTTAAAAATTTATTTTGCTAAATACTTTTAATATATGGTTTAAAATAAAATCAGTTATATTTTTACTGGCGCAAAAAATAAAGTCAAAATAAAATTTTTGTTCAACTCAGCTAACTGTTTTAAGCGATATTAAAGCTCATGGTTAAGGAATATGCATCATTTGAAGTAATAGAAATATTAGAAAAGAGCTCTTCTATGTAAACAAGTAATTATGTAGATAAATTCAATAGAAATCTATGCAGTTTTTAAAAAGAAATGCACACGTACGCTCACAGACATGCACTATAAAATTTAGATAGGGGCATTCATGCTAGTACATTCAAAAATTAAATTTTACTGTGATTAATGCCAGTTATTTAAATTTTTTACTTTCAATGAAGTTTAAATTTTTTTCATTGATGCTTTTGTTCCTTAAATAATTGACATATTTTTATTCCAAAACTTTCATATTTTAGCTTGTATAATTAATATTTACATTTATTTTTTGTATAGGAAAAACTTAGAGCAGGAGAAAATTTGAATAATGAATCTATAAATGATGGTATGTATCTAATTTGTATTTTTTTTTATTAGACTAGAAATTTTTCTATAGATTTAAAGTTGAGAGGTTTATTATGTTTTGAAAATAATTTTTTTTACAATAATATACGTGTTAAATAAATGTTATGCTTAAAAAAGAATTCTTTTAGTTTGTAATATTAAATTTCTATGCATTAATTGTTTTTGTGTGATGTAATTTATAATTTTTGAATAATAATTAAGTTTAAATCTTTAGTTCAATATTTTTTGCAATTATTTAAGTTCACATGCTATTTTACATCGATTTATGCACCTTTTTAAGTATATTCAATATTTTATGATATGTTTCTTTTATGTTATTTTTTCACAACATATAATTAGGAATAACACAAATTACTAAACTGTTTATAAATACTTCTTACAATTTAAAAATGGTTTAATATTTAATTTTTTTGTTAAGAAAACTTTGTTTCATTTGTTGTTGTATATTACTGTATCATAAGTAAATATTACTTCATGTAATATATTAGATTTGTGAGAGTCAGAGTTTTTAAAATTTAAAATATATTTTAATTAATAAATATGTATACTTGTATTTAACTATATGCTATGAAAAGATTAATTAATGAGTAATAAAATTTTATATCAGTAAAGTACAGATTTTAATTCACATTATAGTTGTATTATACGAATTTAAAATAGCAGTTTTACTAGCTATCTCTTAAATATAATTAATTAAACTTTGCAATATTGTTTATTTTTATTAAAATTATTTGATCTTCCTTTATTATAGGTGGATTTTCTTTTATGAAATCTAATGAATCTGCTGAAGATATTATAACTGATGATTCTTCCATTAATGTTCGAAATGCTGCTGCATCTTTTAGTTTTAAAGCTGCAGCTCCAAATCAAAGTAGTGCTACATCTTTTAGTTTTAAAGCTGCAGCTCCAAATCAAAGTAGTGCTACATCTTTTAGTTTCAAATTGCCAGAGAATGAAAATTTTCCTAGCATCACAAATGTGACACCTACAAATTCTAAATCAGACATTTATACGCCCTTAGAACAATTATCCGAAGAAGATAAAGAACAATTTTCTGCTTCTACATTCACATTAGGAAAAATTCCAACTGTACCTCCTCCTGAACCAATGTGCTTTTAAAAGTCTTATAAAATAAATTGTTTGCTTAATTAAATTGCAATAAGTGCACTTATTTGAAACATGTTGAAAATCAGTTTTTAATAAGAAATATAGTTTTCTATTGTATATATTTATAAATAATTACTATTCTATTTCTTTCATATATGTCCAAATTGATTTTAAGATTATGCTATTTCTATAGTTTTATAAATAAAGAATGTTTTTAAGACTTTAACTGTATTTATTTAATTTGAAATACAAAATAAATCATTGGAGTTATAATATATATATATATATAGTTTAACAAAATCATTAATATATTTGGTTGGAAATTGAGGTTCGATATATTAAAAAAAATTAAAATTGATTATAATTATTGAAAATTATTCATGATTTCTTTATCTTTAGTTTGGGATAAAAGCTTTATAAGAAAATATAGTTATTTTATAAGTAAAACGGTAAAATAAAAAATATATTTAATGCATAAATTACCATTAGCACATCTTTTTATTTTCAATTGACAGTCATTTAACTTTCATTTGTCTGATTGTAGCAATACATCTGCTTAACATTGTATATTAGTAAATATAAGAAATTTGTACATTCAAGTTAAATAGTAAGTCGATTATGCTGTAATTATAAAATCGATTGACAGACACAACTATTATTCAAGGTCTTATCTAATTACATTAGAACAAGCCGAATCGCTTTAAGAATTTCAGAAAAAAAATAAGACTGAAGAAGAGAAGGAAAATCAAGAGAAGGGAGAAGATAGGATGAGAGAGAAAGTTGAAAGTAAAATCTTTAAAAATAAAATAATAAATCTACAGCAAAAGAATAACAAAAGAATGGAAAGGAAGGGGTTATTCCTTTTCCAAAATACCTTCTCCCAGATGATTTGCAACATTCCCATCGTTCAACCCATTTTTCCAAAAAAGTAGAGTAGTCTATTCCTTCAAAGAAGCTTTCAGTGCTGAAATAACATCAGAATCTAATAATTTTTCTGCCATGGAGCTTTACCTTTGACGTTGGAAAAGCAAATATTTCATGGTACAGGATTTGGATAGTAAAGTTACATGATTTTAATGTTGCTTTTATTAAGATAATGTGTGGAATAAAAGTAGCGACCATTATCAGAATTAAACTGGTAGTACTGGAGTAATCGGGGGATTCCTACCAGTTTATAGTTCTTACTTGATAGGTGTTGTCGAAGAAAGTGAAATAATATTTATTCACTGTAGCTTATGGAGGTAGCATGGTGATAGATTAAGTCCTTATGATCAAATAAAATATTCATCAGGACCTTAGTGGTAGATTCGGTTTATCGGATACTTTTTTCGAAGGTAGAATATTTCCGCACACATTTTGGAGACTTGGTAAGAGGATCACGAAATTAAAGCTCCCAAATTTTATCACTTGTTATTACAATTTTTAGGAAATTTAAATCATTTTGAAATCTGTTACTTATTACAACATTTGTGAATTCTGTTTCGTCTTTGTTCTTTAGTAAGTTGATGTTTGTAGGGGTTCGAAAATCATCTTAAACTGTTGGTTCCAGTCTAATTAGCATTTGCTTGAAAAAAATGACTGTGACAGTTAAACAAAAAAAAAAAAAAAAAAAAAAAAACGCAGCTTGAATACTGATCACTGATATACTTCATCAGTTGAAAAAATCAGAAGTGTATTATTTGAGTGTGAAAAATGTGCATGGTTATGATAAGCAAAGAGTTATAGATTCTTTAAACATCTGACAATGAACTAAGCTTGCGTATACACCATATGTAAATTTAGTTCATTGTTAGTCAATGCATTATTGGTACAGTGAAATGGAGTAAGTTTTTTTAATGTGCATGCCAAAATATAAAATTTCTTTCTGAATTCAGCAGCCTTGCCAAAAAGGCATTAAAAATAATCTTCAGTCTATGTACAGTATATGTTTATAGATTAAACATCAATTCTCTCAGTTTATGCACAAGATTAGTTCATCATATCAAATATAATAAAAAATTAAGGATGTTTTTTTCTTCATGGACGAATAATATTTTTAAGTATTTTAAATAACATGGATTTCAAAAAAATTTACTATGAAGAAATACAAATAAAGTTAACCTTATTTATATTTTGTTATAATAAAATTTGCGCAACTAAACTTTATAATCATTCAAAATAACAAGACTGGCGTGATTCCAGAAAAACTGCTCTATGTTCTTTGGAGTTTCTGGTTTTGCATTAATGATTAATTAAGTTTCCATTTTAATATTTTCTTAATTTTTTATATTCTCAATTTTCTATTTAGTTACAATGATCAATATTTATGAGAACATTTGTGAAATTTAACTCACTTTCACCCATTCATTCAAAATTTACTTTTTTATTCACACACATTCACATTGAGAAACATGTACATAGTTCTATCTGATTTAAATAGATGCTACTGAAGGAATTATTAGCATTTTGGCTTTCATTTCAGCAGTTTGTAGATTCAACTCTCACCTCAGACGTGGATGTTTGTCATAGTTCAACTTTTTGTCATAGCTTTAAACTGTAAATCTCAGTAGAATTAGACCTCGTGTGCAAAAAAATGAACACAGTTACTAATCAAACCAAACTATAGTTCATTGCAGTGAATCACCTAAAGTGGACATAGTAATAATATCTAGATTGTATTTTAAAACTTATATCTGAAGACTGCTCCGTGGTTCCTTATTTGAAACTGTTATATATAAAGGAAAAATGTATTTGGTGCCATTTGTCAAGACATTAGCTGTTTCTTTATTACATAATTCCTATTGAACGACAAATGTTGAGAAAGGACCAAAAAATGACAAAATACGGTCTTTCCAGATTAATTGTATCCCTCTATTTTGGCAAAAGCATTCGTATGAGCCGATAAGAAAGAACGCTACTAGCTTGAATTCATTTGTACATTCGCTTTTTTGCATTCGAACTTATTCGCTTGCTGGTTCTATGGATCTGGCTATATTTTTAGACCACTTTGTTCTCTTGGTCAACGATAAAGTTTGCCTTATTTTCGATACTTATGCGAGATTTAAACATAAAATCACGCATGACCGCAAGATGGATCCGATATTTTTTAATACAATGCTCCGATTTTTGCCTTAGACAGATTTATCCCTCGTTGTAAACAAATAATTGAAATTTGCAGAAAGAATGGTACTCTGTATATCTTAAGTCAATATGATTAATAAACACAGCTGAGTTCATTTGGTGTGAGGAATATATATAAGTAGGTAAACAGCTAATTCTTAATAGTTAGTTATACAGATATTACAGGAGTATATCATTAATTATATAGAACAGAAGTTGTAGCCCAGTTGCGCAGTGGTAGTGCTTAAGGTTCCCAAGGCATAGCTCTTAGGTTTTATCTTTAGACTGGGCAAGATTGACTCAGTCTTTCAGTGGCTCGGCAAAATTAAGTACCAAGCATGCTTGGGAACTAGCGTTAGGCTGACCACCTAACCAAGAAATATGCTTCGCACTCCAGGGTCATGTAAAACAGATGTGCTTATTGTAGGCCATGGCGCCACGTGTTTGTCAAGCCATCTAGTCTAAGGTTATAGAGATGCCAATAATATAAATTGGTGAATTGAATTCAATAAACTATTTACTCGAAAATAAATTTAATATCTTCTTGATATAGATAATATAAATAAGATATTAAATTTCTTTTGGAGTTAAACACACGCAGTTTATCTATCTACATATCTATATCAGTATTTACCTATATATAGTTTGAAAAATTCTGAACTAATTACAAAGATTACTGAGACTTTGTGTAAAATGTTTTCCATTTTACAAAGAGATCTTACTTGATACGGTTGGAATCAAAAACAAAATGATTTTTTGCATTTTCTACATACTAAAAATTTAATGCATTTTCTGTGTTTACAGAATTTATTTTAATATTGTTCTTTGAAGAATTAACAATACAAAATGCATCTAATTTTTGAAGAAACTTTTCTTACCATTGTTTTCTAAATACATAATGCTAAGGAAAGGAGGTAAGAAATAATTCTTAATTATTTGATGTGAAATACTCTTATAACCAATAAATTTCAAAAATAAGAGCATTGTAAAAATACTTTTCTAATAAACGTAAAATGTAAATTTTTTTAATTTTATTTTATATCTTTTATATCTAAAGGAATGTCACGGGAATGATCAGAATAGTTCTACTTTAGTATGATGTGCTTTTTCTTTCCTTTTTTGTGGCTGGTTACGATGTGTACGCCAGATGAGTATCACATGACAGAGGCTTCTTACGACATCAAAAAAATTGAGAAAAGAGAATCCAATCCAGATACCCAGATATCCACCCAAGTTCCTGAGTATCTCGAATGGCTGAAACGAAAACAAGATTTTTTAATGAAAATTTTACCTGTTTTTCTGATTATTGAATAAAAATAACAGGTACTGAAAATTCAACTCATATTATTTCAATTCCAGTCATTAGTTAATGCCATACATTTAGAGACACTCTATACATATGAGATAAATAATTGTTCTTTATACTTTGGAGGAAACTTCGTTTCAATATATTATGCACAGTATCTATACTTTTTAACAAAAATTAACAAGTGTTTTGCCAAAATTTTGTTCGATATTTATCAAAATACATAACATTTTTCTTCAAAAATATTGGTAACTATAATTATATACATGTGTAGTTGTAATATGAAAATATTTTATGCTTTATGCAAGCAAATTTTAAGTCTTTCTCAGTAAAAAATATTGAAATGAGATTTGCGTTAAATATATAATTTTAAGTTAAAAATAATTTAAAAAAAAAAGATTTTATTGTTGTGGGAGGATGAAAACAGAGCTAATTATACGACTAGTTCAATGGAATACTTTTATGCTATAATATTGTTTCATATATATATATATATATATATATATATATATATATATATATATATATATATATATATATATATACTTTATAAAAAGTTACAATAAATTTCTAAGCGTTTAAGCATTCAGAATTTTATTTTACATTCATTATTTAAAATATATTTTCAGATTTCTTTATTCTATTTGCACATTATTTTTCTTAAATGTAATATTTATCAAAGAATAACATTATTAAAGTTAATTATAGTTTATCCATTATTTTAAAATATTTCTAATACAAATTACGCCTTATAATAAATTCGGGAACTTCAGATAATTTTCCAAGCTCTATTTTTGATTGGAGTTGAATTAAAAAGATAACACTTAAAGAAGAATTTGATGACCTGAATCAAACCACTGACCTAATTAAGAGTATCATGTTAACATTGTATGCATTTTAAGCTTATGCGGTCATTTGTCTACAGATCATGTTTGTTATTACTATCTGTTCTTTTTTTGATTGCAAGTAATCGTTCAAGTAATATCCATTCCCGATCAAAATGTTTGCTTCTTTGGTTTGCTTATTCTCTCTTTTTATCGCAAATCGAAAACATGTGCTGCAAAACAACATGTCCTGGATACACCACTTGCTGCTACAGAAGATGAATTTTGCCAAAAAGTGGAATTTTCATAGACTACTATATCCCACAAAAACATCCAAAGTTTCTTTGATTCAATGTCGAATCTTGTTGCAGCGGTTATAACCAATAACAGTTTTAATATTAACTCTATATTTTGTCATCACATACACTTTAAAAGTGGCTGTGTAATTTCAACCATTTGATTTCTGTGTAATGTGATTTCTGCCAAATGAATTCTGTTGTGATATTTTTTGTCCTTCTTGGTGTTGCATTTTGTGTGGCCAATAGTGTACCTGATTGTCCATAAACACTGTTTGCTACCGAAATTACAGCACCAAGAAAGACAAAAGACAAGAGATATCACAACAAAATTTATTTTGTAGATAACATGTTGACCAAATATCAAATGATTAAACTTATAGACTTCTGTGAAGTTTTGTTCCTGCCAAAATCAGTAGCCTCCATTGTTGGCCGATCATAGCTGCCACATGCCTCGGCATTGATTGAAAAGGAATTTGGATGTGTTCTTTGGGTACAGCAGACCAAGCAGTTTTCACACGTTGTCGAAGTTGACCTGGTGTGGCAGCTGGCGATGTAATCTAGGTCAATCGTTGAACAACCATGGACCACATGTTTTCTATCGGTGAAAGACCCGGAGAACGAGTCGACTAGGAGAGCAATTCAATCTGGCGATTGAGGAAGACACCTTAGACAATGCGTGACACGTGTGGTCATGCATTATTCTTTTGAAATATGGTTATGGGCAAGCTCTGAAGGTTAAGAAGGATAACTGGCTCCAACACTTTGGTGATGTAGCGCAGGCTGTTCAAAGTACCGGCAATGCGTACTAGAGGAGTGCGGGAGTGATATCCAGTACCACCCTATACTAATACTCGGTGCAGGACCATTGTGGCGGGGCTTAACACAGCTGTTCAGCATCCTCTCTCCACGGTGTCTCCAGCCTGGAATAGAACCTTAGTGGTGTTGCAGACAGAAGCGTGACTCGTCAGTAAAGTCAATTTCATTCCATTTTGTCGTCCAGATTCTTTTTTCATCGCACCATTGACGGCAGAGATGGCTGTGGTTCTACGTCAAGGGTAGACGAAGCAATGGACGTCTTGCGGACATATCACTTTGCTATAAATGGCGTCCAATGGTATGCACAGATACTGGAGGATGCGTTACAGACTGAATGTGCTGTGCCAAGGTTCGTGATGTGGCTGAGCGATCCGTCACTGCCATGCGCACAACTTGCTGTCATCACGTGAAGTGATGCACTGAGGTGGATGCGGTAGAACACGTCGGACCATCATACCCTCCTGCATCCAAAGACCACATATCAGCATTATTGGTTTCGCCTAACATGACTATCAATTTCCCTGAAACATAATCCAAATCTTGGTAGGCTATTATCCTTCCTTTGTTGAACTCGGATACTTGATCAATATATGATCGTTGTTTCCTGCGAGGCATACTTGATCGTATTTTGTTGAAAAAACCACAAGAAAAACACAATTGCCGAATTTGAAATCGTCGAAATCTCCTAGCCTTAAATAGCGCTTTGAAGTGGCGCTACAGTCACGCATGCTGTGCGTCTGCACTGAAATTCTAATCATTTGCATATCTCATCTAATGCATGTTGTAAACTTCATGTTATTTGCATGTTTCCTTCAGGGTGTTGCATTTATTGTGGCCAAAGTGTGTATACACACACTCATACAAATACGTGTATGTGTGTACATAATTATTTCGTAAAGCTTCTTGTTATTTTCTTTCCTTTCATTAATTTGTTGATTTGTATATATTCATAAGCAACAAAAAGAACAAACTTACTGTAATTTTCGGTTTAAAAGTGATGCGAATAATTTCAAAATCCTTGATCATGTTTACAAGTGAGATGTCTCCATAACTGAAAGAAACATAAGTTATAGCATTTCGTATGATATGAAACAAATAGATGGTGGTTCAAATATTATATATAGTAAAATTCAATGTAAGGATTATATTAGATTTATGAATAAGAAATAATTAGTAGAAAAATTAAATAAAATAATTAAAAAAACAAAAAACAAAAAAAAAAAAAAAAACAGATGAAGCTATTTTTTATAAATGAAAGGATATATTTCGCATATAACAACAGTTATTAATTTCAATACATTAATTACGAGAAAGGTATGGTTTTAATATATATGTTTGCATAAATATTGTTAAAGTATAAATGCGCTCTGTACTTAGTATAAAGATGTTAATGCACTTAGATATTGCTGCAAAACTATTTACTGTTAAAACAAGTAATTATTTCAAAAAAAGGAATGTGTAGTTTCATCATTTAGCTTTGGATTCGTATTTTTGTGTGAACATCTAATATAATTAATTTTGTTATATATATATATATATATATATATATATATATATATATATATATATATATATATATATATATATATATATATATATATATATATATGCATATATACATATAACTTTTAACGCTTCTACTATATAAATGTTATGGCTCTTTTTCTGTTTAGAATGGATTAATGTGAGATTTTTAATGTACAAAAAGAATGAAATTATCGATAAGTATTTATGACGTGACATCTTTTTCTTTATTATTTTAATCACTATTTTGCTTAAAGTTCCTGTTAATGTAATTACTAAAATAATTATATTTTATGTAGAATTAATCATTTATAAACATGAAAAAATAGTAAATAGCTGCGAACAGAAAAACAATTAAGTTTAAAATTCATTTAATTTGTATAGGAAATGTTTTATTATATTTTTTTCAATTTCTATAATTTTAAGTAGTATTCTAGCATTTAAAGATTAATATTAATTTGCAAATAAAAGTAAGTAACTTATTGTATGTATATAATATAGACAACATAAGTTACATATATATATATAATTCATATGATCTATTGTGAAAACGTAAGAGCTTGAGTTTGAACTAGCAGCAAGCAGCAAATAAGAATTTCTGTTATTCTGATTTTAAAATTAAAAGTTGTTTCTTAAATATTTTCCTAAATTTGTAACTTGTTCAAAACTGATAGACACTGTGCGATAATCAAAAGAACGTATTTAGCGATATATATATATATATATTTTTATGAAAGCAAGTAAAACAAATTTCTCAAATGCTATCAACAAATGTCTTATCGATAAAATTTGTAGTTGATTTAGAAATTGTATCTAATATATAATTACCGAGAACACAAGAAAATAATCTATAAGTAAGGACCAAAGATTTGTTCCCCTCGCATTAAAATCAATTAAATGTATACAGTAGAAACACTATATTTCGACTGTATAGTGTTTATCAAAATTTTCCTCAATACTTGGGAATAATTTCGGACAAACTTTTTATTATTTACTTTTTTACAATCTTCTCTTTTGTTTTTCTAGATATTTAAATATATACTTCATATACAAGTTAAAAGCAATAAATAATTTATTTGATGATAAATAAAAGAATAACATCAAACATTTCTGCAGTGTGTGAAGCTAAAATGCATAAATAACTCAAATTAGTTTCACCTCATTGATGCATGTTTGTCAACTTTTTCAGTAACATCTCCTTCTTCTCTCTGTAAAAGGTAAAATATGTAATTAAATAATTTTCTGAATTATTTCTTACGCGTAATGTGGCATAAGCAATAAATTACACACACACAGGCTGACAAGTTAAACAATTTAGAGATTTAAATACTGACTACAGGTGAGGTGTGCCTATTTTTATAAGTGGGGTACACGTCGTTAGAATGGTAGCGTAAATAAAGTGCAAGAGTGCATTTCATAATGAATGAAGATCTTTCAGATCTTTTACCCTTTGTAAAAGGGTCTTATTGTTAATGCCTGTTTCACATAGTCCTCAATTTCAAATATATCGAATCTCATTAGGAAAAAATTGGAATCAAAATCTGTAGTTGATAAAACTGAAATATATATATATATATATATATATATATATATATATATATATATATATATATATATATATATATATATATATATATATATATATATATATATATATATATATATATATATACGGTTTGAGCACAATTCGCCAACAGCATTATCAGTATCGTCTCCGACAAACTTTAAGGCAGAACAGTGACTCTACTATTCATATGCTTCAAATGACAAAAATCGTTAGCCAAAGCTCTGTTCCCAACAGATTTCAACTTCATTCATGAGAAAGAATAGTAGAACTTAAGAATACATATTCTGACTTTACCGATAGAAAACCACTTATTTTTGCTCGAAATGCTAAAATTCCTTTGCAGAGCTGCCATGAAAGAAGAAACTAGACATCTGAAGATTGGAAAAAGGTAATGTTTAGAGTAATGAATAAGGATGAAACACATTACATTTTGTTTTGTGCTCTGTTCAAAGATGTAGAATTTGGGGATAATTCTAGGAAATGATGAGTGCATTTAGGCTTAGTAGCAACGTGCAAGGGTCTGGAGGGAATATCGTAATATAGAGCATGTTTTGTTTACATGAAAGTGGTGCTCTGATATTCCTCGAGGACAAAAATCATAAATGAAAAATCAAATGAACTTCTCAATGCTGCATTTTTTTTTATATCCAGGGACACTTTGTGGGTAATAACGGAATTATAAATTGTACTAGAAGTGTTTAAAATTGGTTCACTGAACAGATTTCCAACACGTTCTCAGACTACTACAGAGCCCTGACCTGATTCCCGCAGAAAATGCGGGCAGTATGATGGATAGACTTATACGACAACATTTTTCTCTTCCATGTAATTTAAAAGAGCTAAAAAGCTGCACACACACACAGAGAGAGAAGAGAGAGAGAGAGAGCCAATGGATGGTATTATAGGAACATAAATGAATTCTAGAAGCATGCAGTTTTGATACCATTACGAATAAATGTTATCCGTGCAAAAGGTAGTCTGATAAAATATTGCTGTGAAATTTCTGATTCATCAGTTAGTACATGCATCTTACTATTCACAAACGAGAAAGGAGTAAAAATGAAAAATATCATTTCCGGACGAAACTTATATCATTGAAAAAGCTTCTAAAAGCAATTTTTCTGCTTGCTATTTTGAATCATGAACTATTCATAAGCCAAATAGGGTCGACTACTCGTAATTCTCAGTCATAGGCAAGTGGCAAAGTTGACAACTAAGTAAGCATCCTTTTCCCCATACTATTCATGAAAATGAACACTAGTACGAGGGTTGCTATTTATATTTCTGGCCTTGGCAACAGTAAGTGTTGCTAGGCGACCGAACACGATTTTAATCGAGAGTTTGATATTTTTAAACATAAATTCAGCAAACGATTTACCATTATAGCTTTATTTGTGTTGTTGACAGTAAATTGAAAAGTTCTTCTCTGTCAAAAAATGGAATTGAATCGTGAACATTTTCGTGCCATTATTTTTCATAACTTTCGACGTGGATTGTCAAGACAAGAGTGCTTCGATGAACTTAATTCTTTATACAGCGATAAAGCGCCATCCTACAGCACTGTAAAAAATTGGTATAACGAATTTAATCGTGGTCGATGTTCGATCCAGGACGAATCCCGTGCAGGTCGTCCAAAATCCGTTGTTGTGCCAGAAAAGATCAATGCTGTGCGTGAACTGATAAAGCAAGATCGTCATGTGATATACCGTGAGATAGAGGCGTCTTTGGACATTAGTATGACTAGCATCAATAAAATATTGCATGAACATTTGAGCGTAAAGAAAATTTGTTCGCGTTAGATCCCGCATAATCTGACAAACGCTCAAAAAAAGGCTCGTGTCGATTGGTGCAAGGAAATGTTGGAAAAATACATTCAAGGTACATCAAAGGCTGTGTATAACATCTACACAGGTGACGAATCATGGATCTATGCATATGAGCCGGAAACAAAACAGCAATCAACTGTATGGGTCTTCCAAGACGAGGCAAAACCAACAAAAGTTGTTCGAGGAAGAAGCACATCGAAACAAATGATTGCCTGTTTCTTCGGCATTAACGGTCATGTGGCAACAGTGGCGTTAGAGCAACGCAGGACGGTCAATTCTGAATGGTACACGACCATTTGTTTGCGAGAAGTCATCGGAGAAATTCGAAAAAAGCAGAAGAACAGGCGAATCATTCTTCATCATGACAATGCGAGCTCTCATTTATCGACTCAAACAAAGGCATTTCTGACGGAGCGAAATATCGAAATGATGGGTCATCCACCGTACAGTCCTGATTTGGCACCCAATGACTTCTTCTTATTCCCACACATCAAAAATAAATTACGTGGACAACGATTTTCGACCCCCGAAGAAGCGGTTCATGCATTCAAAACGCATGTTTTGGAGTTACCTCAATCGGACTGGAAAAAGTGCTTTGAAAATTGGTTCAAACGCATGCAAAAGTGTATTGATCATCATGGAGAATATTTTGAAAAACAATAAAACCAATTTCGATCCTACATATTTGTTTTTTCATTATTAGGCCAGAAATATAAATAGCAACCCTCGTATTATCCATTGGAAAGCGTCGGATTTATAAGAAGAGTGATCATAATGAGAGTTTAAAAATAATTCTAATTTTAATTTTTGAAAGTGAAAAAAATTTGCATATTTACTATTTAATTGCATGTATAAAAACACAATTGATGTCAGTTTAAAAAACTATGTTTCTTGCGTGATTAAATAACTCCTGACATTGCATTTTTTTGTACGAAGTAAAAAAAAGATTGTGTTGAGTTGACTATGTCCTCATCAACTTTAATTTTTCTTTTTATTTATTTTTCGCAGGAAATTTTCACAGAGATTTAATAAACTGTCCTGTGGAAAATATTTTGTTGTTTTACAAAAAGCGTGCAACGATGATAAAGAATTCCTTATATGTGTATTAATTAAATTAAATTATATTCTTTTAATAAACATGTTTTCATAAATTATACTAGCATACCCGTGCGTTTATTGGGAAATCCTGGGTTCGAATCCAAACTCGGGCATGGATGTACTTTCTCTCTCTATCTAACCTGCCTTTGTCCTCTCCTTATATGAATGGGTTGTGAATGGTTGCCTACCCTATAAACGGATACCTATGGCATGTGTGTACTGAGTAAGTCGGACTCCTCACCTAAATATGGTACAGTTGAAAAAATGGAGCAGCGCACCCCATATTGGAAGCATAGCTGGCATACGACAACAACAACAAATTATACCCCCTTAATCCTATCCTGGGATAAAAGAGCTAAGTCGTGAGTTTACACTCCTGGTAGGGTCACCCAAGGTGAAAAATTCACTCCATCTTTCCAACATTGACAGGCCAAGACAGACTCCTACCTAATGGTGCTCCAGTCCTCGGACAAGTTGTTTTTTATTCCTATTCACTTGTCTGTCTCGATTAGCTAGTGAACATTTGAAAGGTCTCACATATTCTGGGGATAGCAAGAGATTTATTGCCTAAACGCAGGCAGGAAGAGGCAGCCCATCTTGGACTGCCTTGGGATACACTGGGAGAATATCCACAATTGTCCACTTCTTGTAGCTGATTTCATTAATGACAATGGTTTTCATTGATCTAGTCTAACTACGGCAGAGGAGATTAGAAATAACAATATAAATTATACTTACCCCTTGGAATATTTTTTTGATCTTGAAATGGTATATTAACTGGCTGAAAAGAAAAAAAAAAAGATTGTTACTAGTAAACTAAGATTCGTGTTATCAATGCGATATATATTTGAATAAACAACATGGTAATTATTTTTTACAAATTGAAAAGGAGTAAGAAAATCTTATTAGGTGATTTCTAATTGTAAGATGTGTTTGCAATTATTTGTATAGGTGCAGAAATAAATTCATAGTCTTCATAAAACTTTTAGATTTTCTTGCTTGTCAAAAAATATTTAAGGGAATGATTTTCCCCGACCCGTAGATAAATAAATAAATTTATTAATTTCTTCGAATATTTCGAAAGAAAATTTTAAAGACGAGAATAATCACGTTTTTATTCAAGTATTCTCAGATTAAGAAATGATGAGAATTTACGCAACATTAGCGAGTGTTAAATTTCTTTTGATGAAAGATGCTTTGTTTGAAAAATCTATATAATGTAATGGAATACTAAAGTGTCATAAGAAATTTTGGCTGATGTATATCAAGTTTTTTTTTTTCCAGCATCGTTATGTTATATGACATAGCTTTATGAATTGAGTTATTTTCTTGTAATGCATTTATTTTTTGCTTCTGATATAATCTGTAAAGGAATTATGAGTTTAGAAAATAATATGTTTTAATGGAATTGTTTGTAATCTGAGTTTTATTTTTGGAGATATTCTGAACTATTAATATTATGGTCACAGCTGGCCAAAGACAAAAGTTGCCAAATGTAGGTACACTGATTCAAACTTGGCTATAATTCAAATTTGCTCCATTTTCAAATCTAATGTTTCATTTGTTTATAAATGTTTCTTTAATTTTCAAAGATTACTTTTGTAGCAAATGTAATGAAAGTACAAGGTAAGAATTTTATTCTAATTATTTTCTGAAGGCATAAAATTGTATTTAAAATATTTAAATTTTCATTTATAAGCAAAACTATAGATTTATTCTGTTTTCTAAATTTTTGAATATTATTTTCTGTAATATTTTTCGCTTATACTGCTATAGGATCTATTAAATAAATAATTTTTTAATGAATATTTTAAAAATTTATTCCAGATTTCTTTTCTTAATTTAATATCAGCTACCGCAGAAATTTTTAACAAAGGAATTGCATAAAACGATATTTTTGCATAAACGGTATTTTTTTCGCCTAACTTAAAGACTTGCATTTTTCTGTGTCAGACTTGCTTTTTTAGACAGTCAATTTTCTGTTCAATGGGATGATACTGAACAAATTCGTTAAAAGAAATTTGAAAATTTGTACTTTTTTGCTCAAATGACTTACAAAATTCTGTCTAGTATCATTTTCTAAATTCTTTCAATGAATCTTTCAACGGTCACATAAACGGCCCCTTTTTTCACTTGGTTCTACAATCTTATAAATATTTAAAATGCATTTTTAATTCAACATGGAGCCTTCCTTTTAGTTTAAAATTAAGGGTCTTTCCAGGTTGAGATTGGTAGTACTACTAAAATATCTTGAAGTTAAAAAAAGTTGTTTCACACTGATTATTGTGATGCGATTTCAGTTGCCTATTTCAGCTGACTAAGGCGTCGTTTAACACAACTAACAGTTTCATAATATTTAACTACGATTAAGCCGCGAAGTCAGTATTTGAGCGGGTACCCTTTTCACCTTGTCTCAAAACACCCATGGGGAAGCATTGATTGGCATTATGAATTAGTAGGCTCTTTAAACTTGACTGTTTTCAGCTGGGACGCAACACACTACCTCGAGGTCACGAATTAAATTTTATTTTCTTGATTATTGTTTAAATATCAAACCTTCATTTGACCTTTCTATCTCTTGTAATTATAATTGTATAATTACAAGAGATAGAATTTTTTGGTAACCTTTGCACATTATTAGTAATTGTACGCAATTACTTTTCATATTTCAATGTTTATCATCTGGCTGTGACATTACTTTAACATGCATTTATCTCTTTTGTTTTTGATCGCGATTATAATGCGATCTTACGTTTACTTTTGATATGATTTCCCGGAATTTTATTCCATGAGGCATTGAGGGGTGTAACAACCACTCATTAGGGGGTCATCGCTCATAGTTCTTTGAACGACTATTTCATAGGAAGATGGAATGGCCTAAGTAAACCAATTTCTTGTCTACTCAGATCACTTGATATAATGCTCTGGTGTTTTTTCATTAGGAATTTGTAAAGTATGTTGTTGTTTTCAAGCTTAGCACTGATTGAACCTGATGATATACTTTCTCAGTGAAATTTACCGAACAACTCTCTGAGATTTTATGAGAGTCATAAGACTAATGAAATTTAAATTTTTGAACTGCTTTCCACCAGTTGCTAAACTTATTAACTGTAAATGCAGGTCATGTCAAAAGTACGCCAAAAGTATGACGGCTAGATCATCGGCAAATGTTGCCTCTGCAATTATTAGTTTTTCTAGGCCAGGGATGGCGAACCAATGGCACTCGTGCCACAAGTGGCACGTTTGAAAAATTTGATGGCACGCACAAAAACAAAGTTATTTTAATAAATTATCTTTTTTGATAGAAAAAAAATTAAAATTATTAATTTAAACTTAATTTATATTATGAATTTGTAGTACTGAATACCTATCTTTGTATGTTAACTAGAACCGACAAGTTATACATTTTATTATTATACAATTAATACAATTATCTACAATCATTATACCAATTATATAATTATTGGATTTAGAATGGCTAGCAAAGTTACATTTTTTCAATGATTTGTGTTCTCACTTAAATGAATTAAATATAAAACTACAAGGTGTTAGTAAAACAGTCATTATAATGTTTGACTTAGTCAAAGCGTTCGAAGTCAAAGTACAGGTTATCGTGATATTCTTTCAAATCGTGAGAATCGTGATATTCTTTCAAACTCATATAAATATTTTCCGAGTACAAACATTTTTTTTCTGAAAGTGAATGCCACGAAAAGCCAAATAAAGAGTCCTTAACGAAAGAATTTTCAATGGTAATTCAATCCCTGATTCAGGAATTTTCTGCAAGATTTACGCAGTTTAAGGAATTTGAAGAAACTTTAATATTTATTTTATATCCTGATACAATACCATTTGAAACATTAAAAGTCTTCGAGTGGTTAAATTTTAATGAATTAAAAATGGAATTAGTTGAATTTCAGTCAAGTACCATATGGAAGCAAAAATTTATTGATTTAAGAAATGATTTAGAAATTATTGAAAGTAATTGATTATTGGAAGAAATAAACAAAATTGCAGAAAATGAAATTCTAACTTCATGGAATTCAATTCCTGATACGTTTAATTTAAAAATATTAGCAAAGCAATTGTATCAATATTTTCATCGACGTGGGCATGTGAATCTCTATTTTCAGGATTAAATTTCTTAAAAAATAAATATAGGAATAGAATGATGGATGAGTCGAGCTCTGCATGAGTACTGTTGTAATTAACTTGTTGAAAGAACAATTGTTTTTAACGTGAATTTTGTTTCTTGCATATTACTTTTTGTAAAAAATTGATCAATAAAAAATTGTTTAAAGAAGAATTGCTTTTATTTGTTTATTTAATTATACTTACGTATAGTTTCAACACGCTTACATTTCGAATGAAATTTTATTGTGGCACTTTACCTATTTAAAAAAGAGTTTTTATGACTTTGTATGGCACGGACATCAAAAAAGGTTCGTCATCCCTGTTCTAGGGCGAAGATACGTACCATCGTAGGCTTCATCACTGGACACTCTCATTTCAGGAAACATCTCCATACGATGGGGGCTCGTTCAAGACCCTGATTGTAGGACATGTCTTAAGGATGATGAGTCGGCGCATCACATTATTTTTGAGTGTGATGCTTTTAGCTTCCATTCGTTTTAATACTTTAGGAATCATCAATACTAAAGAGTTACATCTTAGCTCCATAAAGGGTTTGTCTGACTTTATAAACAAAGTGGGCGACCCAATTTATTGGAACTAAGAGTTCATGGGCTTGAGGTAATGGCGCAAAATTCTATCGAGCAAAGGTGCCCAGTATCGTGCAAGCCCATTAAGAAGAAGAAGAAATGCAGATTCTGCATATTCTTCTGAAGACCAATAAAAACAAAATTTGTTTACTGAAGGACTATATTTTAATTACCTGTACGCATTGTATTACTCTTTTCTGAACTTACGATTCCTTTTCTCGAGTGGGAAAACAGAAAGTTCAGATTGATAAGAACTTAAAGTTACATTTCCTTTGGCGATTTGATGATCATTTGCAGGGTCTCTTTCACGAATTATAGCCTTACTTGGGAACCTTGGGATAGACAATTTTAAATACAGTATCATACCATTGTGAGAATTGCTTGTGGATTTTTCAGTATTAGGAATTAATTCTATGATCGTTACACAAATAGTTACATTGGAGATCTTTTACAAGTAATTTTCTTAAAAAACTTCTTATATTATAAGAAATAATTAGGTAAAAAATTAAAAGAAAAGGAGAGATCCCTCATCTAAATACTCTTTTTTCGATTCCTAATGAGGTGATACTCAGTATTTCGATTAACTCAATTTGCTTATTAGTTCTTTTTCTAAACACAGTTTTTTCTGTAAAAGACTTCACCGGTTTCTTTTTAAAGTTTTCTATCTAGCAAATTTAAGTGAGTGTCCATACTGACACATCCTCATGAGAATTTCAGTTGACTGATAATTAAATCAACAACTTATCTTAACCTTACTAAAGTCAAGAATTATTTTTGTTAAAGTAAAAAAATAACTTTCAAATATACGTGTGTGTGCGTATCTATAATTATTTAAACTATCTAAATCAAACTAGCTCACTTACTGACAAGCCGGGCCACACTGATCCATACAAAAATCCGCAACATCATCTGGCACTAGAACGTCTTCTGTGAATTTTGAAAGAAAATATAAAATGATCTTAAGATTCGAAAGGGGTTGCTTACAAATATTGTAGTTATTAATTTAGAATTCTATTAATTAATGACATTTTAAAATTTTAAATCGTCC
Organism: Latrodectus elegans; assembly: GCA_030067965.1. Taxonomy (NCBI): domain Eukaryota; kingdom Metazoa; phylum Arthropoda; class Arachnida; order Araneae; family Theridiidae; genus Latrodectus; species Latrodectus elegans. The sequence continues at coordinate 66,928,381 of CM057811.1, read as the reverse complement.
TTTCCGATTTAAATTAACCATAAAGTGGGAGTTTTGTCTTTCTTTTTTCATTTTGCTTTTTCTGCTGTTCTAATCTCCATGGATAAATGGCTGGAATCAACAGAAAATTGTTTCCCAGATGCTTTGGTTCTTATATAAGCTATCGTTTTATTAACAAATTAAAGTTCGAACTATTTCTCAGACATTCGATGGGGAATTTCGCTTCGAATTCACCATCGAATGTCTAGAAATAGTTCGAACTTTAATTCGCTTGTTTGCTGCCATCCGAAGAATGTGATTTGAAAGCAAGCAGCAAGTTCATCTACAAATTGAATGCACGACGGAGTTTCACTACGATGTGATGTGGATGAAACGATAGCTGAGGTCATGGATATTTTAAACCAATGAGAATCTCAATAAAGTGGCGTAGTGAGAATCTCAACTTTAATGAAAGAAACAACCACTTTATGGTTTATTATCATGACGCAAAACATTTGAAATTTTTTTTCAAATTTGTTGTTTAATCACAAAAATATATTGAATTCTCAACATGATACTCTAAAGTATTAAGCACCATCGATATTATTTGTAATATAGAACTATACAAATATTATGGAAAAGGAAATAAATTAAAATATTTATTTAATTACTGCATTTTTATTTCATCTTGAAATTTTACTTTGAAAACTTGGAAATATACTGAAAATACTGTATTCATGCGTGTGTAATTTTTCTGGTTTAGTATTATAATGTAAATGAGGGATAAGTTTTTAAAAATTAACATTTTTCAAAATTATTAATACGGCAAAAGTCTAATATGCTGTTAAGTTTGTTTAATATATTTTGCCGTATTATACTGCAAGAAATCCTCCATACGAAACCAAGTTCATGTAAAATTAACTTTTCAGAAGTGAAAATTGCAATTCACCAAAACTATCTGGCAATGTATTCGGAGATTTCATCAGTAAACCTGTCAGTGAAGGAAGAAAATCAGTGAACTATTCTAAAGATAAGAAAAGTATGTTTCGAACTAATTGGGTATATACTCTCACTGGTGACTTTTGCGACTTCTTTCCATTGCCAAGAGGTTCAAATGCTGTTACCAGTTAAAAAATGAAAACCGTATGTGTGACACAAAAATGACGTAGAAGACGAAAAAAACCGAAATTGGCAAAAAAAAGTGACAAAATTTCAAATTGGCAACACCGAAGGGAAAACCAGAAACACAGTAATCAAAACAAATGACAGCAGATTTGGCGAGAAATCTCTTAGGGGGATATATCATACTTATACAGAGTGTTTATGTTATTAATGATTAATTTGATTAAAATCAGGAAATTTATGAAATGTTTTTCCATACTTAAAAATATGCCCATTAATGCAGTATAGATAATATAAATTTAAAAATTGCTTCAATGTAAACATCTAAACAAATAGCACTCATAGACCAAAAACAGTATTTATTTAGTTGTAGACATTTTAGTGTGAAATTTTTTTTTCACAATGAATAACAACAGCATATTCTAAATAACTAGTGGATTATCCGTGAATAATAAATTCAATGAATCAATAAGTAATACACGTATTAAACATGTGATGGTGTGTAGCTATTTAAGTGATCCCGCATTTTCATGTAAATTTGTCACTAATGGTAAGAAATTTGCTTGACATCAGGATAAAATAGATTTAAAAAACTTTATTTCATGCAGCTTATTGAACATAATAATTTTCGGCACAGTTACCGTATAATCCATGTTTCCGAATTCTGAATTTTTTTGGCGATGAAGAAATATTGCCAAGATAGCATATTGTGACGTGCGCGGTGAAGCAAATACTAGGGTTGCCAAAATAGAATTTACAGCATAATTTTTATTGGTCTCCATTTCTATGACGCAGTAAAAACCAAGTTGCCAGGTACACAAAGAAATCCACCAAAAATCGCCAAACTCAGAATTTGGCATCCTAGATTATACGCACGGCACCTGTGTCCAATTTTCTAAAATAGGATTTAGTTCTCTCACACACGCAATTTTAGATTTTGAATGAACATAACTTACTTCCACATAATTTTACTGTATGTGAATAATCCAAGTATCGTGGCATGCAGTCTACTTTCCTCTTCATAAGAGTGTTAAATTTGCATTCTTCTATACAGTGCTGTTAAATAATAAAATCATACCATAAAATGTTCTATCATTTTATTATCCATTAAAAATGATAAAGAAAATAGTTGAAATAAGTAATATAAGTGAAAATGTGCTTTAGGTCCCCTGCTTGGCGCATTTTTAAAAAGTCGCCAACTGGCGCGTTTTTGCGTGTTGTCTCGCGGAGTTGAATGCTCCGAGAGACACTATGCAAAATCGGCGTTTCTATGGCAACGAAACCGAAATCTGTGTTTTTAACGAATTTGGTATAACACCGTTGGTATGGCAACGAAAACAAAAGCAATGGTTTTTCTATGAATTGTATAACAAAAAGTACACATATAATTGTATAACAAAAAAGACAGGATTGCCACAAGGATGAAATAGTCAGGGTTACCACACTTTGCGAGTCTATCGTCCATTTGGCGAGAAAGGGGTACCCAAACCAAAGATTAACCGTAATATAAATTATTTTAAATTCAATTCCTACTTAGGTCAACAAAGAAAAACTTTTATTTTAGTTAGTTATTATTAAATTTTGCATTATCCATTAGTGAAGCAAGGGTTGATAACGTTAGTTCAGTTGCTTTGCTTAGTTTCTTATTTATTTTTTATGTTTCAATGAAATTCGATGAGAATACATGAAGATTCTACACTGACTGTCTACCAGCTATTCTAGTGTAAGAAAAATTAATTTTTTCACTATATTGCAGAAAGTTCTTAATAAATAATTTTCATTCATTATTTTAAGTTAAATTTTCTCTCTCATATATAAACACTTTCCATCTCTATCACTAAATTATTTCAAATCAATTTCAAAGTAAGTAATAAACTCATTTACTAGATAATAAAAATAAATAAATTTAAGAATGAAGTGTTAAGATAGAGATAGTATCTGTTAAAGCTAACAGATGGCATCACTACATAATAGTGTATTTTTTCTTCCATATAAAGCTAAAATGAACTAATTACATTTAATTAGTGAATTAATAGTTAAAAGAAATCTGTATGTCAAGTGTCATTCGTTATAAATTTTTAAAAAATGTGTTTTTTGTTACTTATGATACTTGGACAAGACAAAGCTCACTAGCTGACGGCTATGCGAAATGAGGTCCGAAGGGTGTATCTTTCATTTAGCTACAGCAACACAACGGTGAAAATACGAGTTTGCTCTAAGACTCCTCCGATACATAGCACCACGAGAGGACCCACTCCCTCAATTTTAATTTTCATCTAGAATTTTAAATTTTATCATTTTATCCAGATTATTACACACATGGTGACTGATCAACAAAAGACCTCAGGACTTTCGATTCCACAGATTTAACGAACACGTATATCGCATGTATTCGGTGGGTCTTTGGCGCCAATAGGCATCGAACTCTGCCTTTCCAGACAGAAGGCCGATGCCCTAAGAACTAGACCACCATACGCAGACTGGCTGGAAATTACTGGGGTTACTGTCAAAAAAACAGGATTTTACTGTACCAAAACGTCACTGAGAGAATGCTTTGCCACGGAGCAGCAATATGGGGAGGTTTATTAACAAATAAATTGGCTCTAAAATTATTATCTATTCAAAGAAGGTTTCTTCTTAGTATCACGGGAGCTTTCCGCTCAACACCTACCTCTGCTCTCCAGGTAATTACTGGACTTCCTCCCCATCACTTGATAATAGAAGAAGAGTCAAAATACATACGACTCACCAGAGGCGGAATTCAGTGTCTCGATCCACCACTCCCATCACCTTCAGACATAGAAAATAAAATAAGCGTTGACTCCTTCCACCCTGGTCTCTTTAATCTCAGTGAAAGAATCTCTGTCAAAGAAACTGCACAGATGTCATGGCCACCTGCAGAATCCTTTCAAATTTTCACAGATGGTTCAAAGTTGGAAGAAGAGGTCGGCTCAGCTTTTGTTGCCTATAAAAATTCAGTAAAGACGCATGTATGGAGAACAAAGCTGAGAGAAGATAACTCAGTCTTCCAAGCCGAGGTTCTGGCCATAGGCGAAGCAGTTAAATTTGTCACACTAGAGAACATCATTGCCACTATTTGGTCTGACAGCCAGGCAGCTCTCAAATCGAGCTACAATCCCTCTTCATCAAGTCCTCTCATCAGATCACTTCAAAGTTGCCTACTGGACTTTCCTTCTATCCAACTTCGATGGGTCAGGGCTTATGTTGGAATAGAGGGTAATGAGGCAGCTGACAGGGAGGCAAAAGCGGCCGCCTCTTCTTCTCTTGATCATGTAGACATCCTCGTACCACTCTGCTCAGTCAAGCACACCCTATAGAACTGGATCAAGGAGAAATGACAGGACGATTGGTCCAATTAATCTACTGGTCGTCTTGTACATGAAATTATCTCTACAGTTTCCAACAAATCTTTAAATTGGACCAGGAATGAAATCCTTTTCATGACCGGCCATGGCCCATTCCCTACTTACTTCTACAGGGTGGGTCTAAAGGACACCCCAAATTGTACCTGTAGTAACGAGGGAGATCCAATACACTGTCTCACGGTCTGCCCACTCACTTCCACATGGCACTTATCAACCCCTGGAAAGCAGAGGGTCATTAACTGGAAACGAGCCGTACTCTCTAATAAGACCTCTAGACGAAAACTAAATCAAGTAATGGACTTTCTTATTAGTCAAGAGTGCTTATTCACGTGGTTCAAGAAGAATCATCATTGACCTTCTTCTGCTAATATCCCAAGCCTAAATATTTGGACTTAAGTACTTAGACTTCGCTAAAGAAATGGCAGCTTCAACATGCTTTAATGGACACTTTTCAATAGACTGTTCTTGATTTTTGAGCTCTTCTTCAAATTCATTTTTTTAGTGTGTTGTTCATTTTAAATTCATTAATTGTAATCCTTCACATTTTCATACTTTTATAATTCGGTGCATTCCTGTAAGTGTGTAATTCCATATATTTTGCAGCCTTGTAATCCTACATGTTCTTGTAATTTCATAATTCTATGAATTTTGTGTGTACCATTTTCCTATATAATTTTATATCCCATCACAAAATTGCGGTCACTGGACCTGATTAATGAGAGAGTCATTCTCACTTTCGGAAGGAAGTGAGATTGAGTCCCAGACTAGCCAAGGTTCCGCTGTTTTCGCTAAAGGCGGTTGGGGCACATTAAATCTGACCGCAATGTCCTCTAGGTGAGGTGACGCATCTGGGGGTGGCAGGTCAAGTCTTGGGAATCTTCTGCTTGCTCCTTGCTTCAAAATCATGAAGACTCCATCCGGCTGCTTCTATCTAACTGGTAAAGTCCATCTCAGGGCTAGGTTCAGGGAAGTATGCTGGTGCAACAACAACAACAACTACATAAAAAATTATTTTTAATTGATGAAATAATATTTGAAAAAAATCTGTATTAACATCAAATGTCATTCATTTTGAGTCTTAAAAAATGTGTTTTAACTTGAGTGTTTGAATTAGGAAGTATTTTATTAAAAATAGAAAATTTAACAAGTTATATACAAAAAGAGAGAGTGTGAACTAATAGCAGGAATGGAAAAATATTATTGCAGGCACAGAGAGAAAGAGAGAGAGGGAGAGAGAGAAAAGAAACTCTAAGTCGATTATTTTGGACTGAAATAAATAAAAAGATTGAATCTACAAAGTAAAAAAGAAATGGAATTTTAATCTAAGATATGTATTTTTCTTAAAGCAGCTGCATCTATTTGATTACAATTTGTATTTGAAATATTACAAGGAAGAATTTACATTCATTTGATGGTCTGATGATAACGGCAAGCTAAGAAATGGTTAGTGAAGTAATGGGCAACAGTGGCTTTTGCTCGAGAATTATGTAAACAAAGAAAATGTTTTTTTTTTTTTTTTTAAATTACTATTATTTATTTTTTTTAAAGATTCCAATTACTATAAACTTGCAATTAAAAAAACGAACTTCATGATTTATTGTATATAGTTTACGAAGTTATCATATATTAAAATATAAAAATAGCAATAACATTTATTTTTAATTGCTTTTTTTAAATTAAAAATATTTATATAAGGTAAGTAAGAATTCTGAGTGCAATAACATACTATTTTATATATAATTAAGAAAAAAGGAGAAATATGTTTTTATTTACTAAACATTTTATAGAAATGAGCATTTTTTCAGACTACCTGCTGTGTTAACGGCCCTGTTTCATTGTTTTTTTCCCACTGGGCATTGTAATCTGTGCAGTTCGTGTCATATGGATCTGGAAGAAGTATTTGTTCCGTCTGTAATTGTAATAAATAACATATAAGTGACATGAATTTAAGAAATAAAATTCTTTTTTAAAGTTAACTATATAGAGAAGCATGTTGAAATAGTAAATTAATAACAAAAGCAAGATGGGTGAGATCATTTTAAATCACAGTATGAATTAGGAACATTTTTGTACCAACAAATCTGGCAAAATAGTGCAAATTAAGGTTTTTGTTCTGCCCGAGAAAAAGGTAACCACTAGAAATATCTTCGAGAATAGAATTACAACTCAAATGTGATTGTGTTACACCGGTAGTAGTAAAGAAATTGAAATTTCATACCACAAGAAATGTGGAAATAAAGGAAAATATAAAAAAGAAAGTTAAAGTAATAGTTGATAATATGTGATAGAAATAAAAGTTAAAGTAAAATGTATCGTGTACGGGGTTAAATTTATTATAGTTTCTCATTATTCAGAACAAGCATGATTATATCTACATGAATAACCATCACGGAAAGCTTATAATAAGCTTTAGATGTTGCCTCAGACATTTTCTGTTCTGTTATAAATTATTTTCGATTGAGACAGATTACTCCAAATTCCTCAATAAAATTTTCCTATAGGCTGATGTTATATTATCAAGATATAGGGACTCAAAATTAATAGGTAAAAAATAAACAAGAGAGGTAGGCAGGCAGACGAATTTATAGTAGCAATAAAACTTTAGAAGTTACCATTCCAGTAACATAAGTGACATGGTGCGTTCCTCCAAGAATGGTAACGCCATGGATATATGCATTCATGGGATATCGATAATCATGGAAGAGAAGTGATGCGGACGGCAAAGCATTGGGATCGAGAACTTCCAGGGGATCCTGATAAAGATGAAAAAATTGAGCTGGAAAGAAGAAAAGATTCTTATGAAATAACAACTATAAAATACCAATTTATATAAAAAAATAATTAAGGTAAAATTATGCTTATTACATTTAGAATAATTTTAGATTATGATCAGATATTATTTGGAATAAATTTTTATGTCTTGGAATTCATAACTCCTTCAAATTTATTTAAAATAACTAATTTGAAGAAATTTGAAAATTTTGTTTTTGTTATGTACATTCTGAAGGAGAATGTGCCTAGCTGGCAAACAAACAGTTAACTCTCTGACCTTTGGCTCAAAAGTTCGTGTTGCACTTTGATATTTGTAAGGGTTCAGATTTCACTTTAAACTGTAGGTCCTGATCTAATCAGCCCTAGTGTGCAAAAAAAAAAAAAAAAATTATAGCTATGAAGCTGTTAGAAGTAGTTGGTTGAGTCATATTCATGTGGCAATACTAAATCAAATCACCATAGTGACTTTTGGCATTGTTATGAAATACCCCCTGTGTGTCAAATTAGTGCATAAAATTTTCGATAATTTACGGAAGGAAAAATCTATTATAAGTGGTGTAAATGTAAAGTAGAACCTTCGATACAATAAAAATTTTGAGAAATGAAGTGATCGGATGAAAAAATTTAGCGTAACTAAGAACTATGAAGAGAATAGTGGAATATAACCGCTTGTCCTAATTCATTTGAATCATTCAGATATTCCACAGCTCATCAGATGTTAGTGTTAGCAGCAGGACAATTCGTAGAAATGTTACTCCATGTCCTTGCAGCTGTTCCCAATTTTAACATCATTCTCCAAAAATTCAAAGGAGTGGTTTTAGCAGTGTAAAGCTTTTAAGGTCATTGGACAATGGACTACTGCTAAAATTTTCTTTGGAATGATGGATTTCGCTATACAATCTAGAAGTTCATCTCTCGATTCAGTGGATATCTGACAATAACTTGTTGAGTGATGGGATTTTGCTGACTGTAAAGTTTGATAGAGACTGTAAAATTTGGTAGTCAAATATTTCTATCGTGATACAGGAGTATTTTTTATTGTTTAGTTTTAATCTTTTAGTTTATGAAATTAGAAATACCAACTTTGAGATGTTCGAAAACATTCTGCACAGTATTTTTTTATGCCAACTCAATGGTAATATTTTGGAGAACTCCCATTGCTCTTGCTATAAGAAAACTGCATGGAGAATGGAAAAATTGTGATGCAATGGTTTGATGAAATGAGAGTTCAAAAACTGCATTCTTCTCACAGTGCTCCAAACTAAATCCCCTGGAACACTATAGGAACAGTTTAGAAAGCAGAATATGTAGCCAATCAAACCGACCATCTTTAATGCCAATCACTCATTTCAGCTGTGATGGACGCATTTAAATCAATTTCCATGATTTTCATCCATCAATTGTTCAGCATCAACATCAAAAACTGATGGAAAGTCTCCCCAGACGTGTGAGGGTTATCATAGACGCGTAAAAGAGTCATCCACATCCTATTAATATATGCCTAATTACTTTAATATCACTTGGAATCCGGGTACTTCTCTTTTTATCAGATAATGAATTTAATTAGAAAATTTCCTAGTTAGATTAGCGTGAATAACCAAATTAGAACGAAATTGTAAAAAGTCATCAATTCATTCTCCTTTTCATATTAAAAGCTTCCTGTTAAGGATAATAAGAAGTAATAAATAACCAGACTACCAAAATGTTAGTAAGAATAAATATGTTGCAGATATATTTTAAATAAAGGAAGTTATGTATGAGAAATAAAAATAATTAAAATTCCAACACATCCCTTGACAGATGATGAAAGAAAAACGCTTTTTATAGATTGCTAACCAATGTTGCAATAGAATTACATTTGTGGAAAAGGATTTTGGCTGTATGATTAAAGTTTGTTAGAAGTCAATATTCCTTTTAAGCTTGTATGCAGTTAATGTTAAAAGTTAAGTATTGTCGTGAAAACGTTGACATATATGAGAATGATATTGATCAGATTAAAATATTAAATAAATTTTTTTTTGATAGGCAACATGGAGGATAAAATACAACCCAAGAAACTATTACAAACTGATGAGAATGAATAACAGCTTGAATTTAAGCAAAAACAAATCAGGAAATAAAATAGTAACAAAAATACTTCGTTAGCTATGATAACAAATATGTCCAGCTAATATTCTTAGTCCTTATTAGGAATATATTATCCCAACATCTAGAATTATGACACTGCCCTAGTTTTAATCATGAATATTAACAGGAGGAAAATTGTAGATGCTAGAGTTTCGAAAGTGATTATGATTGTAAAATGTCATATTAATGTGTGCATTAAGTAAATAAAAGAACAGTTTGCGATGTTAATCAAGTTAAATTTGATTTTGGATTAAGTTAGTTGTTTTTAATAAAAAATTCTCTCAGTTCATTGTCATTTTATTATCAAACACGAAACTGACTTTGAGATGTTGTAGACAGAAATAAAATTCCTTGGTGAATACATGTTGCCATTTACTATTTTTAATCTACAATAATTTATATATATTTATTATTAAATACACGTAACTGTCTCCGTGATGCTGTAGATAGAAATGAAATCATTTGTGAATACTTGTTGCCATTTCTTACTTTAAATTTACAACCATAAACGACTTTTCTCTCTTATAGTAAAGAGTAATTGCAAATTAAGTGCCAACAAAACAACAGTGTCTGCAAAAAGTCACTTAACTTCAGATAACATCAAAAGATATAATACAGATAACACCAAATGTGTTTTTAAGAATGTTTGTTGCAAAAGTCTTAATTATGATTATAGTATACTAGATGAAACAATGTACCTCGTCGTTACAATTGTTATAACCTCACACGAGAATCTCTGGAAAGCAATCTTATTTGATAATTCTCAATCTCAACATACTAATTCGGAATTTGTATTATAATGGCTTGTTTTCATCCAGAACCATTTCTTATAGCAAACATTAAAAGAAGATGAAATTACTTACTCAAACTGCAAGGCAATAAACTAAAATATGAAGGGGGGGGGGAAGAAAAGTTGCGAATGTAATATCTCTTATTGTCCAACTAAATAAAGCGATTTTTTTCGGTTATGTAAATTAGATTTTATACAACATTATTTCCTTAAAATTATCAAATACCATAACTTTTTAAAATTTCCAACAGGTATTCTTATAATTTCAAGAGATTTCAAGCGATATTTTATTTGAACAGATTTAAAAATCGAATCTACAATGGATTTTAAAAACATATATTATAAAAATCATATAGAATAACATTCAATCATAAAAATGTTGTTACCATAAGTAAATAATACTGTAATGTAATACACGAATTAAGAATTGCACTAATGCTACTAGATTACTTACTGAATACTCTTGTGTTATCGGTATGGTCTGGTGCTAATTTCATGCGTTGTTTGTATGATCCGAAAGTGTAGCATACACCAGGTTCTCCATCTTTGGTTGTAAATGGGTTTATATCAACTTGAGGACTGAAAATACAAACACTTAAATAAAATAAATTGTATACAATGAAGTATTTACTATGATGGTTAATCTTCATAAATCAAATGACAAAAATGGCGTATTTTTGTATCTTGTTCAATTGAATTCATAGAAAATATATATATAAATTGTTTTTAATGATTTTATATAAGTGGTGCAAAGACTGTCGGTTAGCTAAGTAGTTGTATTCATAAATGGAAGATAGTGGTTGCAAGACACATACTGAAGTCGAAAAAATCCTCTTATAATGGACATGAAATATTGGTCGAGGGAGCAATGTTTTTCCAGTGATATATCTCTAAAGGTGTCAATTATCAAATTTTAAAAATAAATTCAAATTAAATTTTGAAATTTCAAAAATATATTTATTTTTATGTAAAATTTTTAATTGACAAAATAAGATATCTTTGGCAGTTTAGTTTGCACATTTAACATTGGTAAAAAGACATAAAGAGAAATTTCTAGATGGAAAATTAAAGATAAAAGTAAGCATGCCTTTTAAAGATGAATTTAAAATCTTTTAAATTATGGAATTAGTCAAATCATTTTTGAGTATATTTTAAACATGAAAAACTGTTTTATCTTATTATAGTTTTATAATAGAATATATATATATATATATATATATATATATATATATATATATTAATTCTTATATTGCCTCTTTTGATAAGTACAATTACCACTCTCTCTTTCTCTCTGTCACACACACGCACACCTAGAGACTTCCATATTTGAAATGCAATAGAACTAAATTAAAGTAACTAGTTTTTTGTGATACATTTTTAATTTTAGTCTCAAGGGTGCGTGCTTGTGTATTATGCATGTTTTTTTGCTTAATTTCGTTACTAGTGAAGCTAAAATGAGAAACTTGAATTCCAAACAGGACGGAGGTGGAAGCCCGTCCGGTAACCTCAACTTTGAAACTCTTGTTTGTAATGTAAACATACCATCAATTATATATTAATTAGTATAAGTAGTGAGTTCCCATCATTGCCCACAAATGGCAACACCTGTTGTCGATTGGAGCTTTAGCGGGATTCAGAACAGGCAGACGAGAAATCAATTTGACTCACACAATCTCGCTCTCACGTTGCAGGCTGATCTGATCTTGCTATGTTTATCTGCATCTGTATAACTAAGTGTTGTTAATTAAAGTATTTTTTAAACTTATGTTTGCCTAATTAGACAGTGATCTGAATAACCAATTAAGTTAATTCCAATATTAGAAAACTACATAAATGTATTGCGTACCCCAAATTTTAATGTTATTAATTTTTCTTCTTCTTTTGCATATAATTTTATCTGCCAGTACATATATTACGTATTTTTACTAGAAATATCAATAAACTTAATTTTGTTCCGAGCTTAGAATAAATGTAACAGCTTTGTTTCATTTATTCGTAAGTCTGACTAACTTTAAGCCTCTAATAAAATTGACTATTTATCCATAAAAATTGATATTTAAATATGTTATTAACTTCTCAATTATATGCAATTTTGAACTTTAGTATTATGAAGATTCATTTTACTGTAATAGGATAATATTTTAAGCAAAATTCAGTTAAGAGATAAATCTAAGCAAAATTCAAAATATTCATATTTGAAAGTAAAGGTAGTTAAGAAAATAATAGTAAATAACTAAGGTTGAAACATATAAAAATATTTGAAACGCTTTTTTTTTCTTACTTTTCTGGATAATTTTCATCATCGGAAAGGAATTCACCAAAATCTAAAGTAAACTTTTTATACAATGTTTTGTTCCAAGAGTAGCAGTCTTCATCACAAATGGGATTGCCGTTGTAGATCTAAGAAAAATCAAACAATTTATACATCAAATGTCAGACTAAGTGTATTAATATTTAACAACCATTGCATTGGTAGATTGTTCAACAACTAAACATGACTTGATTTAATTAACTTTTTCCCTTTTATCCCAAAATTCTCTTTATTTCGGATTAAATGTACATTTTAATAACAATTTAAACATTAAATTAATGTAGATTTTATCTTCTTGAAAAGGGAATTACTTTTTTGGTATAAGAATAATAAATTTGATTGTATTACGCGATTTCTGATGCATTACGTAATAATTGTTTTATGCTATCCTTATAAAAATTATGTGTGTTTTTATTTGGCTATAAATTATATGTATTGCTTAGTGAAGTTAAAATACTGCGAGCTGAAATACCATGCGTTTGTTGCTTAAGTACATTTTCTATAATTTTTGCTAAGGTTTTTAGAAAATAATTCTTTTATTTGTTACAATTAATTCGAAAAGTGCACACATACGCATGTATGCGTATATATATTTTTTGATTATATGTGTAACTTATGCTTATGATCAGATCTGGGGTAAAATATTGGTCGAGAAGATGATTAGGAGTGGTTTTAGAAGAAATATGCAAAATTTACTTTAAATTAATAACTTCTCAGTGAATAGCCAGATTAAAAAAATAACCCTGTTTATCCAGGTATGTTTTCCTACAAAACGTGGACATTCTAAAAAGCTGCTATTGGATTTACCTTTTTTAACTTCACGACTAATGAAGTGATTACTAGATTGTTAGAGGTACTGGGTATTATGCCAAGTATTTGCTTGTCTATACATGCTTTTCTATAACTATTATAAACTATAAGATGCGACGTTACTGTTCTAAGCAAATGTACGAATTATGTTTTAAAGAGCTAGAAAACTTGCGGCAATAAAAGTCTTGTAATTGTTAACCCTGAAAAACTGTGTACCAGTTTTTAACTTTGTCAACAAATCAACGTTTCCATCAGTAATCAAAATTTAATTCAAGAGAATATTTTTTGCTTTCTTTGTGCCTTCTTTGATAAGCTGTTGTGGAAAAGACATGCAAATGAAATTGCTAACAGGTGAAATAACAGCCTCAAACTGGTAAAAATATTGCCTGGCGTCTCTTGAAGTTCGTTGACAGATAATCTTTTGATAACATGTAAAACTTATGCCAAACTTCATTTTGAGTAAGAGAGTGAATTTACAGCCACTGGATCTAGTACCTGCCAATAACTTATTGACTTGACACAAAATAAGACACTCTAGGATTATTACTAGTGCAACTGTCGCCACTCTAACATCTGCCATGAAGATTTAAATCATCATTGAGCCCTTAAAATTCAGAAGAGAAAAGCAGGCTCTATAATGAGTATAAAAGATTGAATCCGGAAACAATACTCCTTCATCACCCTTATATATAAATCAAAAATATATAACTCATCAATACCTGTAAATATACAAATCATTTATCTCTTTCGTTGAAGAACTGTGTAAACTATATGACATTATTCTAACTTTACCTCACCTTTTCTTGGTTAACCCTTCTCCTCTTCCTAGATCTTTTATTTATAATCTTACCATCGGTATTTCTGGATGGAAATGTGATGCGATGCAGTTTTCTCTTCTCTTTTAAAGTCTTTTCTTTGAAGTTAAAGCTACAGATTACATAGGTCTTAATGAATCTAATTTATAACAATGGCTCTTCATACGAGGAAAATATTAATGATGGGTTGTACTATGAAGAATTATTCTCAAAATGCAATACTGTTAATCATTTGACTTTTATGCAGAGAATTTTACCATGGGAAAAACAATTTTAAATCGTCTTAGACTTGATATTAACTTTAACAAGGCAGTTATATTTGTTGACTCCCGGGTAGCAGCTATGGTAGCTGTCTGTACATTTGGTGATTACTTTCTTATTGAAGAAAATAAGATAAACGTATCTTAAACAATTGTTCTTAATAAGGAATTTGGATCGCTAGTCATTAAGGGATGTCTGGAAATTAAAAGTTCTATAATTTTGCTAAAAATGTCTGCATGTCACCCCAGTGTTTTTTTCCTACATTCAGCCATCAGTTTAGCTCTTAAGGGAAGAAGAAAATTGACAAAGTCTTAAAACAAGTGTGTAAATTCCATTAAGCTAATAACGTTTTGAACACTCTTTAAGTATCCCAATAAATATGCGTTCAATTTTTACAGCAAATTTTCGACTCTCGACACGACATATTTTTCAATGTAATCATTTGTGCACCTTACAGGCTGATAACGTCCTTCTCCTTTGCCTTCCGGGTGAAATTATGCTTTTTCTTCATTTGATAACTTGCATTGCACTTGAATTTGTGACTTTTAATTCTGACAAACTTTATCAAGCCAAATTTTTTATAGGGTTGCCGAAAGTCTTGTGGCAGATATCGCTCCAAATTGATGTAGGGAATATATACATACATACTTATATACAGATACACAATACATATGAACATTTTTATAGTTAATTCGTTAATATATGACCTTATTCGTCCATTCAATAACCACGAAATGAAATTGATAGGGAAAGAATAAAAGCTATAAACTGCACTCGTGAAGAGTGATAATTCAGTTTAATGCCCTCACTTCTTTCGTGAACTGAACTTTTTTTTCGTTATTTTTTTAAAGCTAAATATACGAGTTTGATCAAGTATGATAATTTGAAACTGTTTGCGTATAATTTTTCAGCTAGCCACTATTTATTATAAACGTATTTTATGACATTTTGAAATAAGCACTTACTTGAAATCTGGCTTTTTTAGTTACTTCGGTCATTCTAAGAGGGCAGTACTTCACTCTTTTCATGCACATATCAAATTGAGAAACGTTAGTGCATTTTGAAGGATAATCGCGGCACACATCACTGCTCTCACGACTGAAACAAAATTTATATTGGAAATATGTTCACAGATAAAAAAGTTTAAAAAATATTAAAGTTTTACATTTGCCACAATAACAGGTTTGTTGAATTCAAAATTAAGAAAATAATATGCTATTTAATTTTTAATATTGTTATTAAATAAACTTTAAGGAGAAAAAGTGACTTAACAAATAAATGTAGTGATACGCATGAAATCTATTGTATAAAATTACTTCAAGAAAATGGCAAATAATTTATTGAACTCACAGAAAATGCCAAATAATTTATTATTATTAATATGTAAAAATGATATTTCTTGTTTTTAGGAAAACTAAATTTCACAAAGATGTTATTTCTTGTATTGTTTTTTGCTGTAAAACAGATGCATTCCTTGTTGAAAAAATTAAGATGAGATTTTGCAGTTAAAGAATTGTCAAACACAGTTTATCATAAACCAAATGTGAATCTAACCTAGAAAAAAGAAAAATTCTTCATTGTGCCTTTATTCTATATTTTGGTACATACCACACTTCTTGGATTTAAAATTTTTACATTGAAAAGGTGACTTGTTATGGTATGTAACTTTCACACATTTGAGTAACACAGCACCAAAATGTTGGGAAATACACGTGATTATCATGTAAAATATTTGGTAGTAGTAACATTTACAATGTATTAAAATGTTTACCAGTACATTTACTAGTAAGCTTACCAGTACATTTCTAACTTTGATAGAGGTCAAATTGTTGCTTACAGAGAATGAGGATGATCGTGGTATTGATGCTGACAGTGTCAACATGCCATGACTTTTGCAAGATAGGGAATGGGTGTGTTTTATGTAGAACTCATGTTAAATCACAGTGACCTTCTCTTACTAACAGCCGAAAAGGTAAAATTGTTAACCGCGCATCAATGGATTGCACAGCCATGTCACCTGAGTGTAAAAATGAGACTGGTTGTACAACAAATGCTAATACGAGAAGTGTGTTGATGCTTGAATCAGCATGGACTATCATATCGCCAAACATGATCTTGATTACTTTTAGCGGAACATCACAAACAAACCTCTTTCAGTGTTGTCATCAACAACGAACATGCATGCAGGATGGAATGTCGTCACGTTTTCCGACGAATCCTGAACCTGCTTAAAGTATCATAATGATCATCTCATTGTTTAGCAACATCATAAAGAACACACGTTGCCAATGTGCCTTTAACATCGTCATTCTAGTTCACCATCTATAATGATACTAATAAATGCCACTGGTTACATGTTTCTGTAACTTAATGTTCACATTGACGGCAATTTAAATATATCGTTGCTGTTACATTAAGTTGTATGGTTCTTCACTTTATTCGAATCCGGTGAAAAGTTACATTTCAATAGGATAATGCACGGTGGTATGTTGTCGATATATATCGAAATTACGTTTATACACTTAAAAACGTATATGCTATCTTAACATCACATTAACCAGATCTCTCGCCAATAGTGTGGTCATAGTTACTAAATAAGCGAATCGTCACCACACTCAATGAATTGTAGTATTGTGTTGAAGATGCATGGACAGCTGTGCTTTTCTCTCCTCGAGGTGACCACGCCTTACTCTCCTTCACTGGGTAGCTGGAGCTTCGTGGACTGGGGAAGTGTCCACGTCAATATGTGACATCCAATGTCCTTCCACTGGTGTGGCGTGGATGTGGAGAGGTGGGTAACAGCTCAGGTGTGATCTCGTCACCTGACCGTGTTTCAAAATTACGAGGAACTTGGTGATGAGCGAGTATTCCAAACCCGTTAACCTAAAGGTACAGTCCGAGGCTCGTCTGCATCGCAATGTATGTATGTACCTGTAGACATCATCAATCTCTATTGGATTAACACCCAGGTTAAGTTGTGCTATTATGTCAGATAGATTTGGTTGTGTGTTTTAGGCTCTAATATCTAGAGACAGTGATTCTCAACCTCTGTGCCATGGCACTTTTGTGTACCATCAGATTTTAGAAATGTGTACAGTAAAAATTATTATTCTTTTTTAATGCGAGTAAAGTAATAAACGTATTGCTGTATTGTAGTACATATTATATTATTTTATTTAACGTTAAATTATCATAATAAACTGTTTTACTCAGTGTATGTAAATAAAGAACTTTTAAACTTATTTATGTGTCGCCAAATTTTGAAATCATTAAAAGTGTTACGCAACAAAAATAAAGTTTGAGAATCACTGTCTTAAGATTTATGATTTCAAATTCCTTTCAAATTTAATGGCTTGTTCTTGTTTAAAATAGAATATTTTTGTTCAATAAATATAATTTTATTATTTATATTTCTTCCTGTTCAACAATTTCAGTTCATATAATGTATATTCACAAAAATAAGCATATTATGTTCTAAGCGCTGGTAACAAAATTGAATCACGTGCCTTTCTTGAAGTAACTTTTCTCTTTTTTTATCTGTATATTCATGATTTTTACAAAAAGTATGAGACGAATTAAATATCATTCGAAGCAATGAAAGTTCTAAAACACTTTTTTTTTAAAATCATTGGATCATCAGAAATTTTACATCATGATGAAAGACTATAAATATTTATTTATAAAAAAATATAATAATTATGTTTTTCATAAATGACGACAATATTTAAGATTAATATTCGAAAAAACACATAATTTGAAATGTGCTAAAAATTAATATACATTCTTAAAAGAATAAAAAATTCAAAATATTATTTCAGTAATAAACAAGTATTAACACAGAAACATTTGCAATCATCTACCATTACTACATAAAAAAATTGAATTATATTTATGTATGATTTTTTTCCCTCATCTCCAAAAATGAATGAGAAAAATTTCTCGGTTATTCAATCTTTTCAATAAAGGTTCTTTGGAGTACTTTCGAAAGTTATCCTGATAACTTTGTTGTAAAAAGAGGAATAAAATCTACCTAAAAGGAAGCAATGCGAGTACAATGGTAAACATATTTTAAGGATGTTTAAGAAATTAATTAGCAGGCAAACAATAGCTGTTCTTGAATTCAAAATATATATGTAATTTCAATTTCAACACTTCATGTTACCAAATCATCAAAACTGATAAAAGCGAAACATTTTCTGTAAACTATTTTCTTTGAAAGAGTGCTCTGAAAAACACGACACTTTGTACATTTCCAATAAAATATCTATATTACATATCAAGAAATAAAAGTTAACACAGCATAAAAATTCTTAACAACTTAGAATATGAAGTTCTATATACGAGGGTCACTTTGAAGTTTTTCAGATACAATTAGGTTTTTAAAGTTATACTTACAAAATTTTAGGTGTGTTCAAAGTAGTCTTCTCCATCATCAATGCACTTTTGTAGACGAATTTTTCACAGATTAAATGCCTCAAGCCATTCATTTCTTGGAATAGATGAAAAAAGGCATTTTTAGCCACATCAATTTCTCCTTCTGAGTGAAAGCGAAGTCCAAGTAAGTTCTTTTTTAGATTAAAGAATAACCAAAAGTCGCACATCAGGTGAATACGGCGGATGTTCAATATCACTTTAATTTGCTTTTGTTTAAGAAGATCAACAGTTAATCCGGCTGTATATGAAGATGCATTGTCATTGTGAAGCATTAGTCCCCAAACATTCAGTTCTTGTAGAATTTCTGGAAGACTTTTAGTGGTATACCAATTTGCTGTTACTTTCTTCTGTCCTTCCAACTTTATGGCTTTGACCAATCCCGTATTTCTGAAGAAAACGGCATACATCACATTCTGCAGTGCGCGTTGTTTTTTCACCATTGTCAGCGTGGGATCATCTTCAAAGACCCATACTTTGCTTTCTTGAAGTGTTGGAACGTCAAAAAACGGTATGTACGTTTCATCATTTGTTACAATTTTAAAAATGATGCGGTGTCTACCATCATTTAGCAATTTAATAGTTTCTTTACTGATTCTGACACGCTCCTCTTTTCGGTGCTCAGTTAGATTATGGGGAACGCAACGGCAAACTCCTTTTTTCATATGTAATTCTTCATGAATGATTTTGTGTATGCCTGCGGATCCAATGATAAGTTCCTTCTGTATCATTTGATAGGTACAGCGATTATCATCCATTAACATTTTTCGTATAGCAGACACATTACCCGGGATTACTGCCAACGGTGGCTTTCCAGTGTGTTCTTCATCCTGCAGAAAATTGTGACCTCTTCTAAATTCTCTAAACCACCTAAATACAGTAGCACGAGCTGGAGATTCATCACCAAATCCTAATTGCAACCGTTGAACACATTCTTCTTGATTAATCCTGCTATAAATTGGTAGAAAATCATAGCGCGAAAATGTTTTCGCGTCAACTCCATTTTCTCTTCTGTTTAAAATTTATTCTACGCTAAACAAGTTGAAGTAAGTCAGTAAAAAATCGTCTTCTATGTTAAAATACTGTCTATTTTAAAATTAAACCGTTATTTTTATTTTGCAAATTCTCGTCTGCACGTATCTCAAAAATTTCAGAGTAACCCTCGTATATGTCTGTAATCGATTTCCGCTTTTAATATATTTTCACAATTTTTAAAGTTGACTGAAAACAAAACTAAGTTAGCGAATTTTAATTGTTAAAATATTTTCAATAATGATTCTTTCGCTTGACAAGATTTTATAGAATTAAAGGAATACAAACTGTTCTTGTAACAATAAAAATAAACTGTTCTGCTTCTTTGTATTTAGTACAACGAAACCCAACACAGAGGCGACAAATTGTTTGGTATTTTTTAAGTCAAAATTTAAATTGTGGACTCGTAGTTTAATTACAAGATATTATTTGCTGCATTTATAATTACTTTTTATGAATTTTTATAAAATAAAGGAGAAAGGAGAGATCAAAATAAACCGTGTTTGTGTGTGTATATATATATATATATATATATATATATATATATATATATATATATATATATATAAAGTATGTTTCAAAATTATTTTAAAGTGGTTGAGTACTAAAAAACTATCATCAGAAGGATTTATTTTCGAAAGTCTTTATAATTCAACCATTATTGGATATATCAAGTTGTAATATTGGTGTTTGCCACACACGTCGTAATTACTTTTCAAAGGTTTACTATATTGTATGGAAAACGTAATAAAATTCTTGATTACCTTTATGAAGGATACTCAGTGCATTTGTAACTTGTTATGCTATCTCTACGCGCTAGGCAAAAATCTAGCTAATATTAAAGGAGTATATTAGTTTTCTAATTATTATATTCTAATTATTACCTAAAGTCGAATGAAGAATTTTTAGTTTTTCTGATGAAAGAGTACATGAGCCGTTGTTAACATAACAAAAAACGAAAGAATAATCGAAATCGTTCTACATGTTTTGCAACTTTACATTAACAATGATTTTCATCGAATCATGAAGCTTTCTTTCATGATATTTCAATAATTGGTGATATTTACATTAAAGAAAGACATTTTCTCCTTTTTGATTGGCAACGCTTAACTTCGCTTTTGGTTGTTGCCAAGAACGCATGGAGGAAGAAACATTCTTTCTCCATGAAAGAATGTGTCAGCAAATGCTACTACAGACGTGTTTTTGGCTTTCATTGATATGTGTTCCTAATGCCACGTTTTGTTCCCTATAAATTGTGAACTTATTCTTGCAAATTTACTATTTCAGTGGTTTGTTTTATATATTCCTATATTCCATGTGTAATAAATATTATAGAAGGGCACACTTCATAACCTATTCTCCGTCTTGAATCCATTAATGTTTCAGTGATTATAGTTCTTTTCTTAAAAGATTTCAGATGTAATACAACGAATCTTAAAGTATAACACGCAAGATTTTTTTAGCTCTTTGTTTTTGGAATTCATAATTATAAAAACGAATAACTTTCACGATTCTGAAAAAAAAAATTACAGAGGCTAATAATTTCCATTCATTCTTCTATCTGAATCTTATGTTATTACGATAGCTTCTTCTTGCTTAATCTTATGATATCTTAAAATTAGGTTATGAAATACATTAAATATTTTTATCGGAAATATCTCCTATTAATTATTTTATAAATATAAAAAAAGTAGCAATTTCTTCTATTTTTATTAATTCATCAATTATTTATGAATTTATGTGGCATTCTCTATATCTTACTTTAATAATTTAATGTTATTCTCCTGATTAAAATAAGCTCCTTAGAGCAATACTTAGGAAGAATTTAAATTAAATTTATTATGTAATGCGGTAGACTTCCAATTATTCGAATCAATTAGGACCGGACCTCATACGTATAGTTAAAAATTCGGTCAGCTGGACTGTTATCGAAAAAATAGTTTATTTTAATTAATTATTGTGCATCTAAAACGGAGAAAAACTACTTATTTTTTTTAAAAAAAAATTTAATTAAATAAATGATAATGCAACATTTTTACATGTCATGATACTTACAAGTGCTGTACATTAATATAATATGTATGCACGTGGCTGTAAGTGAAAGTTATTGCTTGCTAAACATCTCGGTCAGAATAAGCTGTTTCACTGCCTTCATCCGTTTTCGGGCAGCCAAGTCGCGCATCCCCTTGGCAGTTAGAATTTGCATGTGGTTACACTCAGGTTTACACTCTATCTACTTCAAAGCAGTCTCAAGGTCGGCAAATGCTTCACCAGCAGATTGTCCCATGTCTGCTTCAATTTTGACATAAGGTCATCTTCTTAATCAACACTTTCAATAAGTTTACCCTTATTTGCAATTTGAAATTTAAAGTCTCACTCATAATCTACTATAAGATTCCCCTATATCTTCAGCACTAACTTCTGAATATCCAGAAATTTTCAAAAAAACATTTTTGAATTCTTCAAGGGATACGTTTCTATCTTTCTCTATCACAATTTCATTTTATCCAATCCTTTTACCTTTTCTTGAGCTTATTCCTGTTTCTCAATTTCCTTCTTTTCTCCAGATTAATTTATTCTTCTGAAATCCAGAAAGTGATTCGGATAGTTCTATTATATTGATAAAAATTTGTTATAAATTTCTTTCTTTATAAAGGATTCATAAGCCTATGGATTGATAAATAGGCTATAAAAAAGTAGTAAATTTGAAAATAAATAAATTTAATTGTGGATTAACTTTCACTATTAAAAATGTTTTTTTAAAAGCTGAAAATTACACAAAAACAGAAGATGTGTTAAGGAAAAGGAGTAATTAAAAGAGATATTCGTAATGAAATCAAGCCAAACCCTTCTATAAGTTTAAAAATATATTTATTTTTACTCATAATTTTAGAAATTTATTCAAAAATAGTTGAAATATTGTTTTTGCCTTATAAATTTATTGATATAGTGAGGGAAAAATATATGTGTTTAGTGCTTTCATCTGTTATTTTCTAAAATTGGAAAGTCGTGCTTATAATGTTTGGAAAACAAAACTACTAAACAGAGTAATTTTATATAAATTCTCAAAAGTGTTATAACGTATAAATTTTGCATAACTTAAAAAAAATGAAGAATATGTTTTTATTTTTTTCCATGAAAAATCTTGTTTATCAAGGATATTCTAAGGGGTTACTCGAGGGGATTTTGAGGGATGTCGCTGTATATAATTCCCTGTAGTTCCTGTTTGTGAAAGAGAGCCTCAAACTACATATCCAAAAATATTTTAAAAATTAAAGATCATAGAATTTTAAACGGATAATGTGATTTACTTCTTAAATTATTTAAGGTTTTTTTTTTTTTCCCCTCAAAATATTAATATCAATGATCTTTTTTCATGAGAGTTTACAAATCTAAATGAAAACTTCTATGCAGACTCAAATATTCAATTGTAGCCCTTCAATTCATATAGAAGCACACAAACAACTCACATACACTTATTCAAAAGTATACTTACACATTGTTATTGCATACAGTTAGGGCTGGCGGGGTGTATCTGAGAGGTTGCTCTCTTGCTTCATTCATGACAGTTAAGTACGAAAAGTAAACAGTCATGAAACCATACATCTGGTATAAGAAACCACTTGTAGAGATGGTAAATACTGCAAGCTTGAACCACTTCTGGACATTCGATTTTGTAGTAGCGATGTCCTTAAAGACACTGATATTCGAAGTTTTCCATGCGGACTCCAATTTCTTTCCAAGGCTTTTCTTCCTTCTTCTCCGTAGGTGTTTTTCAGCCTTTTTATCAGTTGCCCATTTTTGCTAATGTGAAAATATAATTAAAAATTAAATAATTAGCGGGATAGAATTAAAAAAATATTAGCTTTAATAAAGTACTGACTTTAATTAAAAGCTATATGATTTAAAAGAAACATTTAGGATATAAAGTGAATTTAATTTCTTGAGCCTTGTTCCATTTACTTTAATCAATTGAGCACTAACTTGCATTCTTGATTGGTAACAGAAAAAAATCAATATATAGTTCCGTTTTTAGTATTTTATTAATTTAATTATAAATTTAAGAATTTTTCTTATTCTTGGTGAAATTCTTTTTGTTGCACTCTATATCTCTTATTGTATGTACTTTTGAATAAACTGGTGGAAAGTATATCATATAACTTAAGAGCTTCGCAATTTATTTTATTCTGAGCTATTTAGTGTTAATAGAAAAGTTCTACTAGAAAGTTTTAAAAACAGCATTCGTTTTTATTTATGATATATGCTTCAACTATTTTATTCAATTTTAGGTATTATACCTATCAATTCTATGGAATCATGCAATTTGAATGCAATTCATCCGCAAATATAATTGAAACAATTAGATGCAATTTACCTGCGAATGGAATTGAAGCCTTCATGTATTTTTTTGGAATAATGGAAATTTTATGAAAAAATAGAGAACGTGTTAAATTTTACATTTAAAAAATGTTTCTATAAAGAATGAAATATTTGGAGAATTCGTGCCTCTAAATATGATAGGGAAAAAACTAGAATGATTATTGAAAATTGGTTTGAAGAAAACTGTGCATAAATTTCATAATAGTCTTACGACATATTTTGTCACCAATTCTACTGTGATGTATAAAATTGATTCTTTTCTGTTTTCTCATGTCTTAATTTAAAGTAAAGGCACATTACCAATCATAATAAGCTTTTAAGTAATTTTAGGAATGTCTTAAATACACATTAATATAATTGAAATCTAATAACTGATTAATTAGCACTTATAATTTATCATCAGAATCAACTATGCTGGAAAAAGTCTTCCATGAAGTTAGGTGATTTTTTTGTTGAATTCAATATATTTTTACTATAAAATTATAGCAGAATTAAAAAAAAACATATAGATTTAACATTTAGAAAAATTAAAAAATTAATGATAAAAATTGTGTCTTAGCCGGGGAACCAATAAAGTCGAGTTCTCTTATAGGACTCACCGTTACCTTAGTTAACTGCATTTAACTATTGAAATTGTGGTATATGATGCTAATATATTAGAACTAAAGTTGTATTTGTAAAGTTAGCTTGTAATACAGTCTTCATCAGCTTATTAAATAAAACGTGGAATTATTGCACTTACAACAGATGCCGATTTCGGCTTTCCCACCAAGGGAAGTAGAATTTCAAATTCTATTTCCCTTGGTGGGAAAGTATGGTAGCTGTTACAGTAACAATAAAGTAATATCAGCTCTGTTAAATATAACTCCCTGGATACAGGTGTTATTAACTATCATTGATCAAGATACTCAGTCAAGTTGATCAAGATACTCAGTCAAGTTGATCAAGATACTCAGTCAAGTTGATCAAGATACTCTGTCAAGTTGATCAAGATACTCAGTCAAGTTGATCAAGATACTCAGTCAAGTTGATCAAGATACTCAGTCAAGTTGATCAAGATACTCAGTCAAG
This sequence comes from Latrodectus elegans, assembly GCA_030067965.1. NCBI lineage: Eukaryota > Metazoa > Arthropoda > Arachnida > Araneae > Theridiidae > Latrodectus > Latrodectus elegans. Next base: position 66,903,115 of record CM057811.1, on the reverse strand, counting down.
TTGATCAAGATACTCAGTCAAGTTGATCAAGATACTCAGTCAAGTTGATCAAGATACTCAGTCAAGTTGATCAAGATACTCAGTCAAGTTGATCAAGATACTCAGTTACTAGCATGACGGGTAGTGATTGGGGGGACTGTTCAAGATACCAGAATTGTGAAAAGCAACATATCACATGATTCAGAAAAATCTAAAGATTCGTACTTTATGAAGTCAAAAGATTACAAAAGCCCCTCAATCTGTATGGTGCTTATGATCCTCGGCTGTCACTATGTGGGCTCGGGTTCGAATCCTTGGATGTAAAAATGGAGGAAATTCCAGTAATAGACCCCCGTTTGGAAAAGGAAAGCATGACACCCTCTTCTTATTGTCGGGAGTCGACGTCAATAAATGTTCTCTCTATGAGTGTGTGTAATAAATGTGCTTGTTTGTCCTTTCTCATGCATACCAAAAAGGGACACAAAAAAAAAATTACAAATTTGCAAAATTTTGTGATTAAGATTGGTATATGTAGATAATTTTACTTTTATTAACTTATTTTTGCAAAAACATGTTTTGTAAAATTATTTTTTCAATTGCATTTTCTTCTTAAATTCCATAATTATAATTAACTAAATTTGAAAATAAACTTTTTATTACAAATTTCAAAAATTTTAAGTAACTAATGAAAAATATATAGATAAATTTATTATGTTTATTACAGTGTCAGAGGGAAATTTCCAAATAAGTTAATTTGTAAATATTTAGGAAACATAATTACCATAATTACAATTAGTTTATAGTTCATTAATTTATCCAAAAACCTTATTACTCTAACTATATTATTTTATGTACAAGATAGCACCATCATTACTTTAAGTATTAATCAAGTTGAAGACAATCTAAATTTTTATTATACAAATTTGATTATGATTCAAAGAAGTATCGATATTTACTAAACTGAAAAATTTATGTTTGAAGAGGAATTTTAATATAATAAAGTATATTAGTGTAATGAATATCGCTAAAAGAAATATTTTTCTACTTTCTTTTTTAAAAAACCTTAATAATTGTAATTGAAAAATCTATGTTTTAAACAATTGTTTTTAATAAAGGGTTTATGTGAATTGTGATTTTGAAACCGATTTATATAATAATCAATATATTTAATGCATTAAAATAATTTTAATTGTTGTAATGAAAATATTCTGAACACAGAAATTAGGAGAAAGAATACTTATCTGTGTGTTATATTCATAACATATATGTAATAAAATAATATTCGCTATAATTATATGCTTTCTCCTCATATTTTCTGTCAATAAATGAAATACAAGTTTTCGATAAGAATATGTTCTTATCATTTTTAAAGTTGGTGATAAAGAAGAATAAAAGTACTTGATGGTGGTCATGGGGTAAATTAAGAAGAATAAAATTACCTCATTGTTGTTGAAAACAATGTTTTCCATAATGAAAATATTTCACACTTTTGATTCGATTATTCCATAAATCTGCAAAATATAACAAAAGATTGATTTGTTTTGAACAATTTAAATTATGCGTGTACTATTTTCTAAATTTAAGAGAAACTCAATGCACTTAATACAAAAATATCAAATCCAAATTTATATTATTTAACAAATAATATATGACCAAAAATATGTAATTAAAATATATTATTAATCAAATTAAATGTAAAAATGATAATATGACAAAAAAGGATTCATTTATTATTATTTTTTATTTTTTATTTATTTATTTTTTTTATTTTTATTTTTCTTTTATTTGTACAATTTCAAATAAAATAGCTCCCTTAACTAATGGTTATTTCTGTAATACATTAATCGCATGTTTTTATTTAGATGTAAAATATTTTCACACACCCGCACATAAATTATCCTTATTTATTTAATGAGCCACAATAATATGAAAGTTGCTTCAGACAAGAAATTAGAATATCTGTTCTTATAATATTAAATAGTCTCTCGTATGAATGCAACAGTAATTTGATGAGAAATATAATCACTAAAATTCTAAAATTTATAATCCTTAAGGATTTCAAAAACTGAATCTAGAAAGTTATATATAAGATAAATAAAAAATTATAATTGCTTAAAAATATTTGGAAGGTAAAAACATTGGTAGTAAAAGATATTAACTAAAAATTTAACGAATTTATCAATAGAGATTATTGTCATACATTTTCTCAAAGTAAATTTTAATACAACGCATAGAAATTTTAACAAATTAAAGTAATTTTCATTAGAAATTAATGTTTTATACACGTAATAAAATATTACGAGAATGACTGTGAAGTTATTTAAATAAAACATAATTTCTTTCATACCTTATTGAATTCTTGATTGTAACAGATAAACTGTGGACTTGCAATAGAATTTCAGAGTTCAATGAACAGTATGGGGGAAATATTGGCGATTAAATTTAATTTATCTTAGTTTAAATTTTGTGTAGCAGTCATCTTGTTAGTTCCATCTTGGTGTCAAAAAAATCGCCAAAAAAAATCTAGGAATACCCGATTGTAAACTTTTACAGAATTATTATTAAATAAGCAAAATTGATATATTAATAGAATTTATTTGGAAAAATATTTGTTTCCATAGTATCAGAGCAAATACTTTTTTCATTGAGGAGGAATAATAATGGATTAATTATATTGTGTGAAAGTTTGAATATTTGCAGAACAATTGATTGCGTGATAAAAATGTTTGTCAGAGATTTATAAGCCATTTACCATTAAAATACATTTTGCTCTATTATGGAAACACAATTTTAAAGTCATTGTTAAAAAGTCAATAATAAAATGCCTCTTTCATAATAAATTTTAAGAAAAAATGAGAACTCTGTTATTTTTAATAACGATCTACTTTTAAGTAAATTAAGAATTAAAAGTAAATTATTCATTGAATGTAAATTTTATGTTTTGACGATTTATTGGGCTGATTTAATAGATGTATCAAGCACACATAAATACACATATTTAAATACATTTCAATAGAAGTATCTCTATTAATGACTTAAACTATTTTTATTTGCTGTATTTACTCTTTTCATAAGTGATTCATTTGTTAAAAGTTAGAATAGCAAATGATGTGATAATAAAAATAATAATAATAATAAAAAACAGAAATGATAATTTTTATATTTTAAATTAATCTTAATTTCTTAAATTTTTTATAACATAGAATAGAACTTTAATTATGTGCACTCCATCTTTTCGAATCGGTTTCAGAATTTCAGAAAAATAAATTAGACTGAAAAAAAAAATTAAGATTCTCAATAAAAGAAAAGATAAGAGAAGGGAAATGATGAGAATGAGACAGAGATGTGTCATTTGAAAAATTCAAAAACTCTCTTTTGAAAATTCCTGGATGTTCAGCAATTAGCCCTGGAAATATAGAAGAATGAATTTTGAATTGAACCTTGGATTTCAAATTGCAAATGTTCGTAAACTTATGGAAAGTGTGGAGGAAAAAGATGACCTTATATCAATGATGAAGTAAACACAGAATCATCAAATAATGCAGCATTTGCCAACTTTGAAATTGTTTGAAGTGGATAGAGCGTCAGCCCGAGTGTGATTATATGTTAAGCCTCACTGTCAAACAAATACGAGATATTCAGCCCCATAGGGCCAAAGCCTACTCTAGTACGTATATCTTTTCTGTGACTGAAGGCTTTTGGATGTGAAGCATATGTCCGAGTTGGGTTGTCAGCCTAACGCAAAATCCCCAGTCTTTAGCTCTCAAGCAAGTACTCAGTTTTATCGACCTGAAGAGATAAAAATGCTTAGCCAACCTTGCTCAGTCTGACTGAATTTCAAACCTATTTTTTTCCCGCAAATGCAATACTCTACCACTATGCCTCTGGGCTCCTTTATATAGACTGTTTTATTTTATATTTACTTTTTTAATCATTATCTTTTACAATTTAATAATGAGAAAATTTAAAACAAAAATATGGTAATACGAGGTTCACTCTGAAATTTTCGAGATACAACTTGGTTCTTAAAGTTATACTTACAAAATTTTAGGTGTGTTCAAAGTAGTCTCCTCTAGCATCAATGCAATTTTGTAGACGAATTTCCCACAGATTAAATGCTTCAAGCCATTCATTTCTTGGAATAGATGAAAAAAATGCATTTATAGATACACCAACCTCTTCTTCTGAATGAAAACGATGTCCACGTAAACTCTTTTTTTAGATTAAAGAAAATTATGAGGAACCCAACGGCAAACTACTTTTTCCGTATGTAATTCTTCATGGATGATTTTGTGTATGGCTGCGGATACATTGTTAAGTTCCTTCTGTATCATTTGATAGGTACAGCGATTATCATCCATTAACATTTTTCGTATGGCAGACACATTATCCAGGATTACTACCGACGGCGGCCTTCCTGTGTGCTCTTCATCCTGAAGAAAATTGCGACCTCTTCTAAATTCTCTAAACCTGAATACAGTAGTACGAGCTGGAGATTCATCACCAAATGCTACTTAGAACCGTTGAACGAATTCTTCTTGATTTAATCCTGCTTTAAAATCGTAGAAAATCATAGCGCGAAAATGTTCTCGTGTCAACTCCATTTTCTCTTCTTTGTAAAATTTATTCTACGCTAAACAAGTTGAAGTAAGTCAGTAAAAAATCGTCTTCTGTGTTAAAATCTCATACTAAATAACAAGTTCTGTATAATACAAATATATTCTATATTATGTATGTATGTATGTGTACATATATATATATATATATATATATATATATATATATATATATATATATATATATATATATATATATATATATATATATATATATATATATATATATATATATATATATATATATATATATATAATACTTAAATATAAAGGTATGAAAAATTTCTTTCTCAACAAAAATATTTTTATCTGCAATCTGCAAGATTGAATAAATATAGATTACTTACTTTATATAACACCTTGAATATTTAAAATTACGTAAATAACGGGTTGAAAAAAGAATGCCTGACATTTATGAATGGTAATTATCACAAGTTAATTATTCTAACATAGTTTTCAAAGCATTGGTACAAAAGTTAATAATAAAATTACCATTTTGTTAAATTTAAACGAATATTATGGTCTAACAAATGATATTAATTTATAATGTTCTCTGCTTTTAAGTTTTTATCTATTGAATAAAAAAGTCGTGCTTATTGTCATGTATTGTGGATATTCAATAGCGAGATAAAATGAATTTCATTAGACGTGGTTCCATTAATGTATAATTTACTTTTGCGTTTTGTTTTTTTCCTACGAAAATATAACAATTTGCATTTTTCGTAAGTAAATGATATATTAATAAAAATACTATGAAAACAGTATAAAAACAAGAATAATGGTATTTCAAGACAATATTTACTTTCTTAACTGTATATGTTAGAAGGTTCTCCACAACATATAAGGAGCAATTTTGATCTTTTTTATTCGCCATAACCGATTAACGGAAGCTCTAGAGAATAAACTTTGTGCTGCAAAATTTAATATTTAAAGTAATTTAATTTCGCAATTCTTTTACTTTATAAAAACTAATATTTGTGGAATCCTTCTCCTAGATGATTCTGAGTAATATACGGAATTGTCAGGGAGAAGTATGAGTCATGTCAGTTAACAAGAGAAGGGTATTGTAACGTACTCAGTCTGTATAGGCTGAATTCTAGGTAGGCAAAGACCATTAAGGAATCAGGCTCATGTAATTCGATATCATTGACTAAATATTTATTTAAAAATTTACAGGATTATTTACCCCAACTATCATAAATTGTAACCTCTGGGAAAATTAATGAATTCCTTACTTTCTGGAACGTTCGCTGCACATTCGGTAGGGGAAAAACTCCTCACTGATACTGGGGACCAGAGTAATTCCGCACTTGGGAAACAGTTTCAGAAAGTCATTCTGTAATGTCGGTGATTCTCTCTGGACAACGCTGGAGCATCCAGGTAATCAAACTCAAGGTTTGGCATCAGTCTCTGTGATCTCGATTCAGTCTCAGACTCAATTCGACGTCATTCTCGTGATATCGAGGGGGTTCACACTCTTCTTTCCGTCGCTGAGACTTGTCCATTCTGGCACCTGTTTGAGAGAAATATCAGGAACATCACACATAGTAGAAGCTCCCCTCTGCCCTCACAAGGGCTTACTATTTATATACAAGCTTCTCCCAACATCTGGCCTCCGGTAACCTCCAGATCCATTTAATAAGGTTAATCATATTTCAATTTGAAGAATTATATTTGTCATGAAGGGTTTGATGGCCCTTCACGAATATTTTTTGCAGTTCCCCTTTCATCTTCCAATTAGAACTAATTGACTATCTTTGGTACTAGGTAGCTCCTGGGATTCAAACAAGGGAAATCAATCTCTTTCATAGCTGGAAATGGTGTTAAATTTCTTTGAAAGTGTGGAACTAACTTGGGGGTTTGCAAGAAATAACAGGGTCGTTTTAGTATACTACTTTAAATTTTTCATGTAATTTCTCAATGCATTACCAGCATTTTTCTGTTGTCATTATTAACCCAGGTCGAAGAAAATAATAGTGAATTATTTTTATCACATTGCACTAAACTGCAATACCACTTATTCATTTTTCCCCGCACCAATTTCAGAAAAGTGTCTAATTTTAATTCTGGTAGCAAGTTCTTTTGTAGATACAGTTGGATTCCACCAATGTTTTCATAGAAACTTTTTTTACAAACGTTTTGGTTGTTCCAGGAGGCTCATTTTTGTAAAGAGAAATATTCGAACGGAAAGTTTTCAAATTAAATTTGCATTTTTCAATCCTTAATAGTACTTTATCCAAAACACTTGGTTTAAACTGAATCGTAATCAGGCCGAAAATTTTCAAACTAATATTGTGCTCTTCGATGGTTAACCGTATTCTTCCCAAAATGCTTGGTTTATCTTACTTGCTTATTTCACAGCATTATTGCAAAATTTATACTTATATAAAAAATTGTATGAATGTAGATAAAATTCAGATCCTTACTAGATTCAAAACAAGTAACACTCTGGGACATTTTTAAGAAAATCTTGTTTGTTGAAATGTGACTCAGACGATGGATATTTTGGCTATAAACGAAGTTATTCCAAAAACATAAGCATAACAAAATCAGAAATACAAATGTTCCCATGTAAAGAAAATTCGATATTTCATATGCATGACTGAGTAAATACCACTCATCTCCTACTCTTAACACACTGCCTGACTATCTTCCAAAATTTGAATTTGTCATTGATAAAAAAATTTGTCATTCACTTATGTCATAAATAATCAGGAAATTAATCAAATACTTTTGGAAGGTCTTCCCTCTGATTCGTGGCATAATATTTTTACTACAACTACACCACTCAAAGGTGAAAGTTTAAAAGGCACGTTGAATCTACTGAAACAAAAGCACTTGATCATTCTGCTTTGTTAGATAAAACCCTCTTGTTGAAAGCGACATAACATTCCCCAAAGTTATATTTTGACCCATTAAATTGACACTGTTAATAATATTATCATTATTGACTAGAACAGTGCTCTACTGTCTTATTTTTATGTATTTTTCAGAACTCCAAAACTCTAACGTAGGTTTTTACTGTGTAGTAATGTAGATTTTACTTCAGTCTACGTGAATGTTGTGAATGATTTTTAAGGCATGTAGTCAACAGAAAATTTCGAATGAAGTATTTGTGTTTTGAATCACCTCCCAAATAGAAAATAATTTGGCCCGATATTGGCAATCTCGGCAAGATATCTCCAATATTGGACCTATTATGGATGCCAAGTTTTTCTCAATATTGGGTATACCAAATTAAGCCTATAATGGTCTTATAATGGGAGCAAAGATTTTCAAAATCTAAGAAATGCTAAGATAAGCCAATATTGGATCAATAGGGAGGGACAAGTATTCCCCAATTTTGTTTTGATAAGCCATTATTGGTGCTATAAAGGTAACCAAGTTACTAGCAATCTTGGGCATACCAAGATTTAGTCAAAATATATTAAAGAAAGTTAAATCCAATATAGCTTCCTATTTTCTAAGCTGTTTAGTTGCGTTTTTGTTTACTAAGAATTTGCTGACAATTTGAGATTAAATTTCCATAATTCCTATGCATTTTGAAGCTCCGATTCAGCTTAATCACTGTCGTTTTATTTTTTGTTTATCAACAAACCTTTTAATTTTTTTATCTTTATCAAAGTTGTTTTCAAAAAGTCACGGTTTGTAAATTTGACTTTTCTTATATTTGTGATAATAAAAATTAGTTGCTATGAAAATTTGTTATCTATTTGAACTTGAAATTATAATCGAAATCAAAATAATGTTTAGATATATTCTATTTTTCCTTTATAATTGTTTTTTATGTTATTAACCATGAAACTACACCAAAATCCGATCCGATGTTGTTGTTATACATAAAGTAAAAATGATAATTTGGCTATACCAATACTAAGCTCAAGCAAATTCTTTGCATATGAACATCTTAAATCTATTTAGTGCTTAGTTTGTATTCCTATGTTTCTATAAAATTGAGACAAAACAACTTTCTTTAACAATCAAATAATAAATTTATTTAACAAGGCATAACAAACAATCTACAAAATAATGAAAAATAACAAGAGCCTTTTCTTAAATCTCTAGTCCCCACAGTAACAACTTTCCAACTTCCTTTTTCTTACATTTCCTTTCGTTTGAACCCCAAAAATGTTAGCAACTCTAAGGTGCTATACTTTAAAATCAAGATAAACATTCCTATAAAACCATGATAAGTAAAAAATAAAAACTACAAAATTGCCTAAACGACTTTCATTAATCCAAAGTGATTTCTTGATCATGGTTTTCTTTGTCATCATAAAGCTATTAATAATCCCACAGATTATAAAAAAGACACTTTTGCTTAGAGTCGATGTAATAAATATCAGATGTTGCTGATTTGAAAATCCTTGAATTTGCAATAGTTGTGGGACGATAAACTTCGATAATTTACTCTCTCTAATATGTTTAGTATCTATTTGATTACGACCAATATAATATAAGGAGTATAATCATTAGAAATTACATGGCTGATGAGTCAGAGCATTGATTACATCAAACCATGTAAATTTTTATATCTTACTTTATATTATAAGAGATATTTTAGATTTTAGTTTTAAAGATACTGTGAAACATAATCCTTTTTTTGTACAAGATCCAGTACATGCGACAAATATTTGAATACGGATTAGTCATAATAGCTCACATTTGTTTTCTTAATATAAGAATATTTTATCCATCATAATCGTGGAATGTTTTTGCTGGTTCAGGAAGTTCATTTCTTCTTGAAGGGAACAGTTAATAATCATAATTTTTCTATTTGATCCAAGAGAATTTGTGGCTAAGGAGATAAATTCCCTAATATTTTTCTAAATTTACTGTTGTAGGAGATTTCAGTGCGACTTCTGTTTTTAATTTATTTTCATTTTAGAAAATAAATATTAAGAGATATGTTCTTAGGGTCACTATATAGTAGCATCATATACAGAAAATATTTGTTATGCTTATTTACAACAAAAATAATATAATTATCTATGTGGTCATATCTGAACTCAAAGTAAAACCATCTTGTTGATACCAACAAATATAAGGGTTAAACACAACTGAATTATCTAACACCTATTCCAGTCATTCTAAATTCTCTTTAAGTATGTGAAATAATACTACAAAGGATTTTGAACTCCTTGGTCTCAGCAAGCAATATACTCACCATGTACGAACAAATAATTTGATTTCGGAAATGCCACATAGTTATAAATGAAAAGTCACATATGATAAATGACGCCTTCTGGATTCTGTATGTTCGTCCTTACTATATGGTAACAGCCACTCAATGTCAGTAGAATTATTGTATGTGTGCAATATGTGTGTTCATGATGTCTATATATGTGTTACGATTTTTTTGATTGTTTGTGAATCATATGGCATATGCCTTTCTATAGTCTTATTCTGATTTTACGGTAATTTCTTTCACTAGACATATAATTCTATCCATCAATAAACACGCGGACCATTATTTTTAGAATTTATACATTTATTTGGGTTATATAAATTAATAAAAAATAGTTTTTATATTAAAAACATTTTTTTTTTGCATGGCAAGAATACTTCAAAACATATAAAAGGCAAGCAAATGAAAACTCAGCTTGATGGCCTCATGCCGGTTTTATTTTCATGATTTTATTTATAAACGTGGCAAAATTTTCTTTTTATGGTTAGTCTTATTAATAAACTTTAAAAAAATGTTTAAATTACTTAAGCAAAGTCAAATGAATGTAGGAAGCTCGATAAATATGAGGTTCATCTCAATTATCAATGACTACTTGGAACAAAAACATTTAAGTAAATCCCTTATAAATAATTCAATGAGGGACTTTACTTAGACATTAAATTAAAATTACGAATTATAAATTTCCTTCGAGTCACATTGTTTAGACCTTCAAGTCATAGACTAATAATTTTTCTGCAATGTTATCTGTTCCACAGTGTTCTGATACATCATATAAACATCCTCCCCGAAAAGTCAAGTGTATGTCGCAGTCTAAATGTTAACATTTTTGTGGCCAAATCATTAAAATAAAACTTAAATCGAAAAAAATTATTGCTTGCGTTTAGAGTTTCAGCTATGCTAAGAAATTTTATACTTAAATTGATGAACATTTCATTAGCCAATAATATCACAGTATCAAGATATCAGCAGAATGATTTTCTTAAACATCACGTGTCTACATTCAACCAATAAAATATTTCATAGTTTGTGTAGGTGTTTAATATCCTTCTATCCCATTGGTTTCGGTTTTAACTGTATCTTTTGTTACAAGAGATGAAAGAAATGTGAAAGAAAGGATTAAATTCTCATCTGTTTTGTTATTGTATACCTTTGATACTTTATTAAATGTTAAGTCTTCTTTTTTTGTGTAGAAAGGTATTCATGGATTTTCCGAATCTATAGCGGAATCGTTAAATTTGGCTTCATGTGCTATGTTAGAAATTGATTTATTACTATTTTTTCCGCTGTGTATGCAATATGTATCCGCGGTGTAATCATGCCGCTAGTTTTTTATTCATATTTTTCTATAACTTTCCATTATATGAAGCTGATAGTTCTACTAATATAACCCTCCCAAATGATGATGCAAGTGAAACTGCTTTATTTTCAACCGAACCTGGTAAAACTTCATAAATCTAATTTTTAATCTGTTCATTTTCTTAATTGATTGTCTATTGATTTTTTAAATTAATTTTTCCTTTAATGGAAATTTCACTTAGAAATCAATTTCAACAATGATTCGAAGACTTATAGTTATTTGTAATAAACTAAATGTTTATGTCAACCATAAAAATAAAAATTCATTATGATACACGATAACACAAAGAAAAAGGTATTCTGTTTTAGCTATTAAATCGAAATATCTCATTAAAGACAAATTCATATGAGAAGAATTATTTTTATTTAATAACAATAGATAATAAAATTTCAAATTACTCTGGACATGAGCACTGCTAAACTTTAAATTATGGTATCGTACAATTGTGCAATTTTTTGTGGGTTGTGAAATCTAATTCACACAGTTTTGATACTTTGCTTTTGTTCTTATTTTTTACACTAATAACGAAAAGTTATTCTGTTTATGTAAAATAATTGATAATTTTCTACATAGACATATTATTTGTATTATAAATATTATTTCTTTTAGTATTGCGTTGTAATAATAGCAGGATGTACATGTTTATTGTTTTACTCTTTTCTGTGTCAAATTAATATCTAAAAGTGGAATTTGTTAAGAAGATAATTGATACCACTTGTTTGAAAAATTGGGCATGTATGTGCATATATATATATATATATATATATATATATATATATATATATATATATATATATATATATATATATATATATATATATAATCAGTCATAAATTATTCATGTTCATTGTAAAAAAAAACGTTTTTTATTTTATTTTTGAGTTATTGATGACACGAGTGAGATTTGATAGCTTTAAGGTACATGCACATATTGAAGTTCCATTGTTTGGATCAGAAGTTCTACACTTATACATGAATTCATATGTATATATGATGTTTACAATCAAAGGTTGTTTCATAGTTTTAAGACAAGTCTCGTGTTTTATGAGGATAAAATTAAAAAAGTAATAGGAAATAGACTTGGATAGTCATCACTATTATCAAATATCACTTAATGTAAATAATGTGCAATTAAACATTTATAGTGATTAAATAACATTAAAATGCTAACTTCAAAATTTTCTAAATTATTAACTTAATTCACTGTTCTAAAGTATTAACTTTATTTTTATCATTTAAATTTAAATCTTGAGTTTATTAAATATGAAATGAAAAAATTATTATTCTAAGAATAAATTTGCCATAAATTTACCCAAATAAGTTTGATTAAATATAAAAATCAAATTATAAATATATTAAAATAATATATTTCTTATCTACAAAATAAATTATCTATCTACAAAATAAATTATTTAATGGATTAAATGTCCATTGAGTTTAAAAAAGAAATAAAATTCTTTTTTATATATTTGTTGGATACCTGTTAATATTATAATTTTAGCGTTTTTTATATCATACTTTAAAATTTAGTTTTTGTGGAAGGTAGCAAGAGATACAAGTTTAAAAAAAATACAAATTCCAGATTTTAAGATGGAATAATAAAATATTTCTTATAAAAATTATGATAAGTCTTATATATCTTGGAAACCATCTATATATAATTATTTGTTATTCAATAGTATTTTGTATATTATTTTTATTTTAAATATTGAGTGTATTATTTTTACTTTTTCAATAATTATTTTATAATATATTAATACATTTCTCTTAAAATAAGAAGTAATACTGCCAGTAAGTTTTAGTTTAATACATAAAAACTAAATATTCTTTAAATTATTTTATTGTACTAAGTCTTGAAATCTGAATTTTCCTGAAGATGTGGAATAATTTTATGCAATGTCTTGATTCTATATATCTTCAATTTCTTGGATATGACAAAAATTATTTTAAGAAAAAGTTTCTTTTTACTCTGAAAGTGGACTGTTGTTAAGTGTGAATAAAATTATAAAAAATGTCATCAAAATATGTGCCAAAACAATATATCAAGTATCGAAAAGTTTTTTTAGATATTAATATAAATTGCTTATTAATAACAAACTCACAACTGAAATATGTTGGTAATAAAATATTTTTCTTGAAAAATTTAATCAAATAATTTCTATATTTAATTGCACTTTTAAAATGTGTTATTATGTGAGAAATTTTATTAAAATTAATGATTATTTTGTACTAAAAGAACTAAGTGTTAATTGTGCTATATCTTCGTAACTTAATTATTATGAGTATGTTGCATAGTACTATTCATATTTCAAGGGGCTATAAAAAATTTACCAAACTATTTATTATTGATCTAGGTTCTTATTAGTTAATTATGTTAAATGTAACACAATTGAAAACTTTTATTCGAATTATTGCTAAAGTTCATCTGTATAACATAAAAAAACAACTTTGGGAATCCTAATGCATAATATTTTTTAAGAAGAAAATTAGCTAAGGTTATTTAATAATACTTTCTTAGAAAGCAAAGAAGCTTATTGCATATTTTTTTCCTTCTCGCCATAGACTTTATAGTTCAGTTATTTCCTTTAGTCGACATGTTTGTGATTGATTTGTTTTAAAGAAAATTTATCGTTAAAAATAAGTGATTCCATGAATGCTGGTACATTCATTAATTGCAGAATTTGAATTGGTCTGTCTCTCTCATCTTAATTTTTTTGCAATACTTATATGGAACGAATGGAAAATATTTGCCTAACTATAGGGCATTTCTGAGTAATTTTATGCAAAATAATGCTTTTTTATTAATTTTAAGAAACTAGGGATGCAAAGTTATTGTAAATTTTATTGTGTGAATTATATTGTGTCACAATTCACATTCCACAATAACATTTTTCACTGCTAGGAATTCTTATACTAAGTTTTCCCATTCTTAATAATTTAATGCATCATAGCAAGATGCAAATTTCCATTATGTATAATTTCAAAGACATTAATTTTTATTTATATTTTACAACGATGTAATAAATAGATTAGAGAAGTTTATTATTGTATTTTATACATTTGATTTAAAAGATTTGAATTCAGAGGATCATTTTATTTCTGTAAGGTCTTAGGATAGTATAATGATCAATTGTATTATATGTAATTTTTCCCTCCTATAAAACTATTGTGAAAATAGTGAATTTTGATTTCTTTTGTAAGTTATATCCATAAGATTCTGATGTAAAATTCTAGAAATTTTAAAAATAATCTAGATTTAAAAAGGTTTTTATAATTTCAAAACAAAACTTGATTTTGTTGTTTTTCATCAATAATTTTATTTCAAATAAAGATTATTCCATGTCATAAAAATTTAGCAATTGTAAAACTGCAAGTATGCAATGCTGATAATATTATGTTCTTTTTAATTAATAAAGACTTTATAAAATCTTACAGTTAATAAATTTTGAAATTTACATCAAAAGGCTTTCAACTTTAAAGTGTTTTCACATTTTTCATTTCAGAAATTTTTAAAATAAAAATGTTTACATTTTTGTTATAAATTAAGATCCTATTAAGAAATCTTGTGTTAAAACTTATGACCTATATATATGTAATATATGTAAACTATTTTAAATGGTTAATGTAATTATTTACTATAAATTGATGAATTTGTAACTGCTTTATGTAATCAATATACATCGGCATATTGTATAAGTATTTTGAAAAAGGAGTTAAGCTTCAATATGATGTTGGCAACAGTTAATCATAATCTGTAAAGTGCATTTCATCAGCAAAATGATATATTAATAGTGCCAAAATTCTTTTTTCTTAAATGTTTCAGTTGGCTAACATATTTATAAATTTGTGGAAATAAAAGTCAGAAATGTTACCATTTTTTTAAACAATATATTGTTCTGGTGCTACACACACAATTTCTTTATACGTGAAAAACTAGTTAATAGAAAAATGATCTCAAAAAGTCTTCTCATTTGTAAAATTAAAATAATTAAGAATTTTTAAAATTGTGTTTAGTGTTTAGTATTGTAATATATTTTTTCAATTGCAGATTTAACAAGATGGGACAATATTAAAGTGACTAAACGACCTCTTGTGAGATTCAAAATAAAGAAAAGAACCTCTGGCAAAAGCATTGGGGAGAAATGCTCAACATTCAGAGATTGCCCTTTGACAGCCATGTGTGTGAATGGTATATGTTCCTGTCCATATGAGTATTATAATTATGTGCCTCAATCTGAACCAGAAATGGCTGTATGCAGGAAGAAATTGAAATTTGGCTTTATCTGTACTCTGTCGGAAGATTGTATAGGATATGATTCAAATTCAATCTGCTTGGATGGTGTGTGTAAATGTGTTAATGGAACACATTATATTGGGTCTCGTAATTTGCTCTCGTATAACAAACGATGTTACAAGATCCTAGAGAGAGAAGGTGATGTTTGTGAAATAGATGAACAGTGCAGCCGCCTTGCAGACAACCACCACAAATGCCGCTGTGTTGGGAGGTGTGACTGTGCAAGTACCAACAGCTATGTTGGCTGCAGTATTTGTCATGAAAATATTAAAAGAACTTTCTTTGGAGGGGCTGCATTTATTGCCATTCTATTTACCACTCGCGTCTTTTCTCGTGTGAGAAAAAGAACCAGCTCTCAACAGCAACAAAACATGAGTTTAAGTGGGTCCAGAGAGCGATGCTACAGATTAAACACTAGTCGCACAGTCCCTCTGCCGTCTGTGTCTTACAGCCGCAGTAATTTGCGGTCTAATCGTCATGTGGCCTCATCATTGCCTGATGTATTTTTAATTGAAAGCCATAATCTGATTGGCATTCATTCATCTAACACAACTGACTTCTACCCACAAACAAGCCCATCTACTACTGATCGATCAACTGAGAGAAGTGAAGATGCTCCTCCATCGTATGACGATATTGTTGGACGAGATCGATCTGTTTGGAATGAGCCCCCACCTTCTTATCAAGAAGTTGCTGCTAAAAGTCCTTAATTAAAAATGCTGCTAATTTAGCAGTTCATTCCAATGGACAATTGTAAAATTTTCACTTATTCATTTATTACAAAGAGCCTTAAATATATGGGAACAGCCAGATAGTATATTTTAGATCACACTAATTTATATATTTGCAAATATATTTTTATGCATGCTTCAACAGGTGTGTAGACTATTTGTTTTGTAGAGAGTTCAATAATATATTATTATTTTATATTAAAATGTGGCTAATAGGCCATATGGCAATAAGTCAAATTTGAAAATAGTTTAGATTTATACAATAAACTCATCTTTAAAATCTTGCAGTTTACAATTATATTATTTACTCTTTAAAATTTTTATCCTATTAAAATCATATAATTTAGCATGAATTTCTACTCTTCACAAAGTTCAATTTCTGCTTTCAGAAATATAATACTGATATAAAACAGGTAAAAGTTTATTTTCAAATTTCCAAATATTGTCCCATTAAATTAAAGCTTTTTTAAATCTCAACTAAAACTACTTTACTCATTAAATTTTTAAAAAATATGAATTTTTATAATATAATTATTTCCATTATTTAAAAACAATTTAATTATAAAATGGAAATATTTGTATTACTATAATCAAATTTTTTATAATTTATTCATATTATTGATCTTATAATGAATGAATATTCATTCATATTAATTGATCAAATTTGACCATAATAATGTTTTAAGCTTTGGCCCAAATAAAAGTTATACAAACAAAACTAGCATTTGCATTTAATGTAGAGAAAAAAGCATGTAGAAACCCTAGTAGATTACAAAGTTTTTATATTCATTGTATAGCTCGGAAATTTCCTTAAGAAGTTAAAAGTTATGTTTTAAATTTTAATTATTTCATTTATTCTTCAAATTTATTCATGAAGTAATTGTTTGGTGATGGTTTACAACTTGATATTTATTGATATTCTTACAAAAGTATTTGTTATATGTATGTTAAAACAAAATTTTCCTCCATCTAAAAATTAATATTACATTAATCTAAAGAGAAATTGCTTCTAAAATTGTCTTAAATGTCAAATTCATAGATTTAACAGACTACTTTGAGATCTAATATATTATATATTGTTAAGAAAATGTTTATCATTATAGTAATCTTTAAAAAATTGCTATTAAAAATTAATTTTACTCTATTAGAAATTGTTTATTCCATTTTGATGTATCTAAATTAGATTAAAAAAATGCTTCTGTAATTATAAAAAGTATATACTGTACAGTTCTTAGTATAAGATGAAAGAAGTTAAAAAAAAATATTTGTCTATAATACATAGAGGTTAACCTACCTGTTAGTCAGACATGTGCAAGCTATTTTAATAGAAAAAAATAATTATTGAAAATATAAATCCCTGAATGCATAAAATGAATAATATCAATTAGTTTAAAACTTTTTAAATTAGTTATTCTGATTTTTCCAAGTTTTTAAAACTTTTCTTGGAAAATAATTGAAACTACTAAGATTTTAAAATATAACTTTTTCCTGTTACATCTTACATTTTCTATATAAAGTTTCAGTCAAATTGGCTTTCATGAAACAAATGAATGTGAAGCATTAAATCAGTCTTAAAAAATTCCAAAATTATTTAGCAAGTATAAAATTTTCATTTTAAATGTGTGCTTCTTTTTAAGAATGGTAAATGGTTTGCCATTCCAACTTTTCTGAGTTTATTTCCTTCACATTCTGAATAGGAATATTATTTATGCCAATTGTCTACAGCTCTCCACAGCCGCAAAGCAGTTGTAATTTATAATATTCTTCATAGTGTTATAAGAGTCAAGGAATGTTAGACTTTAAATTGAATATTTTGATTTAATTGAAAATCCTTACTTCAATTTATTGCATTGTATAAAATAGCTTAACGATTGCCATGAATCTGATGGATAAAGAATTCTCTTTCTATAAAATATCTTTACTGGTGATTTTTCGAAAAGTAATGACTTTTATTACAGAAATTTCATATATTAGGATAATGTATTATGTGAAATTCTTTTCTTCCAGTCTTATTTAAAATGGCAATGTCATAAGAAGTGAATAATTTATTTTGCAAAAAATTTCTAATGTCTCTGACTAAATATTAATTGCGCAACCTCTTGTATGATTTTGTTTAATTGCACAGAATAGCATTTGTGACCTGAAAGAATCTTTCAAAATCATTTTAATGCTCAGGAAAAGCAACCAAACCTGCTAAACTTTTAATGTTTTCTCAAAAGTACATTTGGCCATATTTTTTAAAATTTTTAAATAATTTCAATGAATAATATTATTTACACTTTATTCACACGTGATTTTGTTTTAAATCTTTTTTTTTTATTAAATTACATAAAATCATGCTACTTTTGTTTGAAAAAATATCAAACAAATTCATATTCTTAATTTCTTTTTATAGTTTAAAACAAAACATACTTGAGAATTTAACCGAATTAAAAATAGTTATGCAATTTGTTTTCTAACAAAATTTATTATATAAAATGCTATATTTTTCTTTAATACCATGTAAAAAAATTAGCTCTTATTTCATCTATTAAAAAATAGTTTTAATTATTATGAAAAATAAACAAAAAATGTAAGAAAATACATTATTTATGAAATTTGTTATTTTAATTTAATGCTTTATTAAATAAATATATTCAATGTATTCTTTCATATAAAGATAATATATTCAGGGCCTGACTTAGCCTAATTGGGACTTAGGTCAAAAATTCTTTGGGGTCCTTCTCTGCTTCAAAACAATAAACTTTCTATTCGATTTGAGGCCCCTCTGATATGGAAACTAAGAGCAGCTGCCCCATATGGTCTTGTCTTAATCAGACTTTTGAATATATTATAGACACAGTCTTCCTGTATGGATAAGAAAATGTTTTATAAAATATTTCTTATCTTAAAAATACTTTTTATTTTCCTAATTATCCTACTTCATACCTTATTATTTCTCTTGTATGTATGTACTTGTACTAAATATTTTGTTAGGAAGTACATGTAAATTTTAATATAATAAATTAACTAATTGTACTCTCTTGTACTAAATATTTTGTTAGGAAATATATGTAAATTTTAATATGATAAATTAAACACTTGAAATTTAAAAACTTTAAATTTAATTTGTAAAGACTCGCATGGATCTATAATAATATAAAATATTTTTTAAATAATTTTTTATAAAACAGGGAAATGGTACTTAAAAAGATATGAATAAAAATAGTTGGATCTATAAAAAAGATTTCATATTTCTCAAAGTAACAAAATTAATTAATATAAAAATATCAGCAAAAGAAAAAATCACAAATGCATTTTGTTTCCAACTTCCAACATACTTATATATATATATATATATATATATATATATATATATTATATATATATATATATAAAGAGGTTTTTAATTTTGCATAATTTTTACATTGAATATATTACACAATATAATTTTAAATATTTAATTCCTTATGTGAAATGAAAAAATAAAGCTTAGTTAAAATATCTTGATTTGTTAAAAATGTTTATATGGTTAAAATATATGTACAGGAACATATTGGTAATTTATAGTCTGTGTGTTCTGTTAGAAATATTACTTTGGGGAGCATGATATGAATTCATATTTTGATATTTCTTTGGTATATTAAAATAATTGATTCATCATTTAAATTAATGAAAACATTAAGGGAGCAAATTTAGTTTTCTATTTAATACTAAAATCTACATAAGTTATAATTTATTAATAGTATTAATTATTTATTCTGTAATATTAGATATTAAAAGAATTATTGATAGAATATTTTTATTAATATACTCTGACCAAAATGTTTCTTCTCACATTTTCTGAAGGCTTGGTAACATCATAGGTAAAAACACATTTTTAAAGATATTCATTGGAGTTAGTTAAAACAGCTAATTGTAAATAGCAAATTCCTTATAGATAGTAAATTTGTATAAAGCAAATTTAATGTGAATCGCAACATTTTTTGTATAATCGACATGCCCAAAAATTTAATTACTTACTAGATATAAAAAAATCTAGCAATTTCTAGATTCAAGGAAATTTACTTTGCTTATTTCTTGACATTTGTGCCTGAAAGAATTTTTAATTCAACCCTTTAAAAAATTTTTAAAGGGTTGAATTCAGTAGCTTTAGATTTCAGATATGTAGGTAAAGCATTCAACTGTGCATGAATATTCTGATTTTTTATCTAAGCTTATTTTTATAGAATACTTATAGTTTTAAGGTGAAAAATGTTTTGTGTAATAATTATGTTTGTAAAAATATTTTTCTGATAAAATTAAACTATTATGTGTATCACAATTGTAATGTAGTTGTAGAACTCTTGTGTGTAACACACATTTAAAACCAAGTTGAAATAAAAAATATGTGTCTTTATTTTTATAAACCATATTGTCAAATTGTTTTAGATAGTTAGTAGATTTTATGTAGAATAAATTATATTTTCAGAATTCCTCATTTCTTACAAGCTTTAACTGAGCATTTGTAGAATTTTATTGATGGTTTGTTTGTATTAAATTTAATTATTTAGAAAAACCTAAATTTTATCAAATAAAAATTTAGAAATTAAAAAAAAAATTAAAATAAATTGTAATTGTTTGCATTTATGTTAGTTATCTTATGAAAATTCAATGGTTTAATATCTAGAATTCTAAGCTTATGAAATGTTATTTGTTAGTTATTTTCAAACCATTAAAAATATAAATGCTGTATATATTTTTAGAATTAAAACCAAGAATAATTTTGGTATTTGTAAGTTCATCACACCATTAATTTAAAATGGTAATTTCATGAACTTTTATAAAATTTAAAATTTTGAAAAAGAATTGTGTAAAATTGAATTCCAAGAATTATATGCTCAATTTTATTCCAATAATTTTTTTTATTATTTTATAAATTTACAATAATTTTTATACTTGGTAACATGCATAAAAAAGATATTTTAAGATTTTACTAATTATAATTATTGTGTGTTAGCTGATTATATTACTAGTTTTGTATGTTACTGATTTTTGAAATATTGTGTTATTGATATCCAAATTCTTATTACATACAGTTGCCCTATATGTTCTGGTAATTTAATTGTGAAATGTGATTATTGATAGTTACATTACCTATTATTGCATTATTGTTACTATTTTTATCATTTAAATATTAGTGATATATTTTAGTATTTTGAATTATAATATTTATATAACAGGAATATTTATTCCAGTTAAACTGTGATAGCAACTATGTATTGATTGCATTTTGTTTATTTTTGTGAATTGTTATTAGTGGAAGAGGTCCATATTCAAGATTCAAGTAATGCATTTTTTTATTTAATTTTATTCAGGATATTTTACCTGTTGAAGTTGCTAAGTATTCTTTGTATATTAATATATTCCTTATTTGTAGCCCTTTGGGTACATATTATTTATAAAGTGTTTTCATTTGGAATGTATTTAATTTTTTGGTTGTGCAAGTATGGTAAACTTTATGCAAGAATACATTTATTTTGTATTCACAATTCCTTATTTCTGTGTGATAATGAGATAATTAAGTATGTTAGTATTACAAAGAAATGAATAAATTCAAGAAATGTATGATTGTTCTGATATTTCAAAAGTACTCAAAGGGTTGAAATAAAGACATTTATAAGTGGAATTAAAAATCATCTATTTAAAATTGTATCAATAACAAAAATTATCTTGTAAAAGATCTGTATATTGGTTATGTAATTTTTATTATTGAGACATTCTAATTAATTACTAGTAGTCTTCTTTTTTTATTTATAAAATTATTATATGAAATATTATTTTATTGATAAAAATTACATTGTTTTTTAATAAATTGCTAAAAAAGTGAATTACTTATCAAAATATTAGTTTAAATTAAAAATATTGTTAAAATATGCTAGTAATTTAATTTTAAAATTAAAAATATATATTTTTATTTAATCATGGTTACTGTAAAATAATCAAATATAGTTAATAATTCAAGTTCTTATTGTGTAAATGTGTTAATATATACATAAGTAGTTTACAAAATACAATCATGTTACCAAAGAAAATTTGTTAACTTATATTGTGATATCTCATTAAGAATCTCAAAAAATAAAAAATCCTGTTATAACTTTGAAATATTATTTCTTTCATTAAATTATCAATTGTCTACAATTCGTTTCCTTTATTTCTTTATATTATTTAAATATATTTTTGAATTATATTTCAAAATTTTTTGTGCCTTTAAAAAATGATAATCTTACTAAGGATTAAAGAAATTGGCTCAAGAAATAAAGTAAAATTATTAGTAAAAATTTGGATTCTCAAAACTTTGATATTTCTATGTTAAAATTAGTAATATATAATTGAAGGGATGCACTGATTTTTCGTGTCATTGGTGACAAGTCCTCATTCTTTGCTTCTTCCCTTGCAAATTAAAATAGAAACAAAAGAAAAGTAATTCTTGGAAAGATCATCACAAATATAACTATATTAAATTGATGAGCCAATTCCTTTTATGAAAACTCCAAATCCTTTATTGCTGGTAAGATTTGTGCAGTTATTTTCCATTTTTGAATCAAAATTTTATTTAAAATTAATTTTAAGTGGTTGCAAGTGATTTGAAACAATATATAGTACCAAATTAAATTCGCAAATTGTTATTTTATTGCAATTTATTTTACCTATGTAGAATAATTCTTTTGAACTTTTGATATCAAAATGATATTAATTAATTGCTAATTTTATTTTAAAGTATAGATTACTCTAATTATTATAATAAAAATCAATGAAATTTGCTTTTATAATCAGTTTGAAATTATAAAAATAAATGTTAATATTTACAATATTAACAAAATATGAAGAACCTGTAAATCATTATTTTGTAACTTCATTACAAAATAATGATTTATATGTTCTTCATGTTTTGTTTATTATGTAATTCATTACCTAAAAATAATAAACAATTCAAAGAGAAAAATATGAAATAAATATTTTCAAATAACACATTAATTTTGTTAAATAATTATATAGCAATATTTTTAGATAATTCAGTGATGAAACATAAAATGTTACAATAGTTATAATATAAAAATCTAAATAATTTTGTGGAAATCATTGATCTATAAGGATATCATGGATTTTCTATTTTATAAAATATTAATTAAAATTTTTAGATGACTTAAACATCTTAGTGTATATTTATACACTGTCATTTTATGAAGTAGAAAAACCTTATTTATGACTAAAAGTTATAAAAAAGTAAATTATAATATAGCAAATAAAATTTTAATATCTTACAAAAATGGAAACCTTAAAATATATAATAAATATGAAAATTAATATATATTTCCAATAATATTCAAATTGTGAATATTTCTGCTTAAATAATAAATTGTGCTTAGAAATGTATGTGTTTACATATAATCTTAATGTTAATTATAATTACTAAAAAGAGACCATTAGTTGTTTTATACAACTTCTACTATATAGGTCTCAATTCGTTGAAGACTTATTAAAAAATACATGATATTAAGTTTATCATTTATCTTAAGAAAATGGAATCGTCTCCTACTTTTAGAGAATAATAAAGCTGGAAAGAAAATCAAACATGAAATTAAGAAAATCAACACCAGAAGAAAATGAAGTTTTTTATTTATTATAAAACACTATAGTATCTTTACAATATTTATTTTTATAAAAGATACATTTACTTTATTGAGGAGGATTTTATAAGTAAAAAGAATTTTAAATGTAATGATATGAAACAGTTTTTCTTAAGCTATGAAAAACTAATGGATTTTTTTAAGTAATAAAACGAAATAAAAGGGATCCAAGTATTAAAAGAAAATATTAAACTTATTAACTTTGTTATTTGAAAAATTCATTTGAGTAGTTATCAATCTTTGAACAGTGATGAAGTTAATATCTCGGCTGTTACTTTTCTTTTCTAACTTATGTATCACATAATAACTAGATTTATTAACATTTACTCTCTTGCTAAAATTATCTTCACTGTTTGATAATGATCTATTTTTATAAGTATTATGTATGAAAAAGTAGTAATTTTACCTAAGATTGTGTTAAAAATTATGTTATAAATTAAGATAGTAAATTATCAGAGTTTGTACAACACCATTAAACTCCTGGATTTTAATTTGACTCCTTAAAATTCGTGAATTATTCATTCATGGAATTTTTACTTACCCTGAAGCATTATTTTTTGTTAGAAAATATTATAATTTTTTTTGTTTTAAAATTTTCAATGAAATTGTTCGAAAACCAACTTGAATATTAGATCTTAATGTTGTTATTAGATGGCGGCACTATCGATATTGATTTATATTTATAACTGTTAACTAAAAAAAAAAAAGAACTAGTACATCCACAATAGTTTAATGATAATCCAGTTCAATCAGGATGGGATGTAGTATTTAAATTTATGTGTATGAATCACCAATAAGATCATTATGTGATATAGT
This sequence comes from Latrodectus elegans, assembly GCA_030067965.1. NCBI lineage: Eukaryota > Metazoa > Arthropoda > Arachnida > Araneae > Theridiidae > Latrodectus > Latrodectus elegans. The sequence goes on along the minus strand of CM057811.1, from coordinate 66,878,485 downwards.
CAGGGGAGCAACTTTAATTGATTCTATTTGTTTTTCTCTTTTATATTGTATAAAATTTACTAAATATTAATATTTAAATATATAAAATTTTTTAGTTAAAATATATCTCTCTGGGTGAAAATTGCGTATAATTTCAGTGAAACGGGATATATTTGTTTATCTATGAAATAAAGTCTGAAACGAATTGCTTAATGTCTGTTAGAAAGTGTTTTTTCACACTAACCAATGGAGTCTGGAAAAGCTATATAAAGATTGCCTTTTGTGTTGTGCAGAAAAAACAAATGTCCATTGTCTGTTTTGCAAGAAAGATTTCTGCATTTCAAATATTGGCGATTTCGCCATCAATTATGTTATAAATTAAGATAGTAAATTATGTATAATTAAAGGGATGCACTGATTTATATAATTAAAGGGAATAATAATATAATTAATGGGATGCACTGATTTGAGGGGGGGGGGCGTGTATTTATTAGAGCAGGCTGTATCTGCCTAAAATCTACTAATTTTAAAAACTTTTTTTTATTATACTGTTATTTCTATTAAAGATTGTGTAAATGCATGTTCTGAAATTCTAGATTCATTAGCTTCTTCAAAAGAAATTTTCAAGCCTGAAATTCTATGGGTCCTTAAAGTGTTAAACAGCAGATTCAGCTACGCTCTTATAGCAACATACATTCTCTCTTTCAAGCAATGTTTCGATACAATGCTATTGCAAAGCAATTCAGTTCTTATGAAAAAAAGTGCTTTTGTAATAGATTTTGGAATTGTACATTAATTTTCCAATTTATTGAAAAAAAATTAAGAATGCTAGTTTATTGCTTCTCTTTGATGAAAGCTTAAATGATTACCCACAGACAAAACAATTGGACAGTTAGATGAGATTTTGGGATAATAACACTGTTAAAATATGGCATTATATATACACAGCCATACAAAGATTGCTTTTTGCATGGTTCAGAAAAAAGAATACTATAATTTTTTAGAAGAGTTTAAATTGCCACTTATGGAAAGTAGTTTATTTGCTTTTACTACTCTTTCATAGTCAAGCATCTGTTGAATGTTAGTTTTCTATGAACAAAAATTTAATGGTAGAAAATTTAAATAATCGATGAGTTGTGGCTAAGTGCATCATTGATGATGTCTAAAACATAGTAGGTGTCAGAAATAGAATAATTAGCAAAGACTTACTTAATTGTGCTGCTGGTGCCAGGCAAAAATATAAATTATATTTGGATGAATTTAAAAAAAAAAAAAAAAAAAAAAAAAAAAATCAACTGATAACAGAAAGAAAGCTTGTGTGAAAAGTGCTTGATGAAAGTGAACTGAAATTTAAATTTCCCCAATTCTTTAAATACTCAATAAATTAATAGATAGAAATGTAATGAAAATGTTTAATAACTCTTCAATTACTTATTATTTTATACAATGTATAATTCAGTATATAAAGAATATTGATTAATTAAATAAAAAAATGTTACAGCTTTAAATTCATTTTAAAGTAATCACACGCACATTTAATATAATTATAACTTAAATAAAAAACATTCTCAATTTCTGCTATAATTTATTTCTATTATTTACAAAAGCAGTTGAAAATTTTTACATATACATAATTAGATGCCTATTTGGTTAAAGAAATTAAAAATTATTTAACATGAATGTTAATATCCTTGGAAATTTTTGACTCCTGGAATTTGATTCTTGTGGAAATCTGTACAAATACTGGATTATTTAATTTATTTAGAATAATTTGCTAACTACTAACTAAAATAATCATGAAAATTTTATGGTATGTTAATATTTTTAAATATGAGAAATGACACATTGAAATCAACAAATTCTCATTAATATTGAAGCATTTTAAAATAATATATATTAGGACATTTTATGATAAAAAGACCTGTTAAGTAAAAATGTTAAGAAACTAAAATTTTATACTGTGAAAGGCAAAATATGAGATTATATTTTTAAACTCCTTTTTTTTAATTTTAAATGAGGAAGTAAAAAAATAAAAGTTAATAAAATAGATTTAAATATGTGGTCAAAAATGTTTTAACTATTTACAAATTTAAATATATTTATTATAATTATTGCTTTGCTTTTATAATTTATTTTAAAAATGTATTAATTTCATGAAAATATGTGGTGTTATTCTTTATAGAATTTGATAGTGTTTTTGCTAATATAATTTAATATTACGATTGTTAGGGTCAACGATCTGATGGACATTGTTTGACTTCGTCAGACATTTAGAGGATAGGCAACAACATTATCATTTGATTAAATAAGTTAGATTCATGAAATATCTATATATAATTCTTATTTCTTTACAAATTTATTTTCTGATTTTCTCAGTTTTTTTACTTGAACAACTTTTAAGTAAAAAATTGAATTAAGTTATTATTCGAAGCATCGCTATGATCAACCAAATTTTTAACTACAAAATAAAATTCATATATTGATAGGTAAAAGTAAATTAAATAATTCAAGGAATTAAAACAAATATTTTTCTGTCATTTATTAAATATGTATTTTAAGACAGTTTTACGCTATGTTTGTTTTTCAGGAATGGAGAGTAAAGTGTTCTACCCACTTATTTCTATTCTGCCCATAATATTATGGTGAAAAAACCATTATAGATTTATCTTGTAAAAGCTGTTGAGACCTTTCGATCATCATTGTTCTTAAGATAAAAAACGATTCATTCCTAAAAAGATTATTTCTCACAGTAGCCCTACTTTACATTGTTATCCTTCCATGTTTGTTGTCAATGCATCTAATACTGGATTTCTGGCTTGCAGTTTGATGTTCCTGAAGTGTTTTCTATTAATTTGACTAAACAGTGTACTTTTCCATCATGGATATATAGAGTTGAATGTTACTTGTGTGTGTGTGTGTTGTATAATAAAGCTCATTTTTTTGACATTTTCTTCATCTAACTGAACATGCATGTTTTCGATTTTGGCTATCTAAATCGGTTGTCATTTTGACAACCATGTTCAGCAGCGATCAAATTAAGCCAATTGTTGAAGGTAAATAATTTCTTCACCAATTTAAAAATGGTCCTTTTTCAGTTGCGATAGACAAGGAAATTAAGTGGATTATCAGTTATGAGCATTCCCCATTATATTAGTCGTTCCAAGATTATAAATTCACTAGTGACATATAAAAATTTGAATTACATTATCATTTACATAATTGACTCTCTTTCTGATTACAAATTCAAACTTTTTAGCCAGATCTATAACTTTATGATTTCTCTTTCTTCCTTAATATTACTATTTCAATGCCAAGTAGCAAATATGTAAGAGAGATAGTTTTATAACTTGGCAGTTAAAAAACGACTTATCTATCAGTCACTTGTAGATTAATTTGCTTGAACCAATATTTTTATATTTGAATTTTAACTACACATAAATTGACAAACATAAAATTCTTGCTTCTCTATCAGCACACATGCTTAAACAAATTTTAAAAATTGTTTTCTTCATGCAAAACGTTTTCGAACATTGAATTATTGCTACAGGCTTATCAAATATAGTGGGGCTTAAAAGATCACAGTACTTCAGGTTTTTCCATTATTTAGTAATTTTAAATTTTCTACTGGTGCTTGTACAGATTAAAATTAGCAATATTTACTCTGAAGGCCGCCACCTTTTATTGTAAATTGAAAAGACAATTGTAAAGCAGTCCCTCAGTACTGAATATGTTCTATTATTGAAGATAACACTGATTTTTTTTTTTTTTGAATAAAAAAAATTTCAGATTCTATTTTTTGCAATTAGGGGTTTCATTGTCTCCATTTATTAAGCATTATTTTCAAAATTTAACTTGATACTCCAATTAATTAATCCCTAACTTAACATTACTTGCATGATTTTTGTTTTCTTAGCCATGAAAATGATTTTTTTTTTCTAGATTAACAAACATTCTTTCAATGAATGCCAATTCGTTGGTCTATAATTTAAAATCATTTTAAAAGAACAAATCAGTGCATTACTTTAGTAAATAAGAGGTAAATAATTTGTTGCTGTCTGGAGTAGGATAATTTGAAATACTGCATTTATTGATAAAAAATGAATATAAAACAGAGCAGTGATTCCAAATGTAGTTCTCTTTTCAAGATTTTATGATAATTTCTTATCTAATTTGGGAATATATACTGAGTTCGGTGTATGAAAACTTAAGTATGGAAAACAGTTAAGGTAAATTGAATATGAGACATTTAAGTATTGAAATAAAATACAAAATCACATAAAACAAAAACACTGCATTTGGGAAATCAAATTGTTGAATTAGGATTTTACTATATTATTTGAAAATAAAATTTATTATGGTCTAATATGATTTTTTATATATTTTTTAAATACAATTCTTAAATTTATAACATTCATTTTAACAGAGCTTAAAAGCTGTTTTTCTTTCAAATTTCCATTAAAAGTGAATTCTTAGTTTAATTGCAACTAATTAAGAATATATTAAAATTATAAAAAAGAATTCTTACTATATTAACACAAAAGTTTATTTACATTTTGAACACATAATACAAGTTTAAACAATGACGATCTAAGCATTTTATAGTACATTTTTACATATTGTATAAATTTCAAAACATTATTATTGATGAAATATCGATAAAAAGCAACAAAAATATATAACAAAATTGTCAAATCAATAAATCAATAATTAATACAAGTAAGAATACTTTAATTTAAATGCATAATTTTATCATAAAAAAGAAACTCTAAAAATAGTTTAAAACTTTCAGCGATTCAGTAATACTTTTTCATAGAATAATAAAGAATATCATTTAAACTGTAAAATAATAATAATAATAAAAAACATTAAAGATAGTATTGCACAGCATGTAAAATAAATTCAGTACTCACAGACAATCAAGATAATGGAAACACCTATAAATATATATTACATACACCAATAAAAAGTAAGTTATCATATACATGCTTAAATTTGGCAACTTTGCATTTATAAAAAAATAAAGCTACCAGCACTAAATGATTCAGCATTAATTTAATTTTATAAATCTGAATGATGGATTAAAAATTTTTTTACATAACATGAATTTTTAGTATAATTTTGGGGTATCATTTATACGATTTCAATTAATTATATTGGGCATTCCTTGAATAAGCAATTGGATGGTTTGTCATGTTGGATTTGTTATCTCTCAGTGCCCTTGTGTGCAAAAAAGGGACTTTTGCACACAAGAGATAATTCAATCAAGAATAAGAATTTAAAGTGGTTTATAAACCACTACAAACACCAACGACTATAACGATATTTGAATACATGACTTGGAGAATTAAAAGCCTGTGCACCCAAAATTTAGCTGCCAGTTTGGCTGTTAAACTATCAAAAATAATTACATAAGACAGAGGAGATACACAAGCATAAAAGTTATTAAAAATGAAATATGAACAAAGGAGATAATTGTAAATAGAATGTGTTATCAAGATCAGAAAACCATAGTAAAATTGCTAAAAATGAACTAGTATATTTGCTGGGTTTCATACTAACTATTAAATTTAGTAGAGTTAAATACTGCAAGAACAAAACATTCTAAACATGTAATTTTAAATAATACTACAATCAAACTGCCTTAAGATTGTCTAGCAACAAATAAAACAACATAATCTCATTTACAATCAACTACAGTTCATACCATCCAAAACAAGAAAATGTTTTTACACAGTCTTCAGACTGTATTCTAATTGTTTTCAAAAGTATAAAACATAAATATGACTAAATATTATGGAGGTAATTAATCTTGTGATTGACTATTGTTAGAGTGAACAAGATTTGATTATGATTATTTTATATTGTAGCTTTCTTCTAAAGACGTTTTCCTTTTGAAAACTGTTAAGCTTGTTTTGGAAATACATTAAGCTAGAATCTGGATTGACATTGTTTCAGATGTAATAATATACAGTCAGTTGTCTTGAGATTGATAATACACAATAAACATGGCCTGTTATATAAAACAAATTTTGTCTTGATGCATGCAATCATAACAATAAAGGAATCTGTCTGAAAGATTTATAAAAATTACAATAACAATCATATAATTTATAGAAATCAATAAATAAAAGCACTCAATAGCTGTGTTGGATTAAATTTAGACATTAAAGATAAAGTTGTCATACACACACACACACACACACACAAAAAAAATTGAGCAGGTTTCCATTATTTTGATAAAGTCTATTACATTTAATTTTTAACTAAGTTTATGAAATTAAGAGAAGAAAGGTTCAGTTTAAATTCAGTGTTCTACATTCTAAAAATTAATAAGTACATAAAATGGAAGATCCATGATTTTTAGTTATACTTTGCTTTTCATAATTATGAAGAAGGAATTTAATAAGCACTAGAAATTTTAATCATATCAAATATAACAGAACATTTAATGAAACTGCAGTGATTTTTTTAAACAGTAGTTTAAGAATGTATGTTGAATAAATTACACGAAGATTATATTATTGTCTTTTTTTTTTGTCAAGGAAAGAAATTGCCAATGAAAATTTATTTCCTAGTGTAATTATTTCGTTTAAGTAGACATATACAAATATTTGAATAATTTAATGTGTTATTTTTTTTATATATTTTCGTGAATTTAATTTCCCTTTTCTAAATTAATTTTTAGTCAGTTACAAACTAATATTTATACTGAATTTAAAACTAAGGCAAATTAGATAATGTTAATTCTTTATGATTATAATGCATTATTATATTGGCAGTTGAATTGTATAAGAATAATTAAAATATTTTTTTTATCCAGTAGAATTACTTATGTATTTATTTACTGTAATAATAAATTATAAACTCAATGATATTAAATTTTATTAAAAAGGACAAAAAAAAAGGACAAAAAAAAAAAAAAAAAAAATTTACAAGGACAAAAAAAAAAAAAAAAAAAAAAAAAAAACATTTTAACAGTTTAATTACTTAATTTGATTTTCAAATCAAAATTAAGTAATTAAACTGTTAAAATATGCATTGTATTCTAATTTAGATTTTAAAGAAAAATTTAGCAATGAAAAAATATTACAAAATATTGTATACAAAATAGAAGCAATGACAATGTTTAATCAAGTATTATTAATATAACAATTTGACTGAATAGGTAAATATGTAATCAGTTACTATGTTTTATTAAAGTAAATAATTAAAAATAGCAAATATTATTAAAAATAAATTGGCATAAGAAATTGAAAAAGTTAAATAATTAAAGATTGTAGTTATATATATATATAATTATATACATTGTAAAATGAAAATATTTTCTACTAATTAAAATATAAGTTCTTTTCAGTGAAAATTACTATTTTAATGTAACATTTACAGCATAAAAATTAGCATTACTTGTTATTGTTTTCAAGCAAATTGCAATTAAAAGAATGCATCTTACTTTTCAATAACTTTTATCCAGATTTCAACAAGATTGCATTTTGAAGTAATTTAGTTTTCAAATAAACTTTTTTTAAAGATACAGCATGGATGTCAGCAGTATATACAAAGCCATAATTATTAAAACATCAGATGCAAATAAGTTATTATTTGAAGAAGCTCTGTTAACACCATTTTTGATTAAATAACAAGCACAAAAATATTTACAATACATATATTTAGATATTAATGCTCATTTAAAAATTTTTGATTAAAATAAACACATTTTAAATGGAAGATTGTGTAAAACTTGATTTCTAGTATCAAAATGAAATTTTTATTGGGGAAAAAATGGAAGGATTCAAACGAACAATATTGTAATTGTCCATTGTAAATTTTGCAAAATGAATAATATTAATTCTGGTATTTCTTATGGAAGTAAACTTTAATAAAAATTAATAACTTTTATTGAAATTTTCCTCCATAAGAAATTAAATCATAAATTTTATTTTCCACTGAGAATAAGAATTAGAAATTTAAAATATGGCAAGCTTTATAAAAAATAAATTTGCAAGACATATCAAATGCCTATCACATCTAAGCCACATTGTATATTTTAGTAACATTTTATACATAAATATATTTACACACATGGAACAAAGTAATGCATTATTTTGTTAAATCAGCACCTCTTCAAGCTATATGTATAAGTATTTAAAACACAAAAATATTTTGGAATGGAAACACTCAACTTTTGAGAAATGTTCCTTTGGAAAATAAGTTTTTAGTTGCTCATTGGGAATATCTATTATATGATGTAGATGATGGCCACACAGAAATGAACAATAAGTTTTTTTGTCATAGTTCTGTATGCAACAGTTCAGTTATCTTGTAATGACAATGAAAGCCCCGATAGCAAAAAATTACTATTTACATCTATCTCTCAGAATCAGGAGACGACTGTGATAAAGATGTATCATCTTTGTAGTTTTCTGAATAGCAATGATCTAAGAAATTGTCCATGGTTTGATAGAGATGTAATTTCACATGTCCCAGTCCATGATTTTCATCAGGATATACCTTTAAAAAATCATCAATCCAACATTAGAATTTAAATATAAATCTGAATTTTAATAGAAAAAATACCTCAACCTCAAAATTTTTAAGCAATTTAGAAAAGTGTATGCAGGATTTAAAATTAAAAATTTATTTTTAATCAATAATAAAAAGAGAAGCTTTTGGATCAAATGTTATCAAAATTAGTTTTAACTCAAACGAAATTAATATTTTCAAAAGAAAAAAAAAGCATTACCAGCAGCAGAAAATGCCACAGTATACAATTGCTACTGGAAGTACATGAAAATATTAATTAGAAGTGTTGAAATTAATAATTATTTCAAAGCAAATGTTTATGTTGTAAGGAAATAATTCGATTCAGTTAAAAGATAATGTATACCAAACTGTCATTTGCTTTTGATTATAATAAAAGCTAATATTGAAAATAAAGCAATGTGATTTAGTTAGTTTTCAGACAATATGTTTTCTCAATTCACGGTTATTCTGATCCCACAACAGCTAAATGAATAAAACATACAGTTTAGAATGGATTCTAAATTATTAAAAATAACAATACTTGAAGTGGTAATCAAATCCATGAACTGTTAAACTTAATCATAATGGTGAACATCACACTTAACATTCCTTATGACACATTTTACAAACCATTAAAAAAATGTTTCAGCCTATATTTTTCTTATATATTTTAAAACAATATTACATTAGTGCTATTTCTTACACTGGCAGCAATATTTTTTAGGCTCTTTTTGGAAAAAATAAAATCTAATGACCTCTTGTATCATTATCAAATTCCATAGTTTTTATTCTGCAGTTTTCTTTTATGAACTTTTTTAGTGAAATTTAAATATAAAACCTCTGCATAATTATAAAGTTCTTTTAAACTCCAGGTTATATTTTATTCTTAATATCAGGATTTGTTTCAAGTGATAAATTTTAGCAGCTAAATTTATCAGGTAATATTCTTAAATAAAAAGAAACAGTAAAGGGTATCTGTAACACGTTGTTCATTTCTAAGTAAAAAATAAAATCTAAACTATGCATTTTTTATCTTAATAATGAAAATGATAATATATAATTAATTTATAATAATATTTAAATAATTAATAAAATTTTTTAAATTTCATTCAAAATTTATTTTAATGGATGAAATTATTAAAAAAACAGTTCGAACATAAAAACAATACAGAATATATATTATACCTGCATACGAAATATTATTCCAGCATCAGTTAGAGCTTTAGCTAACATCATAGACTGTTGCCAATGGACATTATCTAAAAAAATGAAAATATTTACCATATTTCATAGAATTAAGATATTTCTTTATGTATTAAATACCTGTTTGTTAAGAATAAAAGGCTAAAACAAATGACTCAATAATTTGTTGTCTGATCGATTAATTTTATAACTAATAAAATTTTAATATTTTCAAACTTGCAATTTTTTTATTCTTATACCATTCCCAAAAGTTTCATTACACAAAAATAAATCGCTCATGTCTGTTAAAAATGTATGAATTTTTAAACTTATATATTAATACATTAAACAAAGGGAGAGAAAGTAAGAAAAATTGGCAAACACATTCTAAGAAATTAAAAAAAATTCAAAAATTGGAGAATTTTGACAAAAATAAATCATTAATAGACATAAATAAAAAAGATTAGAAACAAAAATATTTGTATATTTATTTAAAGTGCCTAAGTATACATAAGAGAAGTTTTCATTCTTTAGAAAAATTAATACAATTTCCTATTTTATTATAAATGATCATTATTAACTACTTATGTAAGAATAAAAAAGGCTTCTTAACATATTCCAGTTCACAGCTATATTTGTTTTCAAGATTGTTTTAGTTAACAAAATATTTCTATAAAATGTACATTAAGTATATATCGCTGTGAAATAATATTTCCTATAATAATAGAGTTTAAATATTCAGATTGTTTCTAGGTTAATCATTTTTTAATGAATATTGAGAAAACATATCAACTCTAATACTATAATTAAAAATTCAAAAAAATGGAAAATTAAAAAATTTTGAAATATGTATATAGTTTTTATTTATAAGATAACAGTTCTAATTAAAACAGATAAATATAGTATATAAGATTTTGTATTTTTCATTATTATTATGTATGTTTTACTGTTAAAAAAAACAACAACTCCATAACTATAAAAGTACATAAATTTGAAATATTTTTCAGAACATTAACTTTGAAAAACAAAACTTAATATTTATTAAAAAATTTATGAATAATATTTTCAACAAAATGAAATTTAAGAACTTAAATCATGAACTGTGGTTCCAACATAGTTATTTTCAAAATTAGAAAAGGATATATGTATGTTTATGTGCACACACATGCTCTTTTAACAATTTTTATTACTTAAATTAATAATTAGCTATCATAAGCAAAATGAAACTAAATTAAATGTGGATGGAAGTGATTTTAAAATAAAAAATTCATCTACATTTAAGTCAAGATAAAATTTTTAAGAGGAATATGTTAGATAAAACAAATGCCTTCCTTCTCTCCCTCTTTTTTGCCAAATATATCTAATGATGATTAAGTGATCAATCTTGAAAGAATGGTGAGAAAAATTATATTCTTTCAGATTAATTTAATGATAATGTGTTGTTTTCTCACACACTCATAAGACCTTACAATATATAAAAAGAGCACATTATTCAGCCAAAATTTAAACTGACAGCTATCTATTATTAAATGTTACATACAATTTATTTACTGTATGTGTGCTTTTTTATATCTCTACTATGTGATATTTTTAGCAACTAGAAGATAACATTACACCTAAACTTAATCTTACCATCAGCAGTTCCATGAACTAGAAGATATTTTTTGCCTCTGAAGTGAGATGCTTGCTTCATAACATCTGAATTTAAATAATTCACCAAATTATCATTGGCTGCTGGACTTTGCATATACCTTTCAGTATAAATAGAATCTAAAAAAATATAGAGAATCAAGTCAAGATTTATCAAGTAACATTTTTTTCAATATTAACATTTTATGTTTAAATTTATTCTTTTTTTTTATCTGAATATAATTTTATTTTTTACTTAAAAATATTTACAAATGCTTATTACTAGTATGTTCCACAATCGATTTTGCTTATGTGTTTTACCCACATTTAAATTTATAAAATGAATTGTTTATGTTCAGATATAAATTCATTAACAAAACGAACGCAAAATTGAATAAATACTAGATATGGACATTAAGAGAAACAGAACTAGAATTTGATAGTTACCATAATATAACCAATTTGTGACAGGGGCAACTGAAATTCCACAAGCAAACACATTTTCTTCACTAGCTAAAGATAATGCTGATGCATATCCTCCATATGACCAACCAAATATGGCCACACGTTTTCCATCAATGAAAGGGAAATGCTCAACCAAGAAGCTGAAAAATAACAAATTTAAATAACACTTAATATATTCAGATGCATATAACTAAAAAATTATATTTTTGGAGTTTCGAGAAAAATAAAGTGCTAAGGGAATGAAATCAATAACATAAACTTATTACATGTATTCAAATGTAAAAATGACTTCTGAAGAAAGCTAGCAGAAGCAAAGGAGATTGTCAACCCAATGTTAATGACAATGATTATGTCTAAATGTTTTCTTTCTTGTCTATGGGGTTCTGCAGTAAATCACAGATGAATATGTTATAAAGATTAAAGAAGCACAAATTATATGATACAAAATTAATATATATTTATACAATATAAAGGAGTAACTAGTTCTGTAAGTATTTCTTAATCTATTAGAATGTCTAATAAATATTTCTGCTTAATTATTTAATTATTATGTGTTAAATATTTTAAGTTAGTTTGATCGACATTTGTGTATATCATTTTTTGACAAGAATAATAAATTATTAACTTTTAAATTTAATATTCACTATGAAAGATTTAATACTGATTGTAAATACCTTTTATAAATTCTTCCAGAATAGAAGTTCCAAATATTTTATTTTATACAAGTCTAAGAATGCCATACATCTTTACTTTTAGCAAAATATAGATGTTTTCCTCTTCCATACGATAAAAATATATTTAATTACTTAAAGGTAGATATGGAAGCATACATTACAGATAAATGAAAAATGAAATATGCTTTTTCCTTTGCTGTGATTTTCATTAAAATATATAATTATTTGTTTTAATAAGAAAGATCAATCCATGCAATGTATATTTACTTTTATTATTTTTTTATTATTTCTTGATTTTCTTTAAAACATTCTTTACTTTTAAAAGTTAGGAGATTTTATAAAACAAAGAAATATATTTATGTAAAAAGATTCAACTGAACTATTAATGATAATAAAGCATGCTAAAAAAAATTATTTTTTTCTTTTAAACATAAGCAGCCATCCATATTTTCAAATTTAATTGAAATTATAGAACCCACTTTAAAAAAATTGTATAGTAATAACAAATAGTATTTGGACAAATGCAACACATTTTTTTCTTTAAATTTTCAAAAACATCTTTCAATATAAGTAATTCAACATAATTAAATTAGTCACAGAAAAATGTTGAATTACTTTACCTAGTAACTGAGATTTGATCATAAATCTCAACAGTACCAAGTCGACGATAAATTTCATGTAAGATTTTGTCACCTTGATTACCACTTCCTCTGCCATCAATGCAAGCATAAATGACATTTTTCTTACTAGCTAAATACATGCCCCAATTGACACGGAACTTCTCTGTAACCATCTGGGTTGCAGGACCACCATAACTACATAGCATAAATAAAATAACCATAAATTAATTTTTGAAAATAGATTTACAATAAAGAAAAAGAATAAATGTTGACTACATTTAAAAAATTATGACAAAAATAAATTGCATTAATAATTAAAAGAATAATACTAAAAAGTTAAAATTCAGCAATTCATATGAATATAAAAAATAAAGAAATGTTTAACAGAGACATCACATTTAAAGAATTAATTGATTAAAGAACAATTATAACATAATAAAAACATTTATGAGTGATACATTGCACAAAATCAATGTTTTGTAAATTGTTAAAAATATTTTTGATTGAGTCACACAAAACTCCTATAGCTAAATACATATGTAAACATTCAAGTATGTATAATATTTCTATTAAAAATTATTTAAAGTAATAAAAATTATTCGCTTGGATGTATTGCTATTCATTTAATTTTTTGTTGAAATTAGAATAAATAATGAACTTAAAACATTTTATTTATTTTTGGATATCATTAACTGCTTAACTAACTGTAAACTAAAAAAAAAGTACAATTTATAAAAATAAGTAAAGTAAAATGTGTGGTGTGCCCAAGAAATTATAACTTATATTTATTATTTTTTTTATAAATTTTTGTAACATTCTTATTATTTGTTAATTTAATATATATTCCATTCATTTTTTAAGCATAAAAATTTAAAACATAATTTTCTTATTGGAACATTTTTTTATTAACTTTTTAAAAGTAGGAACAAATTTCAAATAACTGTATTGCAGCAAGCATTTCAACAAATTTTATACTGCAAGAATGTTTTTATAAATAAGAGAAAAAATTCATATTATTTTATAAAGAGAACATTAGTTTTTTAAGCACGTACCACCATTAAAAACAAACAAAAAAATAAAAATAAAAAAATAATATGTATTATACACGTTCACAAATTTTGATTGATTGCCTGAAATTATTTTGTTTTAAGGAATACTCACACTTCGACTAGCATAGGATATTTGGTGATTTCATATTCTTGCAGGACAGGTGGTAAGTAAAGACGAACATTGGCATCTATCATGAAATAAAATAGGCATTTAAAAGTTAAATGTTTTTAATAATTAGTTTAAATTCAGGAAAACAAACTATTAGTTGTAAAATTATAAGGACTATATTTGAGAAAATGCATTATCAATCTGTCTTTAAAATTGTATTAAATTATTTTTTAATAATAAAAATTATGTGTACATGAAATTAAATATGATAAAACAAAAATAAATACAAAAACAATTTCCAATAAATATGCAATAAGAAGTAAACAACTTTCTAAGAACAGTTTTTTATAGCAGTAAATAAATTATCTAAAATATTGCCTAAAGAATAATTTGTTTGAAATGCCCAATAACTTGAATATTGGCAAAGGAATTATTTTCACGACAACATGGAATATAATTTTATAATGTTGTACATTGGATCATACATTGTGTCCACAGAACAATGTAATAGGTTGAGGGAATACATTGACTTTAGTACAAAAATTAAATACTTATTTTATTTAATTTAATTTCAGAATCTAAATAATTTATAATTAAACAAATCATTGCCTTGTAATTAAATATTTAATATTTTAATCTCTATTTGTCATTGAAATTATTTTAATCTCTATTTGTAATGTTAAATTCTTAAGTTAAAAATTATTATTTTAAATCAAAAAGGAATAAAGATATACTTTATAAAAACATACCACCTATATAAATTATTATTTAAAATAATTTGATGAAGATGACAGTTCTAAAAATATTAGTCCTTGACTTTAAGAAGTGCTTAAATTTAAAACTCAATTATAGTTCTACTTTTAATGCAAGAAGCTGTTTATATCAGTATGTAAATACAGCTTTTTTTAACATTTTGATTAAATGGTCAAAATGTTTTCACACAGTGATTTATAAAATTTAGAAATTACTTAAAAAGTAAGTAAAAGAATAACAAAACAGAAAAATACTTACAATAATTTCCTTCAATAGGCACTTGTAAATTTTTAATTTTAGGCATTGCTCTTTGATTCACTAACTCCCGAAGATCTGAATTAGTATCCATAACAGTGACTGCAATAATAAAAATGAAGTTATTTTACCTAGAAATATAATAACCAATTTCAACAGAAATATGACCACAAGAGTAAGCTACATAAAAATTAATACTTACAAAATAGATAGCTTTTCATAATCTTTCTTTGAAAATTTAACAAGATCAATTAAAAGGTTGCAAAAACTACAAGAGTGAAGGATTGGAATTTTAAAGATTTATAAATAAATATTTAATATGCACATACTATTATTGTAATGATATTTCTGCATCAGAAATTATCATATAGTAGACTCTAATTTTTACAGACTTCTAATTTACGATTTTATGAATTGATGCTTAGTTTGTAATGTGATTTCATAGATGTAATGTTAATTTTACATCCTATTTATGAACACATTCTCATGCATCTTTTGTTTGCATTTATTTTTTTTATCAACAATTTTATTTTATTGTTGAGAAATTTGGAGAAAAGTTTTCATTGAAGAATTACAAATCCTTCTAATTGTTTACACTTCATTACTGACATTAAAAGTTTTGAAAAAATAAATATAGATTTTCTCTTTTTGAATGATATTCCTGTCATATAGCTCAAGCATCAAAATACAATCCATAGCTCCAAGAAAAACCATCATATATTTCTAGGCATAATAGACTATTAAATCTATACTTGAAATGATGTCACACAGGATAAAACGACAGCTAGATCATTTTGATATGCAAGGTTTATTTAAGAAACCATCCTAATTGAAGGAAACTAATGACATTTATCTTACGACTAGAATAAAGACAAGTTATTCATCCATAAACTTCAACAAAGAAATCCACTGCTACTTGAAATCCTATTTCAGGACTTTATAAATTGGACTCAGATATAATTTGAGCATAAGAAGTATTAGATGATTAAATGATTGGGGATATAATAAATGGAAATGAACTTTTATAATGATGTGCAATGATCATCTACAAGGCAAGTAAATTACTGGCAAAAAAGATTGAGGTATTTTTTTTTTTTTTTTTTTTTTGAGAAGAACAATAAAATGCTCTCCTAATTTGAAAAACTGGAAAAATGTTTTTTAAAATGTAGTTTTGAAACAAAGAATACAGTAATTATTTAGCCTGATTTTTCATCAATAAAAGGAATAAGAATTGTTCTCAAGTATGAATTTTCTTTTGAATATCAATTATATAATAAAAAAATTATGAACAAGACCTATAATTATAGGACTTACACAAATGATTTGACTCTGTTAAATGAATTTGTACACGAGGTATTCCTGGTCCCAAACATTCCAAAACATAATAAGTTAGATTTAGGCTGTAGGAAACATCATTGTACAAACAGTCAGGGCTCAGATCACAAGTATAACAAGTGACTGTCTTTGGCTTTTTATGAGATGTATCAGTAACTCCAAAAAGGTGTCTCTCTCCAGGTTTACCTTCTAATGTTGAAATAAAGTACCTAAAAATAAAAGTAAGTTATTCATAACAAACATCATTTGGAAAAATTAAATAAGACAAAGTTGAGAATAGAAAATAAAATGAATACAATGATTTCTTTAGGTAAATTATCATATTATTGTTTATTTGATGAAGTAAACTAAAACTCTGTTTATTTTTCAAATATGCAATAAGCTTTGACGCAATAGTCTTTTTTCCTAATTACACAGGTTATTTACATAGTATAATTAAGCATGAGAGTTTGTATTGTTTAATAATATTAGTTTCACAAATTTATTAAATTAAGACAAAAATTCTACAAAAAATTATTTTTATCCAAATTATAGAAATGAATCATAAAGAATAAATTTAAAGACAATAATCTATAAGTATTTTTAAGCAGTGTTCCACTTGGATGCAAATTTTTAAATGCAGAAATTGAAGTTAAAATGGATCATTAATAAGACTGATGCAATCATGCGCATACATTTATAAGAAACTTGATTTCAAGATTTAAATTACTGAGTAACTAATTTATTGATAATGACACAAAACTTATTGGGAATTTTGAAATTTCATATTTTTAACAATTTTACTCATATGTAAAGACAAATCCTAAGACTAGAAAAACAAAGACAATTTTAAGATTTAGTGATGTAAAATTTGAGAAATAAAAGAAAAAAATTAAGTTTTAAAAATAAAATAATATATACTAAAATTAAAATTACTGACATAGAAAAATAAAACTGTTTGATTTCATAAATGTAGAACATATTCATATGCAAGACAAACTCTAAAATCAAAGAGAAATAAATATTGTTGTGCTGTTGTTGTTAAATATGACACTTCGACAAGCCAAACTTGCTATGCCTCGGCTATTGAAATTAAAGTCAATAGGGAGTGTCTTTTGTTTTAATCAGAGCACCCTGAAGGTGAAAGTACGTCTTTGCTTTTGATTACCTCCAATAGATGGCACTACCAGAGAATAAATTCTCTCAAATTTGCCATTGATCTGAAGGGGGAGAAAATTTTCTCCAGACCATTTTAACAATGGTAAGTGCTCAATAATCGATCACAGAACTTTCAATTCAACAGATTTAACTAGCATGTATATCGCTTGTACACAGTGGGTATTTTTCAGCACTGGGAATTGAACCCCACCTTTCCGGATGGAAGGCGGATGCTCTAACCACTAGGCTACCACAGCCCGAAATAAATATAATTTTATTAAATACAATTATAAAAAAAACTGTTTCTTAAAAATTTAATTCATGAAGTAATATATTAAAAAAAATAATAAATAAATAAATAAAATAAAAAATAAAGCAGTAGTAAATATTATCTAAAGGATTATAGTGAATCATCAAAATGTGACACAAATAGAAAAATGCCACTAATTTTATCAATATTAAAGTTCATAAATATTTAGTTACCAGCAATATAACAAATTTATTATAAAATTAAGCTAAAATTAACAAAATACTTTAACATGATTTTCAAAAATGGAAAATACCATCTAAATATAAAAATATTCCACCATGAATTTTAAATAAATAATAAATTGAAGTTCAAAAGTTGTAATAATTATTTATCTTTTAGAATTTTAATTAATTTAGATTATTTTTAGAAAATACTTACACTGTTTTCTTAGGAAGATTGTGCGCTAATATTGAAACTATATCCCGCTTTCCACTGGTCAAAAATGTTTTTGTTCCAGTCTAAAATGAACGAATCCATAATCTTAAAAATTACACAAATACTTTAAGATTATAATGTTTCATTTCAATAGATTTCGCATATACTATTAAAAGTAATGTTTGTTTTTAACATGAAAAGATTATTTAGAAAAAAATTATTTAAGTAATTTCATTATTGAAATATTTCAGAAGTAATTTATACCCATTAAATTTTAAAATATTTTAAATTCAAAAAATTTTATATAGAGATTTGATTTCTATAAGTAACAGATAAAACTTTTAAACTAAATTAAAAATTGAAAAAGAAATGACTTATTTCCAAAAATATGAATATAAGTAAATTTCTGTAATGATCATATTAAAAAGCTAAATATTCCTTCCTCTCAGATTTTGTAAAGAAAACCATAAACAATGCAAGATTTTTGTGTAAAATTTTCATGATGGCTAAATAAAATTGCTCATTCATTCTATTTAGATTAAAGTGATTACAAATACAAGTAGATAAAGATTATTCTTTCAAGAAATTCTGTAATAATATTTGAAGCATGCATATGCAAACAAATATATAAAGGTAAAATTCATTTGAAAGTTAAAAAGTCAATATAAGATTTGCATTTTATAATTTTTTTAAAAAAATTGCATAATTAATCCTCATTAATAAAAATTTCCTATATGAATACTTTAAATGTCCAAAAGTTTTTCTTATACTTAGTGAAAATGCTGAATTTGTAATAGATGAAACAAATTCCATTAATTTTCATATTTTTTTCACAAATATTTATAATGATTACTATAAAATTCTTAAAATAAAATATTTTGAACATGGAGTTTAATAAATTATTCAATGTAAAATTTAAAATAAGAGAGCAGCTTATAAATAAAATTGAAAAGGAACTGAGATGTAAAATAAATCAAAATATAAAACAAAGATTTAAATTGCAAAAATATATGCCAAAATAAAAACAATGAGAATAAAATGTAATAGAAAAGTTCTATGCATATTTTAAGATAAAATTGATTAAAATAATAAAATATGCACTGAAATTAAAAATGAACATTTCAGTGCAAATAATCTCTCACTCATCAAATGTATATCACTTTTGCATAAAGGAGCTGTGGATAATTTTATTTAAATGAAAAAATAAATAAAGAGTTTATACCTTAATATCAATTTCAGCAACTTGTCTGAATCGTCCTGAACTTCCTTCAGGTGGTCCAGGTAAACGAATAAAATATTTACTTTCATCCGAAGAGAAAATTGTTTGTGTGTACAAGTCAACCCAACCATGCCCATTGGAATCTTCTTGCAAACTCTACAGAAAAATTATGACAATCGATTCGAAGACTAAATCGTTAATATAAAAATAAATAATGAATCAAACAATTTTGAAAAATATCCTCAAGTCTTAAAAATACTTATACATATCTGAATAATTTGAATACTCAACAGTACTTTTAAAATACCAAGATAAAATTCAGATAAAAATCATTGTCCTAATATTTAGCAAAATAAATATCTAAATTTTGTTAATGATGCAACATTTATCAACATATTTTATTTCAAATATAAAGTTAAAATCTCATTAAAATTAACATGGCATGCAGTGAATTTTTAAAAATGAATATGGATTTGTATTAAATGAATGTTTTTGCTATGTTTTTTATAAATGATTGAGTGCGATTAATATAGATTTTTAGCAAAAAGAATTTTATGAAAAGTACCTTATCTTACAATTTTACTCTCTTCATTATAGAAAACTTCCTTGTCAGAATTCATGTTTAAAATATTTGTGTATTTTTTATATCAAAAATAAGATATTTTGATCTTTTAACTTTCACTCGAAAGCAAAGGTTAGAATATTGCTGTTTTAGATTCATTTACAGCTCTTTAAATCTTTCTTTTTAGATAAAAAATACACAAAAAAGTAATTCAGTATTGAAAGTCCAAGAGAAAGAAATTTAAATCACCTCCTTCAATTTTTAATATGTATATTGTAACTATAATTTTATAACTCAAAACATTTTGTAATGGGAAATTAATGGGCTAACTATTTTTTATTAAATAAAACTTGACTTCAATTTTAATAGAAATACAAAATAATAGAAGTCTAATAACATAAATTAGTATTTCCATTTAAAGTTCTTAATGACAAAATCTCTTCCATTAGTTTAATCATAACTGAAAAAATAAGTAATAACAAAGCCTATAAATCAAACAAGTTTAAAAAAAAAACTAGGCTACATCTTCTTCATGACCAGTAGTTTTCACATACTCACTCATGCAGTGTATATATATAGAAAGCTGTCATAAATTTTGACTAACACAATCACCTTTTTATCGCAAAGTAACATTTTAGATATGATTGATTTCCACCATTTTCAGTATTTAGATTATTTCATAATAATGAACATTAGATTATTTCAAATATTTAGGTATCATTTATTTTTTTATATTTTTATATTTAGATATCAAATATCAGATATCATTTATTCTAACTACAAGAGCACCTCAGTTATATATTTCTTTGTAACTAAAAGTGTGATTAATAATTTTTAGAATACATTGCTTTTCATGGAAAAATAGATTTTTTAAAAATTGTATTCTAATGTTTAAAAATTAAAAATTATTTCTAATGTTAGTCGCCCGTAAATATACATAATATTTAATCTATTACATTTTTTGAATAAATTTCACTTGATGAATTAATTATAATATTCAAGCAAAATTTTTTCAAAGGGATTAAATTTATTAGAAATAAAAATTATTAAGAGTTATTTTAATAACAAACTGGATCACAAAATTTTTTTAAAAGATTTGTAGAAATTTAATAAAATAATATTTAATAAAAGATAAAGTAATAATATTTAATATAATAATATTAGATTTTAATTCATTTTTTCTTAAATTTATCATATTTCTTTAGATAATTATGTTGAAACAATCGAATATTTTCCCCTCACCAATTTTACTAATTTCAACATCCAGTGCCCCCAATTAACATTGTTTTATTAAAAAGAAAAAAACGATGAATTTAGTTTGAAAATTTTGACTTTTAGAAACCTTGATTTATGGAAAAAAATTATCGAATTTTATTTTCAGTCCAGCATTCATTATATTTACTTATTTAACACAATTTTTAATTGAGAATTATTAGTGGGTTGTTTTAATTGAAATCAACAAATAAAACATATTTTGAAGGAATTTAAATATGAAATTACAAATATTTATAATATTCTTTTATACTAAATATGATAATTAAATTAACTTTTTCTGATATAATGAACAAATGGTGAAAGACAGCTATATATACCTTAAACTGAATCTAAAATATTTATTGTCATTGAAAATATAATAATTTTATTCAACCAGCTTTTTTTTAAAGAAATATTGGTATAATTTACGTATATGTTAATGACAACCTAAATTTTATTTTAAAAATTTTCTGGATTGTTGATAATAATATGATAATTATAATGCTAATTAAAAAGCAATAATTTTTATAATTAGTTGAAGTGCTATTAAAAATTAAACATATATTTTACTATTTTATGCTACATTTAAGATAAATTAAAATTTAAATCCCAGATTACGGAAAATAAAAGCAATTTATACATATATGAAAAATGAAACAAAGTAATACACAATGATTCAAAAATTAAGTTTTTATAAAACTAATTAGGGGAAAAAATTAAGTAAATTTAAAATATAGTAATAAATGAATGATTAAAATGTTTACCTTTTTACAATTCCAATTATTTTTTTCTTCACAGATGCTTACAATCGATGTATTTTGGGATCTTTTCAACCACAAAACAGAAAGTGAACTGTCACCAATCCATTGCACTTCAGTAAAATAATATTCCCTACAAAAATGATTTGTAATGTTAACAATTAGGTGACTAAATTAAATTCTAATTATGTTAATTAAGATGTAACTATATTTGCTGAATATTAATTGTATAATTATAAGGTAATCATGATCTAGTGAAATCCAAATAATAATGAATACCAGGAAACTGTTTTGGCATTTCAGAATAATTTTAATTTTTTTAATTTAAAATATTCTTCATATAATACTGAACAAAAAACTGGCAATGTAATTGCTTGTCCTTGCTGAGTTTTTCCTATGAATTTTACTATCTACATCTACACTGGCTTAAATTTGAATAAATAATTTTAATCTAGTCTATATTTGCTTTTAATTTCCTTCAACATCCTTGTGATTTTATAATAAATGAATAGGTGAAACAAAAAAGGAATAAACTTCCAATGCAATGTAGTAGCACAATGCAGAAACATACTCTAGGATTTCTTCGTTTCTTCCAAGAAGACTTAATTTGCCTTCAGGTAATCCTTTGGGTACCAGAAACATAATAAAACCCCAAGGTATTGAATTTTCCTGTTATTTCTACACTAAAGAACAAGTTTATCCGTTGAGGATATAAGTAAGAGATATTCAAATGTAGAATCATAAATTTTTTTCATACCTTCAATAATTTTACTTTATAGCATTTGTTTTTACAGAATATTTATATATGTAATTACAAAATCAGTCTCTACTTAATAATTAAAGTATTTAAAAATGAATTGTATTTTACTCCATTTACATAGTGTCTCTAAAGTGTGTTCGATACAACTACTATCAATCATTCACAGATCAGTTTGACCGTTAGTAATCATAGTGTAAAAAGGAAAAAGTGTAACTCTTCCCAGTAAAAAGGAAAAAGTAACTTCTCCCCTTCTCTTCAAATGTTGCAGTGCAGCGAAGAAATAATGTTCTATCCTTAAATGTGTTTATCTAAATAGCATTATCATTTAATAATTTCAAATAATTTCTGATATTTCTGATAAGTCTATTTTCATTCAAAATTTTATTAATACCTGAATCTTGAATTCTTTTTTCTAAAATTTATCTATATATCTATCTATGTATCGATATATATATATATATATATATTTTATTTATGATTGACACTGAAATTATTATCAGATCTGAAATGAATTTTTTCATTAGATGACATTTATAAAACATATTGCAAATAAATATAAATTTACTGTGCTTCACTTTTTTTTTTAAATTATTGCCATCCTTATTTTTCTTTAAAATCATTGTTAGCATTTTTTGTATTCATTGAAATATATTGGGTATAATCTTTCAAAATTTGTTATATTTGGATGATAAATAAAGTGGTAAAAATGCACATATTTGACAAATATAACTATGAACTTCTAATAACTTATAAGATTTAAGATTGAATTAAAATATTTAAAATGCATAATACAAATTTCTTATAAAGAAGAATTTGATTAAAAAAAGTTGGAAAAAATAAATATAATGGGGTAGAAACTAAAGATATAAAAAAATGCATTCAGGAATTTAGCATCGATATTATGAGTGTGATGCAATCAAAATAAAAAAGATAAAATCTAAGAATTGAAAGACACCAAAAAATTTATGGTTAATTCAGTTAAAAAGATAGTAAAAAATGTTTTCATAAATTTTTTGATGAAAATTTCAACGATGTATAAGATTTATCAAAAGAAACTCAATATCATTTCAAACATCAAATAATGAATGTGCTTATTTCTAATCCAAAATAAAATTAAGTGAAACAATAAGTATTATCATTACATTATTACCAATCAAACCAAAGAATATTGTTATCAAAAGCATTAATCAACAAATTTAATTTCTTTATCTGAACAATTTTGTGTTCATTTGTCTTTTCCAGCAATATTTTCCAGGGACATATTTCAAATTGAATGATATGCTCACAAACACCCTTAACAGGGCATTTTTAAAGCAAATTATCCAAATTAGTGCATTAAAGGATGTACTCAGAACATCCTTATTAAGATGTCCTAAGCACTTTCATTTCCTGAAATAACTTCCTGAAGACGTTTAATACATCCAAGGATATCATCGTTTAATAAGTCTAATATGTCCAAGGATCAAATATAGATGTTCTAGGCCATCCATGGAATGATCATAGGTTGATGTTTGCTAACTGGGGCACTTAACATATTTAATGAAATTTATACTGATTAAATTATTTCACAAATAAATGATTTAACAAAGAAATATTTATATTTTTCGAATTAAACTCCTTTTTATATCAATCTATATATACACCGTTATTATTTTCATATTTCACAAAAGTAACTATAAAAATTGATTTGCAATTTTTTTAAAGAAACATGCATTCCAGTTTCAAATTGCTGCTTTATTTTCATGATACATTGCCACCTGATGAGTGTATCACACTATCTTTCACAGTAAAGTTTTCCTACTTTTGACTTTATTCATCACTACATGTGTTTCATAACCCTAATTCACCAGCAAAGTGATTGCATTGATTTATTTTAGACACAAAACTTACAGGCAAGGAATAAAACATTTGCCTAATGTTTCACTTCAACATTATAATAATAAAGGTAGGGAACAATTAAATAAACAAGCAAATTCATTGATCATATTTATAGGCTTGATTAGAAATTTTAACTAACTTTATAACATTGCAACTAATTTATTATGCAACAATTTAGCTTCATTGTTAATGAAAATAAGTTTATAGTTGAACAACTAAAGATTTACTTTTATTAAAATGTGGATGGCAAATAAACTTAAAATCATTTTGTATATTATTAAATTGTGGACACAAAAATGTGACAAGAACGAGTTTTATATACTATGTGGTGAAATGTTGAATCAATAGTTTAAGATGAAAAAAATAAATAAAAAACTCACAGGCCTTTGTATTCCTTTGGTGGTTGAACTTCTACATTTGATTTAGATGTAGTTAAATCAGCAACCCATATTGAAAATGTGGGATTGGTTTTACCAGCCTGAAATAGGTAAAATAAATTGTAAAAATTTATAAGCAAGAATAAAAAAATGAAGTTGATGTGCCAGGAACATAAAAATATAGTTATATCCCTGTACTAAAAAGTAGAATAGTATTTTAGAATTTACATTGATACAATTGCAACTAATAGAATTTATAACTATTTGTTTAAAAACTATTTGTCATCAGAATACAAGCATAAAATTAAATGTAATAAAAAAACTTTTTATAAATTTTCAGTACTTAAAATTTTTGAAAATATCAGTCAGAAAAATGGGAGTACTAAAGACTGTTAAGAAAAATTGATATATTTTATTATATATTCCCATAATTATTTAATTTTTTGTATCCGTACTTTATGGATACAGAAAATTAAAGACTACTTCACTCATATGTTTAAATAAATGTTATGAGCAGAGTTTTAGAATACAAATATCTTGTTAATTTTAAGTGCTTTAAAACTATTTTTAATGATCCCAGAAATACTTGTCAATTCAGAGCTGAAACTAAATAACTTTAAATATCTAGTTCTGAAATAAACATATTAGGAATATTTCTTTTCAAATTATTTTTGTCAAATAAATCTTATTAGCTGGTCTCTGAGTTGTTGTATACTAAGAAAAATTAAAAATGAGTACTTAGAAGAATCATGTGCACATTTTTAAAACATTAATTTTCAAATTATCATTAAAAATTAGAAAAAGTGCTAAATTGTAAATGTTATAAAAATTAATAATTGTAAATTAATTAAATTTTTTAAGAATAATGATCAGGTAATTCATAATCTGTTGCAAAACAGACATATATTTACTCAGATAACACAATAATCAGATTACATTATGAAAATAGTTTTATTAGAATGACTAATCAATTTTTTTCATCAAAATTTATTGTAAATATCTATTTAGATGGTAAATGTATCCAACCTTAAAGTTTTTTATAATTTTTTTCCATTTCTTGAATATGAAAAAATTATTGTTAAAAGAACCTGATTATTTGTTGAATACATCTTACAGCAGAGATATATTAATTTGCATTTATGATGAATTAATTATATCGATCAATTATAGCAAGGGATACATTTTCTAAAGATAAAATACATAGCAGTTAAAAATTGGAAAAAGAATGTTTATTTTCTCAATTTCTAAAATTAAAAGGCTTTAGAACAAGATATCAAATAAATTGAAAACAAGTCGAGTAATACAGTAATGAAACCTTTGATGATATCAATATTTTTATATTATGCTAAAAAAAGTTAAACTACTAAGGTTGCTGCAATTCTTTAGTATACAGTACATGCAATATTTTAGTGAACTGTATATTAGAAGATAAGATTTAGTCCAAATATGAATTTTTAAATTAAAGACAATGATCAAAATGAAACTTTTATGTGAAATAAACGTGAACTTTACAAAATTGACTTATAATTTAGAGGCAGGTGATGAATATAGTTATTTCAGAAGAACATTCAGAATTCATGTATGATTCCATAAATAAAATTATAAAATAAAATGAATAAAGTAAGATATCTACTAAATGCCACAAAATTTCTGAACGTAAAATTAATGAACTATACCTTAAGACTTAATAATAAATATTGGAATATAGTTACACATTTACATTAAAATGATTTGTGCTTTTATAATTTAAGATAATTATACTGTGCAAAAATATATATTTTAAATATATGGAGAATGAAATTTATAGGCGTAAATTTGCTTTTACTTATACTTCTGTTTTTAAATTATCAGAAAATGTGGTGGGTGTCTCCATTTCAATCATAATTTAATTTACACTTTTTCAATTTTTAATATATTGAAACATACATAATTCCAGCAAATTTGATTACATAGAAATTCCAATAATAAATTGTTTTTTTATTCACAGTGATTTAATGAAGTATGCAAAATTCGTTCATAAATATTTTTCTTAATAAATTAAATTAGCGATTTTAATTTGCATCCAAATAAAAAATTGCTTTTATAATATACATACTTAATGAGAAAATTTGAGAACTATATTAAAAATTATATTCCACAATACTTTAATTAATTTATTTATAAAAGTTTTTTTTTAAATAAATTTTCAGAAATAGTGGATAATTATTATCAAATTATAGACAAAATATAATTTTTTATATTATGTGTATCAATAATAAAGCATTCAAACAATTCAAAGCCTAGTAATAAAATTAATTAAGAAAATGCATACACTTATAAACAATTTAAGTAGATTTACATATAAATGGAACAATATACATTATAGGACAATTCTACAATATTATGTAGTTACTAAAATTGGCATTCGGCAAGCAACCCCTGCAAACTAATTCATTATGTTCTTAGCATTTTTAAATTTTTCATTTTATTTCAGACAATATTTATGATTGACCATACAATAACTTAAATAATAAGATTAAAAAGCTATATACACATGCATCATCTATTATTCATTAAATCATTTTAGAACAAATATATTTTAAAATATATTTAACGAAAAAAAATTATTACATATATTTGTATAATCAGAAGAATATAATATTTGATTAAATAATATAAGGAATATCAAATAAATCAAAGAATTTACTAACTTTAGGATACTTTAAAGTCATCAATTCAGGATAAACATTGTTAATATTTGAATATGGACCATAATGAGGATATTGTAGAACATCAACTTCAGTATCATTGAATGTAGCAAATGCTAATTTTTTGCCATCTTTTGACCACCATAATGCACTGTTAGAGCCCAAGACTTCCTCTAAAAAAACATAAATTACAATTTAGAATTTTTATTTAAGAACATAAACATAAGATGAATGTCATTATTAAATTTAGCTGACACATTTCATCAAAATATTCCAGCTTACAATAATAAAATTAATTTATAAATAATTAGCACTGATGTTTAAAGATAATTTATCTGCTTGTTGCACAAAATGATTTGGTTTGCTAGTTTGTCTTATGGTTATTTTTATGCATGAGAGTTAATTGGAGGAATACTTACAAATTTTGAACCAAGACCAACAACTAATTATCATTTTGAAATACAAGATCATTTTTAATATTTGGAGTTGATTAGAGATAGGTAAACAAATATTACTCCATTTATTGAAATATGATTTTATTTGTTTACCTATATTACTTCTATTGAAATATGATTTTATTTAAAAAATAATATGGTAACATATTTTAAATTATACAAAAACAATAACACTATTTTAAAAAGAACTCGGAATACATATTAGAAATTTTTTTTAAAGAAAGTTTAAAATTAAAACATTTCTTATATTTTTTCTAAGTTTAAGTGCTTTGATAATAAAATAAATTTCTTTACAGCTTTTATAAAAATTATCAAATTGTATTTTTACCTTCATATACCCAGTCAGGTACACCATTAAATATTACACCTTCAACACCAGTTGTTGTTAGTTGGCGAGGTTTAGCATGAACATCCGACATATAGTAGACATTGTTATCAAGAACGTAAACCTATGAAATTAAATGATCAAATTTAATTATGAAATCACTAGATTTTTAAATACTGTGATAAACATTACAAGCAAGTAATTAAAAATATTATATTTATAATTAATCTTATTATGATTAAAGTTTAAGTTATAATAATTGAAATTATAACTACAAAAGGAAAGACAATCATTAAACAGAAGATTACAAAATGGTATAAGAGCAGGATAACTGCAGACAACTCCAATAATATAAATGAAAAAATCCATAGCACGATAATTTTTTACATTATATAGACATTTATGTAAATCCTATTTAATTAAAGTTTTTATTTACTTTCCATATTTCTTTTGTATAAAAAAGAAAATAAATTGCTGAATTAATTTCTATTGAAATTGAATTCTTAATAAAAATAATAATTAAATGATTGAAATGCCAAGCATTATATCAAACATTTCAACTTAAAATACAATTCCGTGCCAACTTATTTTAAATTCTAATTCCAAATAAGTTGAGAGATAATTATTAATTGTGAAAAATTTATTTGTATTACTAAATATGGCAACTGAAATAATACTCAACTAATCTTCTAAATGATAACATTAACATTAAAAAGAGTACAAAATATTTAAAATATTGCATCAATGTCATACTTTCTCTCAAGAACTTTCACTGGAAAATTTTTTATTTCACAACCAAACAATAAAGTAAATAAACACTAAATAAATGCAGTGGATTCATATATGTTAATATACACATTAAAATCATATATTTTCTTCACAAAAAATATAAATAAAGTTAAAATAATAATGAATAAAATTATTAATATATGATCTATATAAAAAAGTGAAGCCTTTTTTTAGTTTACTATTTCTAGAAACATAATTCATGTTATGAAAAAACTATTTTAATTTCTCATATTGCCATAAAAATTATTTCTTTATTTGTCATCTAAAATTTAAATTATAGAAAGTAGAGAAAGGATTTCCTGTAGTAAATAGGAATAACAATGATAATATAAGATGAAACAAGTTTCTGAAATTGACAGCAAAATGGAAATTAATTTTTAGAATTGCAGACTTTTATTTCAAAACTAAAATGATTATAATAATGACTACATACTACATTTAATTATAAAAGTAAAGAATAAATTTTCAGAGTAACCATTCTTATTTGAGAAACAAAATAAAAAACAGCTGTTTTACAATATTAGGTGAACATAATACATTGATAAATGCATAAGGCATATACAAAGTGAGTCCATAATGAAATTTTCACAAATTACACACAACTCACCAATTGATTTCCACTAGGGCCCCAGTCAGCATATTGTAATTGAAGGTTTGGTGTTTCTTTGAAAAGAGGTGATAGGTAACTAAAATGAAAACAATTAATATAAGCTTGATATTATTTCAATAAAACAAACATTTGTAAAACAGTCAAAAATTTACATGAAACGAAATGATCTGATTTGAAAATTAGAATCATCTAAACATAAAAATGATACTCACTCGCTAGTTATATTGTAAAGCAAAAAGGCAGCTTTGTAGCTATATCTAAATATCTGTAGAAAAAGCAATAAAATTACACAATAATCTTATCTTGAAAGAAAATTTTTCTCAAGAATAAACTGAGAGAAAGAATCTAAAATACTTACACGTTCATACTTGTGTGAAAGTAGAAGATATAATCTATCTTTTGAGAGAAAAAATTGCGATATGTTATACTGTCGCTAAAAAGAAAAAAGTTGAATTATTTTAAAAATTATGTGATAATTCTTCATTAAAGATGTAAAAATGTAAACATAAAAAATCTAATCTTTTCTTTTTCTATGAAAGAGCTGAAATTTAGAAATTTTAAATAGATTATAACAAAAAGTATAACTATAAATCATTCAATTTGCAGCATAAAATCTTTTTTGATGTTGTTAATTTTAAAGTTGTGAAAAAATTTCCACTTTTTGATGTACGAAAATTAATGGTATTCATTGTAAAATTGCTAAAAATATGTAAATAAAAATCTTTATTTACTCATAAAACATGTGTGAAACATAATTAAGGCTATTAAATATAAAGTTCTTTTGATGTTTTAATTATAGAAATTTGAAGTAAATTCATAAATATTTTTATCACAGGCCACAGAATAAAATACAAATTTAAATTTATAGTTCAACTCAAATTTTGGACCAAAGAGAGTTTTGTTAAAGGGAAGAAAAATTTACATAATCTTTAAATAAGGTTTGAAAATAATTAACATTTAAAAATAAAATTTAAGTTTAAATAAGAATAGTTTTTAATACATTAAGAACTTTCTTCTTAATACTTATTAACCTAGTCATAATTTAATTTCCTTATAGTTTTGCTTAAACACTTTTAGGTAAAATTCTTATTTTCTCCTTAATTTCATTACAAGAAATTTTAAAAGATTTCTTGCAAAAATTGACTATTCACAAGTATAGCATGTAATGTTTTGATCATAATTATAATTTTTTTATGAACTTTATTCATTTTTAATATTGCAATTGTTTTACATATTACTGTTTTATTTTTCATTTGTTTTACATTACTGCATAAGAAGTTCCCTTTTGTACAGTATTAGTAACAAAAATATAAAAACATGTCTTTGCCAATAAATGAAAATTGGGAATATGGCACACTCATTTTTATGAACTGCTAAATTATGAACACATACAACTTAATGAGTTAGCAGTTAATCTCTTATATGCTTCTACAAAGACATGATAAATAAGTCCCATTTATAAACTGAAGTTTTCATAAATCTCTCTTTACTAGTAATTCTTTTTCAATCATTTTTTTATTTGAGTTTAATTTTTGATATCTATTTATTTTATAATTGAGAAACTTGAGCCTCCATTTTCATTGGAGAATCATAAATTTACTCTTAACTCCACCTCCAGACTTCAACAGCACTATTAACTGCACTGATGATATTGAGAACTTATTTAAAGAATTTATGAAGAATTTCTCTCACCTATAGCTAGTAGATCATGTATTTGAAAGTAGTTAATAGCTTCAAAAGCAAATTTTCTGATTTACTTCGGCAAGGAATGATCATAATTTGAAATATCCTTATGAAATTGATATTCTGAACATAATGCATTTTAAATGTTTAGATTGAAAAAAAAAAAAAAAGGTTGTATTTTAAAGTGGTAGTTTTATTAAAAAACCATTATAACTGAAGGAAGCCTAAAAATTTGCTAGGTGACTTGAATGAATATTTGTTTCTCATCCAGGAATTTGAGGGGGGGGGGGAGAACCCACACACCCTCAAAAGTTTTTTCAGATGGAACTAGATGTAATTTGTAATCTATAAGTAAGAAGGATCAGATGATTAACTGATTGCGAAAATAATGAATGGGACAGAAAAACTTTCAGGTCAAAATGACACAATTTTATGACCATCAAAAAAACAAGCAAATAAATGGGCTACAATTTAGATATCAGATAGAGATAACAATACAGAGGTACTTTTTTGAGAAAAATAAAGTAAAATGCTTTTCTACAATAAAAGTGGAAAAATTTGTTTTTAATAAATTAATATGAAACAAAATAAATACTTTGCCTAATTTTTTACCATAAATAAAAGTAAAAATTATTTTAAGACCTGTTGAAAGTTAGAATTGAAAAAATATTAAAGATCTGATTATGTATTTTTTTTATTTTACAAACTTTTGATTTTCAAAACTATTTAATTGGTCTCTACAAGTTATTAAAAATGAACATCTACTGTATATAATCTTTTTTATTTCTATTATAAACAAAAGTAGAAGCATTTGTGTTATACAAAATATTAGATAGATTGATGAAACATTATGATTAACAATGTTAATTTAGTTAAATTGCAGTTTAGTTTTTATTTAAATATATCAAAGGCAAATGATTGATTTGATTTGATTTTTGGGGGAGTTACTAGTGTAAGGTTCAATACTGGACTAATCTGCAATATATAATTTTTTTAAAGGCAAAAACTCTGATATCAAGTACAAAAGTAAAAATATGACATAAAATTTCATAAAAATGCTTACAATTGTTGTATTAGACATAATAACTTGTTCTGAGCCATTTTTGACATCATAAATTCCAATTGCTCCATACATATTTTGATAAATGAATTCATGATCTAAAAGAAATAAAAGTATAAATTTATAACGAATATATTTCAAACCTTAGTGCAAAGAAATCATTGTAATCACTGATTAATATAAAGACAGACTGATTAATATAAAAACTTAATGTTGAAGCACGCATCTACATATTAAATTATTAGTTCATATGAAGTTATCTTTTTTTAAAAATATTGTGGGGGAGGGGCACCATTTATATTTTTAAAAACTGAATCAAATTTTTTCTAAAATAACTTTCCTAAATTACTCAGTGATTTGTAATTTTTATAATTTTAAAATAAGCTGAACAGCTAAAAATGGTATATTTTAATATACAGATTATGTTCTTTAATAAAAAAATTGAAACTGTAAAAGTAATTTCTTTATCTTTGGAAAAACAACATGCAATATTTATCAAATACGAAAATGTTTTCAAATGAATGGAAGATAAAATGTTAATTTACAATTAAAATAACTTCTTAGATAAATTCAGCAAATGCTATTATTAGAAGAGATTAATTTTTCTTATTAAGTGCAAATTAGCAATGTAAATATTTTTTTTGACCATTACACATTTTTCATTGATGGATAATTAAAAAAATGTCTAGAGTTCTAGTTCATATTAATAAATATGAACTAAAATTAAGTAAATGATAATGCAGCTTTTAGAGAAACACAAATAATTTAATAAAAAATTACTTTTACTAAAAACTTTACTTACTAAAGTAGTAAAATTCATTTTTAAAGCAAAAAGTATTTAAAAATTATGAATATAAATTTATCTTTCACAATATAATATAGAATACTATTTCATTTATTTGAGAAAAATACAAACACATAAACCAAGTTATTTCAAAATTTGTTTCAAATAAATAAAATAGTTAATTTTAAAATAGTTAAATTTATAATAATGCCTTGATTGATAAATACAAAAACATAAATAAGAGCTTAAGACCACAAATTCTACTGATCTTCAAAAACATAAACGACTGATACATTTATCATTGGATATTCATTTAAATCAATAAATTTTAGTAAATAAATAAATTAACAAAAAATATTATCTAAATAATCTTTTAAATACATCAAATCCAAATCCATCTTTTTTTTTTGTATAATCACTTAACAAATTTTTATGAATTGGTAAAATTTATTTAAAAGAATACTTTTTGTATGATAGGACCAATAATACTAAAGAAAAAAAATATTATATTATATAACAGACTTGTCTTAAGCATCACATAAAAAAGTTTTAAAAATAATTAATTGATAGTAAAGTGAGAAAAACATTACCATTAAATATGGCAACAAAATTGTTGAATAAAAAATAGTTTTTTTTATATATATGTAGGAATTTCTATGAATTATAGTTATTCTCAAAATGCATTGTCACTGCAAGAGAGAAAGATACCAATTTTATTAATTTAATTTTAATTTGGAGTGAATTAAACAAAATATTTCTAATAAACATACTTGCTAAAATCAGTTTTTAAGTGAATCAGAATCTTTACAGCATAAGTAAGTAGACATAATTGAACAAATCACATACATATTCAATAGTATTCAATTAATTTTACATTTATTTCTAAGCAAAATTACAAATTATTTTTACACTTACTGTTTCAATGTGTCTCTAACACATTTTTAAAATAAATTCATGGGAATAAAAACATTATTAATATGTTTCAATTAATTAACAAGTACAGAGTGCAGCAAGCTAACTTTCTTACTTGAAATTGCAATTACACAAAAATAGTAAAGATAATAAGGTAGATGTGGTCTCGCTTGAGAGGGAAGATCATAAAATTATAGGACATTGTAATTCAGTCACCATTATGTATTGGAGTAATGAACACCATGTATTTGCAGTAAAAGCTTAATTTTCAAAGGTAGTTCGGTTATTTCAATACAGCACATTTTCCAAAATTGATTTAATATTGCATCTTTCGGACCTATCCTGAACCGGAAATCTATTATTTTATGTTACACAACATTAAAGGGAAACTAATTCTGTGCAGAAAAGAAAAAATGGAAACAGACATCCTATTAGAAAACCAAAATAGCATAATTTTGAAATTATGATTTGAATTATTATAATTAGCAATTTTTGAACAAGAAATGTCAACATATGATATTTTGTATTTTCCAGTGTAATTAAATGGAGCAAGTTCAAAGTAAAGTACCAACTGTCTCCAAATGCATAATTTACAAAGTGTAATAAGTAAATTATTTTTGATGATTGAAAACATCAAAGCAGTAGGTGCTGTTTTACAATCATTGCAGTGTTTGGCCGGCAAACATGTATTCATCCTTGGAATTTCAGGTTGTTTTGTGAGGTTAATTTTGTAAAGCAAATTTCCTTTTCACCCATAAAGGAAGTAATTGTGCAAGAACTTTTCACATGTGACTTTAATGCTAGAAGAAATACGTGTGAAGCAATTCTTGATTGTGTCTCTTTCAGTGATGAGGCTCATTTCCATTAGATTGGATTTGGCAATAAAAAATATGCCTAACTGGACTGTTGACAACCCTTCAAGAACTCTAGTAGAGGCCTTTGCATTTATCATGTATCACCATGTGGTGTGCTATTTCATCAGTTGGAATTTTGGGTATATGGTTTTTGAGTGAAATGAACAGATGGTACACAGTCATTTCAAACGATAATATGAACATCCTGGAAGATTTTTTTGGCATGACTTGATGAAATGCGTTAAGGGGAAGTATGGCTTCAGTAGGATGGAGGAACAACCTATACTTCAAGGGCATCCATGTCCGTGATGAGAGATAACTTCCCTGAGTGACTCATTTCAATGAGAAATGATTCAGAGTAATAAATGCATTCTCCCAATTTGATCACATGTAATTTCTTTAAGAGGGTGTACTTAAAATTGATCCGAAAAGAAATATTCAAAGAGAAATAGTTAACATACCTACCAATGTTCTGGAGTGATAAGAAATAGTAGAATTCATTTCATTCAGTACAACAAAGAATGTCAGGCATCACTTGCTCAATATGATATTTGTAACTATGTAATTTGAAACATTAAATATGTATCTTTGGTATGAAAAAATAAATAGAAAGATATCTTTAAATATTCTTTGAGCTATTGCAATACAAATTAAGGAAATTAGCTTGCCGCACCCTGTACAAGAAAGTGAATATTATCTAACAGTTTATTGATTAATATTACCTGAAATCCATGTTCCGTTGTAGCCTCTATAACTAAAATGACCTTTGATGACTTCATCTAATGATAACCTACGTTTATTTAAATGTGAACCTCTATCGCCTAAAATTGAACAATGTATTTTTATTAAAGTCAACACTAATACACATAGCACATAAAGATGGCAGTTGCCCATCAAAATAGCATTACTTCAAAATTATGATTTGAATTATTATAACTAGCAATTTCTCAACAAGAAATTCCCTCATTTGATACTTTGTATTTTCCTGTATAATTAAATGGAGCAATTTCAAAATGAAGTACCACCTGTCCCCAAATGCATAATTTACAAAGTGTAATAAGTGAATTATCTTTCATGATTTATAATGAAGGCTAGTTATTAAAAGCTGTCAAATCTTTGCTTTGAAATAGCTAACAGTAAAATGCTACAAGTTTTCAGCAAAGACTACTAAGATAAATTTTGATTTTTTAAAATTGTTGCACATTTATGAGTTAAGAAAGTAAATACACAAATAATGTTTAGTAACAACATAATTAAGAAACATAAATAATAATATTATACAACAATCTTATATTAATGTTTTAATATTGCAAAAAAAAAAATGTCCATATTAATCAATAAATTTGATTACATCTTGTTATATTCAATGGACTATACAAGGTGAAATAAGCTCCCTT
The DNA here is from genome assembly GCA_030067965.1 of Latrodectus elegans. Taxonomy (NCBI): domain Eukaryota; kingdom Metazoa; phylum Arthropoda; class Arachnida; order Araneae; family Theridiidae; genus Latrodectus; species Latrodectus elegans. The sequence goes on along the minus strand of CM057811.1, from coordinate 66,841,729 downwards.
AATCAATCAAGACCTGCTTATGCCAATTTTTAAAAATTTTTTTTTGCTTTTTCATTTAATTTAATAAAATATTTTTAATTACAAGTTAGCATAGTTGTATTATATATTTTTTGCTTTGAAATAGGAGTTTTTTTATGCATGTTTTCTTCAAGATATGTAAGATTAATTTCATAGAATCCATTCTCATCTTTTATACTATATGCAATATATAAATAATAATTCATAAAAAGATTTCAAGTAAAATTCAAGTTATTATTATTTTTTGTATTATTAGTTTTTAATACATTATGATTAAAACAAAATGATTGTATTACTAGCAAAATGATTTGATATACTACTTGTTAATGGATTTATGGATATGGTCTGACTGCGTCAGATTTCTAGAGATAAGAACCAATCAACCAACAAAATGATTTATATAGGAAATTTTTAATTATTTTGATTTCATTTATAAGCATTTAAAGTTATTTGGATATTTATGTGTTTATAATGCTTTTTTAAATAATATTAAATTTAATTCTAGCAAAGTAAGAGTAGTATAAACAATATAACATATTGGTGTATTACTTTTAATTGAGACTGTAACTGTGACACTATGGTTTTGATTTATATTTTATTTAAAATATATTTGCCTATACAAGTGATATTTTAAATAATATTTTTAAACAGCAATGATATATCAAAAAATTCATGCATATTTGATACAATGACACTTTTGTGTCACTTACTATTTCAAAAGAAAATGGATGTTAAAATTCTCTTAACATCTCATATGAAAAGAGAGTATTTTTAAAAAAAAAATCCTTTTAAAAAATTTAATCTGGAATAAACTGTTACCAAATGAATAATTTTAAAATTCTATTTAAAAAGTAGCATAAAAAAAAAAGTGCTGCATATACAACTAGATATAATTCTTTAAACCATGAATAAAAGTGAAATCATTTTTGAAATCCTCCCCAAGCAATAATAAAGAGTTACAGACGATAGTTGCATTTAAATTAAGACTAAGTAATAGTTCACAGAAATGGTTAAATTTATCAACAAAAATATTAAAAATCCTAATATTGCATGTATTAAATCATTTTGGAAAAATTAAAAACATTGAATATTATAAATATTGAGACATTTCAGAGCTATAATAGTTAAATAATAAAAGTCACATATAACTTTAATTTTTTAGAATTCAGCAAGAAATTACTTTCATAAAGCAAAAACATAGTATATTATAACTTAGATTAAAAAAAAAATAATAATTATATGAATTATAAGAAGTATATGTTAGCAAATGCAACAGACAATTAATACTGGATCTCATTATTTTCATCAAAAAGAACTATCATTTTTTAAAAGCATATTCAGGAAAGATTTAATTAAGATTGTTATTTATAAAATTCTTTGGTTTGTAAAAATTTTGATGATAAAAGAAAGTATCACTAAAGGAGTTTCATAGAAACTGTATCTCAATTTCCAAGTTTGAAATTTGATCCAAATATTTATAATTCAAAATAAAGTATAAAATTTAATCCTTTAATTCCATACCTGGGGTTAGAAGTACAATAGCAGCTACGATAAGAGCACAAACAATTAAAATGACTAAGAGAGCAATGCCTATACCACGCCAATTCTTTTGGTCTGGACCAACTGCTGCAAGCTCCTAACAATAAAAATATAAATATTTAGCATGCTTATTACAAGCTTACAAAAGATATATTTAAAAGTCATTCCTTAATTGTACTAATGCCATTAATATTAATATTAAGTTAATTTGATTTAAAAAAAAAAAAAAAAACAGATTTTAATTTTATAAATTTTTTTGATATTTTAATCACAGAAAAAATAAATAAAGCTAAAATAAGTTATTTACCACATAAAAATTACATTTTGGTTTTTAAAATAGATTTTATTTTACATTTAAAATAATAGAATTTGAAAAAGCATTACACAAAGGAAAATGTACAAATTTAAGGATATTTTACTGTAATGTACAAATTTAAGAAATTTAAGGATATTTATAAATATTTTTCATTTAAGATGCATGTGAATTCTTCATAAGCATTTTTTCTTAATTATAAATTGAATGCTTTGTTTTCATTGTACACTATCTAGTTCATAAGTGATTTCATCATACAATTTTTAATATAATCCATACATTAAAAGATATAAAATCACTAAAACATAACTCAGATTTAGAATACAAGAATTTATGCCAATTCTCAAATAGAAATAAAAAATATCATAATATTAAAATGTAAAGTATGCTGATAACTGTTCTAAATATTTTTACAGATTATAATTTCTAAAGCAAAAACACAAAAATTAAAATAAATTCATAAATCATATTTCATGCATTAAAATGCCATTGTACATATCTCAAGTAATAATTTCATGATTACTGCTTGTTTTTTTCATTCAGTTCAGAGGAGAAATAGTGTTTTGTAAGACATGCTTAATTTTTATGCAGAAAAATTTAAGTCAGAGAAATTTTTGCTGCAAAAAAATTTATGAGAAAAACCATTATTAAAATTTGAGTATCATTGTGAACTATAATCATTTTGTGTTATTTATAATCATGGAAATCATCACAAATCATAATGTGAAAATTATCACACATTTCAGTTAATTTACCTATGAGATGATTATATGCAAGTAAAGCATAGTTATAATATATTAAAATTATCAATGCATTTTTCAAATGAAAGAATAAATATGAAGAAACAAAAAATTAATGATTTATTTTATAAATTGGCAAAAATTAAATATGAATAATGGTTTTAAATTTTTGTAAGATTTGACTCCCAAATAAACAGAGCTTATTAAATCATATAAGATAGCTAAATATTACAACAAATAGCTTGCAAAAGTATAATTTCTCTAAAAATTTACCATCTCTAAAAATTATTTTATTTTCAGAAAATAATGATATAAACTAATAACAGAAAATGATAAATAAGCATTAAAACTAATTTAATTCAAATATTAGTTTTTAAAAACTAATTTAATTTAAATTTTATTCAACTTACATCAAAAGTAATTTGATATAAGTTGAATAAAATTGATAATAAATTGTAATTCTTCAGAAATATAATCGTCATTTTCTATTAATCATTATGAATATTATAAATTAATTTTAATTACCTGAGAATTTAACATATTTGAAAGAAATACTTTATCAAGTTTGAGATATTAATTAAAAATGCAATATTATAAATATCTTTTAAGTGAGTAAATAAAAATTAATGATACATTTTGCGATCAGCAGCTTTTTCTGTACGAATCTATAACAAATATTAAAGTAGAATGTCATCCCTTCAACATAAAGTACATGGAACAAAAAAAAAAAAAAAAGGTAAATACAATAACCAAACAAATCGCTCATTCTGTTTACTCTCTGGTAATTTATTCTAATCACCATGGAAATATAGGTAAAGAAGATCAACATTCGGGAAACTATACCAGCGAGTCCTGCGCTTGTTGTTGGAGGATCGTATTCTGAGACTGATTGCAGTTTTGCTCCCTCTGATCCAGTTTCGAATTCGCCGTCATGTTCTCTCAGCTTTTTCCTTCAAACACTCACTATTCTTTTTTTACACAAAGGGAAGCCACTTGAGCTTCCCCGCAAATGATGCCGCAAACTAATTTACATACTCTGCGGTCATCGTCCAACACAGCCATATCAACACCGTCATTCCCAGAATCGTATCATTCTGCATGCGCTGTGGTGGACAAAGGGATGAATTAAAAAAGAAAAAAATCAACAAATATATCACCACACGGACAGCGCGCACCGAGAAACCTATTGCCAAAATACTTCGCCAAATTCGGCGCCAAGGTGGAAAAGCATTATTACCTGGAGCAACTGGTGAACGAGGAGGAATTGACCGCTCTGTAATTAGAATAGGGGCCAAGTCCTTAGAGGAATAGGGACTATTTTTCAGTGAGATCTATTAGGATAATGACCAGGACTCCGGTATTTTGTGATGTGAAACATGACGCGGGAGTTTTGAAATTTACTTCATACATATTTTAATACAAAATTTAACCAAAAACAACTAAAATATATAATTACACAAATTATTTAATCATACCCATCATATATTTTAATCGTATTTTCCGCATTTATTATTTTGAATTCCTTATAATAATTTAAAAATATATCTTTGATTTGATTAAGATATCTAAATCAATCGCCGAAAAAACTGTATGTTAATTATAAGCTATAATTTATAGTAGAAGAGTTTTAAGATTGACCTGATAAATAAAAGTGTAACTATGCTTACAATCACTGAAAAATTAATTAAATTAAATTACATAATGTAACAAATTTAAATTTATTTATAATTTTAGAACAAGTCTATTGAGAACATTAATGATTATTGCTACTATTTCAATAAAACATTTGCATAATAATAATTATATTTACTCTACGGAGATTTTAGTTTCTAATTTTTTTTATTAAATATGTAATTTAGGAGAAATTATTTAATATTTTATAATTAATAGCTGATTATCAATTTATTTTCTTTTTAGTAAATTTAAAGATCATCTACAAACTATTACTTCTTTACCATTGATACCTTTTTCAAATGTTTTACCCACTTAATTACATCTAATAATTGAATGCAATTTTAAATTAAATTTTTTAAAAAAGATAATACTACAAAATAATCGACTATTTCTGTAGTATTATCTTTTAAAAAAATATATGCTAAAGAAAAAATTATATTATATTCATACTTTAAATATAATATTCATGCAAGAAAACTATTAATATAATATCACTCATTTCGATACCGAGAAAAATAATTTATTTGTATCATAAGAAACAATGTCCTAAAAATATTAGTTTTATTAATTATGTTTTAAATGGAATATATATGTTTGTGTTAAAGAGATTCATATTTAAATATTTTGAAATTCATTTTATAAATTTAACTTGCTTTTTATTTAAATATTACTTAATGGTTCTTTTGCCTGATTGAAAGAAACAATCATATCGAAATATGAATTCACATCAGCATATATTAAATATTCATCTTATCCAGGATAAAAAAAAGTTTTCTTCAGAATTCATTGATTGTACTCTAAAGAATGAATAATTTTCCCAATCTTTTTGAAAGTCACGCGAACTTTTAGCAATAACAATTGATTTCTTTTCAATAGAAGACTTGCTGATCCATATTTTGAAAAGAAAGTCTGCATACAAATTTTATGGATGAATTCTTTTAAGAATTCTTGAATTCATCTGCAAACATCTACTTCTACTTTTTATAATATCTAAATGGGATGTCACTGTTTTCAATTCAAACGTTTACTGATGAAATATTAACAGCCCGATTTCATCATTCACACATAAATAAACTTTCAAATATAAATTATGATTATATTAAATATAATATTAAATATAAATTACACAATATTTAAAGATAAATTATATTAAAACATAAACATTAGGAATGATTAACTTATTTAAATAAATATTTCATTTATTTTAATTATATCTGCAAGCGAATGTTAACTCTCTGTTACATAAATCGTTTGATATAGTATGCTTTTGGCACACTTTCTTTTGATGATTCCTTACAAATTACAATAATAGTTATTAATAAATAAATAAATGAATATATGTATTATTATTTATTATTACTTAATACATACAATTTAGCATCGATATGTTTTCAATCGAGAATTAATTTGTATTACCCGTACTTTTTTACCATACAAATTAAAAATCATAAAGAGTTTTTTATTTGTATAAGATTGCTTCGTGATAAATAAAATAAAATAGATATCATCAGAAAAAATTTCCTGTTACTCAAAGTATTAACTGATTTTTTCCTCTGTTAAATGTATTTCTTTAATACATTTATATAAATATCTTTAATACTTTAATATATTTAATACATCTTAAATAAATCTTATCATATTTGAATAAACTTAATTGCAAATGCGCGAATAACGGTTAAAATTTAACTAATAAAATTATCATTAGATAAAATTTTCCCGTTACTCGAATTAATTTTTTCCTGTTGTTAAATACATTTCTTTAAAATTAAATAAAAATAAATTAACTTTATTACATTAAAATATTATGATATGTAATTGTTTAAGGTCTTGATCAAAATATTTTAATTTTTTTTTCTCCAAAACTTAGTTTGTTAAGAAAAGAATCAAAGACGTCAATATTTTTAAAATGAAATATAATGCAAATAATTTCAGCATTATATAAAGTTACAGCAAAACACGCATGATTGAATGCAGTAAAAGAGTTATTAAGACTGAAAGATTAAAAGAAGCTAACTATAAGATAAAAGTTTTCCTAAAATTATATATTCCGACATTATCCTCATTTGAAGATAAATATTAATATTTGAGATTTATTTTAAACCGCAATGTAAGTTCTAATTTTCTGAATTCATTCTAAGGCGTATGACTATAATAAAATTCATTTTTATGTTTAATCAAATGAGTTAACAGAAACAGAATGATATATATCTTAAAGATTTACGATCAAAATCGTCATAGAATTTCGTACTATATATTAAAGAAAAGCAGTATTGTTTCAGATTATGTGTATTTTTGGAATTGCACTATAGTTTTTCTGCAATCCCCCCACACATTATTTCGTCTTAGTGCAATACAAACACACAAAATATTAACATTTATAACACTATGATCAATGACAAAAGAAAATTGATTATTTATGTAATTTCAGGCGTATTACATAAGCTAAAGATTTTCGGAGCAGAATAGGATAGGAGGATTTTCTACAGGTAATTTTTATTTTTAATTACTTAAATATTTGAATATTATAATCAATGTATTTGAAAAAAGATTATATGGTCCAGTTAACAGGAAATTTGTAGATGGAAAAATTAAAGGTGAATATAATACTTAAATATTTTTATATTTGAAACCGATTTTTATATTTGAGCAAATCAAACGATAGCACTTTTACTAAAGTAAAAGTGCTATCGTTGTATAATATATAACTATTATAAATATACTATAAATATAAATAAAAAAATTATAATGTATAATTACCTATAAAGGAAATAATTCTGTAATTGAATTCTAGATGGCTTCAGGTATTAGAATTAAACATACTACGTTAAAACTGCAATGATGCATAATCACTTTTTCAATCTTATTGAAATTTTGATAAATAGCGATTTAAAATGGAAAAACAAATATTAAAATATTGTTAAATGATATCCACCTTAATATAAAATATTTAAATGCCTACAAGAGTCATTACAATTTCTCAAAAAGTATAAATTACTTTGGATAATTTTTGAATTAGAGTTAATTTTTATTTTAAATAGAATAACTAACTATATTTTTCCGAAAGTTTTTCCATTTCATACAATTAATAGTAAAAACTTCAACAGATACGTTTTTTTTTATTACAAAATCTTCAATTTCCTTCTCAAAATAATTAATAATGTAAAAAATAAAAATATAAAAGATAAGTAAAAAATTTTGCTAAACTTTAATTTTTTTGTAAAGCATTTTTGTTTTCAGTAAAAATTATTTTCCATAATTTCCAAGTTATCTTCATCAAAAATTGCATACTTCTTTTATATTCAGTTTCCTCCTTTTTAATTTTTTAAAAAAATTTTTAAGCACAAAGTTTTTGAATTATTCTACATTTGATATCATATTTTAAAAGTCAGTTTATAAATTTCCATTAATTTAAATCAAAGATTCCTTTTCACTCGCAGTTGAATATAATTTTTAGACAAAAAATATTGAGTAAACTGTTCAAAATATTTGACCTAAAATGTTCTTAATTATTAGAGAGTATTCGAATTTAAGTTTTAGAGGAAAATTATTAATCACACACATTTATAATTAAAAAAACATTCATTAATATAATTTATTATTACTTAATAACAAATTATATTTTTAATTATATTATTATAGAACAATTAATTATTAAGTTATACATGTTTCATAAATTTAACTTAAAATTAGAATTATTATTATTATTATTATTTTTTTACATTTTTAAAGAAAATAACCAAGTTAGAGGTGTTAAAATTGATAAAGAAATAGTGAAGATATATTTACATGTATTTAGTTTATAAAGCTTCATTCATCTTAAGTGTAAAAAGATCTTTATAAAATTCATATTTTTGATAACTATTGTCAGTTAATAAATTTAATGACAAAAATAAAATAATTCAGATTTTTTGTTTAACATATATTAAGTTTTCAAGACTTTCATTTAAAATGCATTTATTAATATTATTAGAAGTGTATAAGGTATTTATGAGAATTTATTCTTAAAGTTTAATATTTTATCAAGAATAATTTATAAAACAAAATCCTTAAATTTTAAGAATGAACTGTAAAATTTCAAATTACACTTAAAATGCATAAATAATTCCGATAAATGCCATGAAAACTTAATATATATTGAATAAGAAAACTGAATAATTCAATTTTTAACATTAAATGCTAGTTATGAATAATCATCAATAAGCAAATTTTTTATAATTATCTATCAAGTTAAAGTTCTACGCTTAATTTTCTTATTTTAATCACGTGAAGGTTCCAGATTCGATATTAATTTCTGTTGAACACAGAAGAGCAGTGTGAAGTTTCAGCTTTCCACATGCATATCTGTCGAAGAAGATCTTTAGAGTTTTCCAGGTTTCCTCCTTGTGAATAGGACCAACTATTTATGAAAAGACTTGTTGCACAAAACCTCATGTGTGCTACAATAGTTTTAATTTGTTACACAGTGTCGAAAAATGTCAAGCTTTGCTATTTTGTTTATGAGAAATATTTCTGCAAAATGTTGCATCTACGATAGAGATGAACTTAGCCAAATCAGCAATAAGTATGTTAAATAGAGTCCCTAATGTAAAAGCAGAGATAAAGTGGTAAATAGGTTCTCTTCCATCAAAACCTAAGCACCACTAGTGATAGAATCGTAATTAACTTCCACGTTAACGAACAATTCTAATTTTCATTAGAATTTATTTTTGGTGAATATGTGTGAGTGGTTTGTTTCAGAAAGTAATCAAAGTCAATGAAATGGTTCAATTTTTTGTTTTAAGATAGTAATTAATATTGTATAATATGGCTGTAAGAATTCAACAATATAAAATTTTTTTCATTCCCTTCAATTTAGAATGCAATTTTTTTTTATCTATTTATTTATTTTTTGATTTTTATGAAATAATTTTCTAAATTTTATTAAAATGCATTAGAAGTCATTTATTACTCAAGAGATTCTATTTCAATATTTTCCTTACTCTATGAATAAGTATGAACAAAACAAAGTGGAATTATCCTCAACATGGTTATGAATAAATGTGTAACAATAAAACATGGACGAGATAATTAGGTAAAAATAAACGAAAACCACCTCTTTTGTATTCATGCATTTAAGTAGATCATATTTTCGTATTTAAGAATGCAGTAAATACTTAAAAATTCATCTTATGGTTTCAGTTAATTTGATTTCTAACATAATAAGGTCAGCTTAATTAAAAATTCAATTATACAAACGAAGTGAAAGTGGGAAGTCAATTATAATCTTATACAATGCAATGTATATGTATATTAATATAAAAAAAAACTTAATAAAATGCATTGTATACTAATATAAAAACACTTTTTGGTCATTTTTTCTATTAATGTCTGCTATTGTTAGAAAATGAAAGTAAAAATTAACACTTTTTTTTTATGAATTCTGTGACAACGTATTCCGTCTCGATAAAGCATAGTCTAGAATGGTCAGCGTTATGTTTCACATTTAGAAGCTTGTGGGTTCGAATATTTACTTCTAACATGCATACTTGAAATGGTAAGAAATCAGCTTCAAATTAATATTCTAATAGTTTTAATCAGCGAAAAATGTTATTCTAAGCTGCAAATTATATACAAAATAGACAAGGTATTTTTCTTTATTTGTGTCCTCTTTATATAAATCGAATAATTCAAATAGCCGAAGTATAATGATTTCATAACCTGCAAAATTTAGAAAAATATTAATAATTTCTTATTTACAGAGAGGTACTTAATGTTTTACCAGGAATTTGAGAATATAAAACGATTCAAAATATCCTAATCGAAATTTTTTTACGAAGAAATAGATTTTTAGTTATTATAAAGTAAACTCATATTGTTCCCAGATTCGCTACCAGCCAGTGTTAAATGTTGTTACACCAGCATGCTTCCTTGTACACAGCCCTGAGTTGAGCTCTACCAGTTAGATAGAAGCAGCAAATGGGGGGAAGGAGTATTCGTGATTTTGAAGTTGAAGACTTCTAATACTTGGCTTGCCACCGCCAGAGGTATCATTTCATTTGGAGGACAATGCGACCCTTACCTATTTAACATGCCCCAAGTCGCTTTCGGCACTCGAACTCATTACCTACCGATAATAATAACAACCCCTAACCAAGCAGGCCACCACGGCCTACCACTGTTAATGTCCTATATCAAAGTAAGTGCTTGAAAATTTTCTGGGGTCTTCCTTTGAGCCATGCGAAATATCAATGAAAAATTCATTAGAAGGAAGAACGTCCCTGATTTTCAACATCTTTCGGTTGTTAAATTAGCTGTTTCGTCATGTTCAAAATATTTTATTATGCAGGAAAAAGTATCATTACAATTATTTAATTATATGAGACATTATTAAAAATTTTAAAAAAACGTATAATTTAGAATTTCAATATTTTTACAATATATGCAGAGTTAATATGGATTTTCGAATAAGTTTCCATAACATTCATGTACTTTCATCATAAATTTAATGGACTGAGATATATTTGATCACAAATTGATGAATTTGGTTTAAAATAATTCATATGATAAACGTCTATTATAAAGTCACCATTCCTAGAACTGCAAACAATATTATTTATTTTCGTTATCACATTTCTTCTATTTAAAATTATATTTACAAAACTATATTCTTGAAATTAAAATATTATTAAAGAGCAATAGAGAAATAAGTTACGATCAAATAAATTCCTTACTTAATTAACTTTAAAAATCTACGAAAAATTGGCAAAATAAATACTAGGATTACCTTTAAAACCAATTATTTTAGAAATAGTTTGTAAAGATTTTTTAAAAATAAACGAATTTATTATAGTGGTGAAATTAATAATTATCTTGTATTGGTTCATATGGTTTGCAGTATATTTTAGGTTGCTCATTTTTGCAGATAGAAAATCTGCAAAAATGAGCAACCTAAAATATACTAAATATACTAGCCGCTAAAAGCAGCCAATCATCAAACAATTTTGAGGCCAACGTGGAGTGACGAGTTCAACAACCGAGTTTCCAGCCTCCTCTCCACGCCAAGAGATGGAACACTGTGTTTTTTATAATTATTAAGGTGCATAGAGTCTATCAACGCGATGTCTATTCGACAGGATCAGCTCTGGAGTCTACTATCTCCTGATTATACCAGACTGGCGTGGTATCACTAAGCTATATTTTAATGCCCTCTTACTTCTAGGGAAATAAACGAATTGCCATAACAGCTGATTCCTTCCTCGTCAGTTTTTTTATTTTCCTTTGATGCATTTCTTTTTGGCATACTACATCCAATATTAAACTTTTTAATTAAACTTGCAATGATCTCAATTACGGGGTAGGTTGCCTGTTTCTATTGGCTTCGGTCAGCCCATATGGCAATAATATAACCTAATTCAATACTTTTCCTAAAATATAAATTGTAAATTAATTGCTGTATCATTTCCTCTCATATTCATAGAATTGCGAATAGTTTATTCGTTAAAAATCAAAACCGTATACTAGGAAATCATGGCACAAAGTTATGTTAATATTTGTCCAGAGTTTTTTTTGTGCCAGAAAGGGTTATTTAATTGTCCTTTAATATTGATTAGTTCGTATTCGCAATTTGTTTTAAAGAAACATTATTATAAAGCTATCAAGCTTATTTTATTTTATATACATAATATAATCTTTCAAATTTTTAAACTTTGTATAGTTCAATTTAATATTATATAATATCTATATATATATATATCTGTGTGTGTGTGCAAACATACGTGTATATATCTCAGGAAATTTTCGGAATAATAAAAATTATTATTTAAAGCATAGTTACTGAAAAAAAAAAAAAAACATTTTTTTTGAAATAAATTATTTTTACGAAATCAATTAAACTTTATTGTGCCTTTTTTATACATTAATTTACACTTAGACAATTACTATAGCTTAAATAAATTACTTTTCACGAGCATTCATTTAACTTTTTTGCATGGTATTTGCAATGTTCTTTTAATTAGACCAATATTATTATTCAACAAATATATTTCTTTATATATATGCTATTTTAGATAAAAACTATATTTAAGATAAATAGAAATTTTCACAAATTATTCTTATTTACTTTGTTTAAGTTTAAATTATTTTTGCTTACAAATACTGGGAAAATTTACGACTTAGTTTCAGGAATTTTTCAGAGCAGATATATCGAAGGTATTAAATTTCATCAGATTCAAAAGTCATTAATGCGATATAATGAATTAAGAACAAATTATAAATTAACATTCACGGTATTTGATTACTCTAAGTTAAATTAAAAATTCGATTAAACCAAAATTACTTTTCTAAGAATTGCAACTGATTTTGTAAGATGCAAAATTCTATGTAATTTTAAACTATTTCTTAATAACTTCACGAAAATTCTTAACGATTTGAGTTAAAGATTTGAGCGCATTTCCTAGGAGTCAGAATTTAAAATACATAAATTAAGGAATAAAGTTTTAGAAGTTTAGATTTCCAAAAGATATGTGGAATTCGAATGTTTCTCATGCCTAATTTTTGTCTTTGTTCTTTAATTATATATATTTAAAGTTGTTTCATTATATTTTAAATGACTTTTTCGACATTAAATTCGTTTCTGAATAAATCGCTAATAAGTATTTTGTTTTCCGGGAATTCAATTGATTTATTTACGCAAGTTGCTAAATTTCTTTGATTTTAAACATAACTTTACTGTTACCATAGTTTTCTTTCTTTTTATTAGGAAAACAAGCTATGTCTAGTTAGGTCACGCTATAGTGTTTTTAACTGCATTATATTAAATAAGAATATGCTTAATATTAATATCTTTATTTGTTTTCTACATATTTTCATTTCTTTGTTTACTACAGCAAATTGGATGCATGTTTCTTATGCTGTTGGTTCAATAGTCATTATAAAAATTAAATTTTATATTATATTGCAATTTTGTATATAATATAATTATATACAAAATTGCATTTTAAAGTATTACTTTTTACTAAACTATTTTTTATTTCAATTTTGAGCGTTGAAACATTGTATACTTTAACAATTCTCATCATTGCTTAAATTTGGGTGTTACTATTTTTATTATTATTTCATAAGGTTTGTTTAATAATTCATAAAAAACTTTAAAAATACAAAGTTGCTCTCTGACGACAGGATATATATATGAGAGATTTGAAAAATTATAGTGGAAAACTGGCAATATGATTTCTATATGGCCAGAAACGTCATATAGGATGTCACTTCATATAGGATTATATTCTTATAGGAATAGTTAATTATTATATACTGATTTATTTTATAATAAAATGAAAGAAAGAAGTACTAATCCGATGAAATATTTTTGTGTGGGAAATTTTGGGTGATTTAATAGCAATTGTTTAGATTCATACTGCGATGAAATACCTAAATTGTATAAAACACGTTTTATGTCTTTTTGACTTGTTTTCATACCACACAAGAGATATACCATGTAGTATTACAGTCATCGTAAGTAGTATTATTGTCAAATGACGTGGTCGACACGTGAGTTGGTATTCTCTTCTTCAAGGAATGACACATCAGTGGACGAACATTGAGCCTCACAAAACTTTTAAAGTCACTGACATGGTCAATTTTTTGAGCTCGCTACCTGTTTGTATATATTTAAGACATTACAGTGTTTTCAATCAATAAAAACAACTTATTAGCATGTTTGACAAGTATCTCAGCAAATTTATTCTATTTAGCAATAAAATTTTCAATAAAGTGGTAAAGAAATGCCTAACAGATACAATAATTTCGGAAATATATTTAATAAATTCTTTATCCATGAGCAGTAATTTCTATTTATAATGAATTTATTTTCGAAATCTGAAAGTTTAAAAAATTATTCAATTTTCATTTTTAATAGATTTTTTATTTGCTGATTTATGATTATTTGTTGATGTATTTAAGAATGATTTATGAAAATGAAAGACTAAATTCTTTAGTTCAATATGAAGTATTTAGTTTTTAAAACGTATTTATATTATTCAAGATGTGTTTCGATCGTGTTATTTAACATTTGATAGTGAAACTATTAAAGGCACAGATGCCATATAATCCATGATGCGAAATTCTGAGATTGGTGATTTTTTGGCAGATTTTCTTATGTATCTGGCAACCTCGTTTTTATTAAGTCATACATATGGAGACCTATAAGAATTATGCAGAAAATTTTATTTTGGTAACCCTAGTATTAATGTCATCGCACACGTCACGATACCTCATCTTAGCAACATTTCTTCATCGCTAAAAAAATTCAAAATTTGGAATCATGGATTATATGGCACTTGTGCCCGATTAAAAGTTGTACCTAAAAGCTAAACGAGAAATGTATTCTAATTCTTCATTTCATAAAAAAACTTTGTTTAAGTTAAAAGTCCGATTTTTAAAATTAAAATAAATCCCACTTATTAAAATTAATGATTTTAAATTTTAGCCTTATCAACAAAAATAAAATGCAAGGGAAACGTAGAGGAAATTTTTGATTCACAATCATGATTCATTTAACAGTCTATTTGCAATCGATAGTAACAAACATAAGACGCAGAATAACCGAGAAACTTTTTTACGTTAAACAATATTGTTTAGTCATTAATGATTCATTCTTTATCAGTGAATCTCCAGAGTTCCATCGCTTGCGATAAAACAGTAGAAGCACAATAGTCATTGATGATTAAATTATTAGTGCGATTATTAAAATGAAAAGAGTTTATTCGATAAATAAGTTCACAGAAATGATTAGATTTCTCAAAGTAGTCATTATTCATCATTAAATTACAGTTAATTCTAAATATAAATTAAATATTTTTGCAGAATTATGTATGCAATATTAAATGTTTATACATGCGTAATTTTCAATTTCATTCTGACAAAAAATCATTAGTTAAAACTAAAAGGGAAATGAAGATAACTTGGAAACTTATTAGAAATAAAAGATTAACACGAGCTGATAAAGCAATAGCAATCATTTTATCAGCATAATTCTAAGAAAAATGATTCCCAGTGGAAGTTTACCGATTGATATATAACCAACACGCGCGCATAATCACTCTAGAAAATAAACAAACATCAGCGATTAAAATCTTAAAACAAGAATAAGAAACATGAGCAATAAAGATATTTTTGTCTTCTGTTAGATTGTATTATCGGTTAAAGACACTGAATTAAACATCATTTGATTATAAATTATTTATGGGAAAGCTCAACAGAAAAATAACACCCAACAAAATTTTTTCCCTCCACTTGTGAATTGTTCTATTATTCTTGGGTTTGATGATCTGATTAATAAAAGAATCATACTTATTATACATCAATTCTGATTTATTTAAAGGCTATAGTATTGGTTATATATATATATTATATAAACCGCAATTATTGACGGTGTAAAGTTGCTTATGCTGCGATGCCCACCATTTTAGAGCTCTATTTGCTATAAGAAGAGATGGTTTTCTTTTCCCTCTTTTAACAATAACAAGGTGTAAAAAAAAGCTGGCAGGAGACAGAAAATATGTAAAAACAGGATCGATTCCCACTTTATCCATACTATCCACAGATAATATTAATTTAAAAAAGAAACGATATTTCGTACTTATTCGATTTCAGAAAAAGTATCATCTATTAAAGGCACAGCTATGTTTTCATGCAATAGCTACTGAAGTGAACGTTTTTTCTGCTATCTCAATACATTCGCGATGAAAAATGTATTGGAACAGAAGTTTTATCACAGGTTTAAGAGATATTTATCAATTATGTTTAAACGCTTGTATCGATTGAAAAATTGAGTTCTCGTATATTTCTGTTATTTGTATATAAGTAAGCTATGAATCTCTTATAAAAATTGTCACAAAAATTATAATTTTTATAAACAAGAGAGGTTTTAAGACTCTTTTACTTATATTCGAATAGACGCAAAATGGTTGAGAAATCATTAGAAGTGATATTATTGGTAAAATAATAATGCTTAACATCCACGCCTTTCCCTCGAACTTTGAAGATATATCTATCGAATACAAAAGAGAAACGGTAGCCATTAAACTTAGAGGAAATGTAAAGAATATAGGGAATTGTGTCAGATTTCCAGCACATGGAATAAGTTCTTTAGCTATGGTATCGAGCTTCTCCAATTATATTCCAATGAATGTTTTAGTTACATTCTAAAACGTACGCTCTTGCTTGTTTAAAATTAATGATTAGCGATAGAGAAACAAAAAGTGTATGAAAAGCATGAAAATTTCCTGGACACATAAATTATAAATAAAAGTATGGCATACGATATCAATTAATGGCGCTGACATCGATACCAGTGATTTCATTGTTGGCATAGTTACTTTTTTATTGAACACTTTTCAAATTATTGATACCCACAGCAGACTACAGAACGAACAAACATCAGCATATTATATTAAACTGCGTTTAATATTAGGGCCATTATTTCTAAATGTTACTTTTAACACAAAAAAAATGTTTTCATCAAATTACCAAGAATAAATCTCTATCAAGAGTATTATCGGTATAAAATCTCTGCAATTATGAATAAACTATTGCTTCAATTTGGAAATTGAGAAATATTTTCATATTTTCACTGAGTAACGTCGATTGGCAGTATCTTTTTTAAACGGATTATATGGAACATATTTAGAAGCCATCAAAAAAGAGATATGGGAAATATCGATTGAAAACACTTATTCTCATCTCGAGAAATATAGAGACACTTGGCGAAAAAAATGCGTTTTAATACAGTTGTAAATTAATGGTATGAAAACTCTGCGCCTTTATTTACTAGGTTACGTTTAGTCTTAAGCCGTTGATAAATAAATAAGTAGATTATCCGATTCTTATGCTCGAGAAAAAAGAATTTTGCATGCGTTTTTATAGGAAAGGGAGATATGAAACTGAATAAATGATTGTTTGGAATACTATTGTTAAAAAATAGAAAATTGCAGTAGAGTTTTGGTTTCATTAGATGCATAATTCGAATTGTATGCTCGCTTCTTTTCTTTCCTCATTGATGAGTGCAAGCCACAAATAAATTATTTCCCTAAAAACAATACACAATAGATGTCATACGAAGCTTTTTTTATTCTTATTGTAAAGATTGATATGCTTGATTAGTAATTCCGAAAAAATTGTATTCATTTAAATGATTTTAATTAATGATGCACTTTTTAACTACTTAAATATCTCATTATAGAAAGATTTCTCTTACAAAAATTAAACACACACACATTTCATATATAAATATATAATTTATGATATCAAAATATTTTTCTAGGAATCATTTTCTACTTATTAAATTTAATAAAATAGTTGTAAAATTCATATAAATTAAAATAACAATAAATTGGAGAATTAAATAATTATTATTTTATTGATCTATAATTGAAAAATAATTAATTCTATAATTATTATCTAATAATAGATAGATTATCTAAAAAATAATTAAATTATCAACCTAAAAATAATAATTATCAATAATAGAAGAATTGATTAATAATTAATATTTAATTCTTCAGTTATAGATAATTATTATTTTTTAGCTAACTGAATAAAAATTATGATCTAATTTTTCAATTAAAGATAATAATTAATAACAATAACTAATATAATTACTAAATTTAATAATAATTACTAATGTATGAAATAAAAAACAAATATAAACTCAAATTGAAAAAAAAATCAAATTTTTGATCAGATAACTTATTAAAATACATTTAAAAATACATAAAATAAAACAAGAATAATTTGGACAGTTAATTAAATAACAATTATTATTAATTTAATTTTTCAATCATTAGCAACAATTAATAACAGTAATTTTTAAATTTAATTTTAATTATTAATAGTTAAATTATAAACCTAATACAATCTCCAATTTAAAACAATTAGAATTTTTGTACAGTGAAAATAAGATAATGATGATAGTAAAAAGGCTGACATATTTTAAAAAACTTTCAAACTTGTATAATAAAGCACATATTCCATAAATTTAATGAACAATATTATGAACGGTTCATTATTCAATGTGGTACACACACAGGAAATAAAACCCCATTATTTTTTCTACAGTTATTTAAGAGAACTTTCAAATTACTTACTTCGTACTTTCCCCACAGAGCCATAACGGGCTTTTCAAAACTCCGATCCTCTAGCCGCACAGAAAGAGAATAAATAAAAAGTGCCTTCGATAAAAATTCGAAGACTATATTTATTTTTCCTTTTAGATTGGAAAGCGACGTCCGAAAACTCACCAATCAAATTGAGTGAAACGAAAAACTGCGGGGAAACGCGGCTGGGTATCAGATAGCATGTTTGTGGCTATAGGGATAAAAATAGTTTCAAGCAGCTCGTTAAATCCAACCAAGCGAAAATACAAGGAAAAACAAGCAAAATTTGAGAAAAGTGCAAAAACTGTGTTATTAAGATCCGAAGACAGGGAAGGAATTATTGTTCAGCTGTATCCAATCAAATATATTTTGTTTTATTTAATGTCTGCCAGAAAGAGAGAAAATGAGCACGAAATAGCTTTATTAGTGAGCAATAGAAGTTTCAAATGATATATTTTATAGTTATATACTTATGAATGATAATAATTTTAAATAAAGTAAGAAATTAAAAGACCAAATTAAAAACTGCAACAAAATTGTTTCCATCAGGAATGTGATTTATTTGGAGAAAATAAAATGATTCTGTTTAAAAGACAATTGCTATCAATAATTTACTGCAAATAAATATTTTTCTAATTTAAATATAATAACGACATATCATTTGCTATTTGAGATAATTTGTAATTAATATTTTATTATTTATTTGTAGATTGCTTGGGTCCGTAACAGGAGCAAAGATTTATCGTGCGGGTGAAAAGTGTAATGATTATTAAAGTTGCCAATGTGGTAGAACTGAATTTCTTGAAATTGTACATCAAAATAAGGTTAAAATATAACTTAAATTTGTCTTTAACATACTTTTCTAGGAAAGTAAATTAAGGTGGAAAAGGAAAACAACTATTTACTGTTGTTAATTATGATTGTTTCTGATGAAAGAAATGCAAGACATTGGTGGTTTTTAATATTTTAAGCAAATTGAGCATTCATATGGATAAAAATCTTTATTATGTTTGCCCACCGAAAATCTGTCTGGGACTAAATTAAAAACGGCTACATGGAATGGAAAGACACTTACATCAGGGTATTGGTCTCTGACAAACTTAAAATAAAAATTGCTTAGTTCGAAATCTTCATTTCGAAATTGTCGCTTCAAAAACGCAAACGAATGATTCTTTTCTTCTATTTCAATTATCATCGATAAGAACTCGTAATAATAGAGAAAAAAATATGAAAAGTTCCTTTTGTTTCTACTTTTTCACATAAAACATTTTAAAATAATGATTATTACTACTTTTTTATTTGGATTTTTTGAAAAAGGTTTTATACTCATTCCTATGGCTGTGTTTACGTCTTTCGCAATATGCTACCGATAGAAAATACACTGTAACGCGACTGAAAAATTTCCGACTTCATAATCTTTTAACTTCGTAACATAAGGGAATTTTCTAGAGTTCAATACACTATCCGATTTGATTTCAGCTGCTTTAGATTTGAAATTTTTATTTCATGGGACAAAATAGCATTTTGAGCAAAGTTAAGTAATTATCATTTTTTTTCAAGTCGCAAATTTTTTTAAATGTATATTCAGGTTTTCCATTTAAAGCTATGGGTCATTAATATTGGCAGAATTCGTTTATTAGAAGCATATATAATTACAATCACCCTTTACGAATAGAAGTAGTTAATAACTATTTTTATTATTTTGTATTGAAAAAATATTATATAGTTAAAGCTAATATTTTAAATATGTGGGCAATAAATTGCAATTTTGTCCTACGTTTCTTGGTTTGGTTTGGTGTCGTGTCCATTTGAAATCAACTCAAATCATTCCATGTGCCGAAATCCCTTGACTTTTCATGGGAAAATGAGTGCCATCCGCGTTTCTTTATAGATTATTATAAAAAAATACAGTTCCCTTTTTACCCTACCTTAAAGATCCATCATAATGTATTATCAAAACATAATCACAAGACTATTTTTTTTTATCAAGCGACATTTTTCCATATATTTAAATAGGGTGCCTAGAAATAGTTCTAGAAGTTTCAGTAATTTGCTCTTTAAATAAAAAAAATTGAATATATGTATGAATTTTTGGAATAAAACGCTAACTTTCAGAATTGTTACAATATTTTATAACTAGATGGATTTGTGCCAGTCGATGTAAGGTAATGCCATCTAAACTTGATTTAAGTTTAGAGCTTCAAAATGACATTCTTCTATTAAGGTTGATATAGTAAGGTTATGGAATCGCTATCAGTTCCAGAAAAAAATTGAAAATTATGGGAAATACTATCGTGATGAGCCTCTAATTGTCTCACCTCTCAAATCTGTGACACGATGGGATAAAAATAAATGATGACTACATATCTGTTGCCATAGATTTATTAACAAATGTTACCAAAGCATTTAATTTTACACTGTTAGATCATTATTAACTTAAGTTTAGTAGATCATCGTCGTGGCACTTTGGTAGGACAGTGCTTTTCGTAATGGAAGATCACAAATATTTTTGCTGCAACTCTGCTCTTTGTTTTCAAATCTGTTGGGGTATCTTTTTGGGAGTTTTCTGGATTTCATCATTTGTGATATGTGAATATAGCTCAATATGTACGAAAAATACTCTAGTAAAGTAGGACACGGTGGATATCCAAGCAATTTTCAATTGCTAGACAGTTCGTTACACGATGTTAATATTCAAATTAGTATAAATGAATGTATTCATATGAAATCATTTCTAAATATGAATTTATGAGGAAATAATTGTGGCGGAAATATATAACAAACTAAAATTATTCTATTTTCACAATGAGATTATATTTTTGAAAGCTGTGGTACCTTAATGGTTAGGGTATCGGTTTTCCATTCGGAATGATGGGGTTCGATTCTCAATGCCACCAAAGACCTACCGAGTACATGCGATATACTTGCTCGTTAAATATGTGGAGTCGAAAGTCCTGTGGTCGGTCGTTGAGCAGTTACCACGGGTGCAATGATCTGCAGAAAATTTCTTCCCCTTTCAGATCAATGTCAAAACTGAGGGAGTGGGTTCTCTGGTAGTGCCATCTATCAAAGGATTTAGAAAAGAGTAAAGACGCACTTTCACCTTCGTGGTTCTCTGATTAAAACGAAAGACGCTCTCTATTGACTTAAATT
This sequence comes from Latrodectus elegans, assembly GCA_030067965.1. Taxonomy (NCBI): domain Eukaryota; kingdom Metazoa; phylum Arthropoda; class Arachnida; order Araneae; family Theridiidae; genus Latrodectus; species Latrodectus elegans. The sequence goes on along the minus strand of CM057811.1, from coordinate 66,820,163 downwards.
CGCATTGCCAAGGCAAATCGAGGCCAAGTCTTGGCTTGTCCAAGTGTCATAAGTAACAGCATTTTTGAAAATAGATAATTTAAAATTGTTTTATTAATATTATACAGTTCTAATTATTTATTAAATAATGGAATTATATATTTTCTCTGAAAATAAACATTTTTCTAATCATTAACGTATATATCTTCAAAACAGTTAAAAAAATAAGATTTTAATACAGTAATGATGTACTGTGTGTGGTTTCATAAAGCATTTAATTAAAAATTGGCAAATAAAAAATCAGAGCTAAAAATAATGAATTTTAAACATATTTTACAAGTTTATTAACACATTCCTTCATTTACAAAAAAATTCAGTTAAAAATCGCATTAATTAAGATGCTATAAATCGTGCCGTTGTTTTCAATAGTCAAACAAATTGCAAAATATTAAGAAAAATGTAATGAATGTGAACACGTTTTCCCGGAATTTTCAAATGCTTTTCGCTAAAAAAAATAATAATATATAGTATATAATTATTACTAATTTAGTATATATATATTTATCCTAATTTTCTAAGACTAAGTAACTTCGTGAATTAATAAACACACATTCGCATTATACTAATTATACTAAAATCTAAATAGAAATGCATATTCTCTCTTTTTTTCTATATTTTGACGAATTTTAGGGAAATAAAATTTTAGAAACTAAAAAAGTACAAAAGTTAAAAATAAATTTTTCATTTAAATATATGTCAATCACGTTAAAAATTAACAATGTTTACTAATTTTTGCTTTTGAAAGATTTTTTATAAAAAAAAGTAAATAGGATTTTATTGGCACAATCACATAAACAATAATAAATAAATAACTCGACTGATATTATGAATTTACTTCAAATTAATAAAAACATTCCAACTAATATTATATCTGTGAAAAGGAATACGCTAACAAAAAATGTAAAAGTAATAAAGAGCATAATTATTATTTGCATTTGCTAGTCAAATAAATTCATTAAATGAATTTATTCGACTTTTCAGATTTTTACTTTCAGAAGAAAATGTTTTTTATTTATTGCATAAAACAATATTGATCGATTTGAATTTTATTTTAATTCATATTATTAAGATAAAATTCAAGCATTATTCTTCTAAATTATGCATTAAAAGGCGAATGAACATTAGTAAGAATTGTACATGAAAAACTTGAAAAAGTACATGAAAAAATAATTATGAAAGATAGAAAAATAAAAACAAATGATATATAACTTAAATATATTTGAGACAGTATATCTTTTCACTCAGTGAATGCATATATTGTCTCAAAATATATTTAACTCAACAAGCATAAGAGTCAGTAACAGAACACTAATTTTTGTAATTAATATATTAGTATTTTTGTGCTACATTTAATATGAGTGTTTCCCCACATTTCTATCCACTGAAATTAATATTGTTCAATCTTTTTATACAATTTCTAAGCAGATAGTTTTACTCGAAATTTAAGTAAAAATTAATTTAAAATGCTTTAAAATTCCGCATTTTTATTACATTCTAACCTGATTTTAAATATATGTGAGAAGAAAAAAATTATATTTTATTTTCAGAATATTATTTTATCACAATTCATTTTATTTTTACAAATGCCAAACATAAGGGCTTAAGTCATTAGCTCATGGGCTCTCCAATATATCTTGACTATGTCCTGATATTAAGAAAGTAAGGTACTTTCTTCATATCAAGACATATACAAGATATTAAGAATTATCATTATTTAAATGTTCATAAACCATTGGTTGGAATAAAAAATTTAATTTTAAAAAAGCGTCTTGATTCAATATTAATGAGAAAATACTCTTTGGAAAAGATGACTAAAATAATCAAGCAATTTTTTTTACGTCAAAAACTATTTTGTAAATGGTGATGTCAGAAATTTATGATTATAAAAATATTATATAAAGACAAAATACAACATTATGCAAGACAAATATAAAAACTTTTTTAGTTTGGTAAGTAGTAAAAAACAGAAGATGATAATGGTTTTATGTCATAAATAATTTATAAATTTAATAAAAGTTCTAATACCGAAAAACAAGAGAAATGATCATTCTTTGTTAGAAATGCAAGCCTAAATTGTATTTTATCTGTTCTTTTTGTAATAGGATATTTTAATATAATCAAAAAAGCAAATTTAAAACAGACTTTCGGTCAAATTCTGTCTCATATTTTTTGATGATAAAACATGGTATAGGCTTTTAAAAGTTGATACATTTTCTAATTTTTTTTCAAATTTCTTTAATTACATAAAGTTAACACGATTCACTATTTATAAAAAATGTTTTCAATGGAAATGCCAATAATGGAAAACATTATTGGCATTGTATATCTTGAAAAGTTCTGAAAGGAACATTTTGCTATAAGATAGTTACTTTATACGAAAATAAAATAAGATAATGTATGGTTCACAGAAATAAAGTAATTAACATTAAACATAAAGGAATAAAGTAAATAGAAACTCGATTTCCACCATTATTATGTTTCAAGCGCATTATTCTGAGATAATACCGAAAATTTTCAAAAATTTTTTCCTTGATCGCATGCTTGTTAGGTTGTTATATAATGAAAATATATGACAATGCAAAAAATAATTCAAACTAATCCATTCATTGAACATAATTAACAATTTTATTTAAAGAGTGTGCCGTCTTCATATGTGATATCAAAATGAAAAATAATGATTAATTGTCGATGCTTCTATTTTCAAACTTTTGCTATGAAATTAAAATAACGAGCAAGAAGGCTTAAGTATTCATTTGTAAAAATGTGTGTTTCATAAATATAGGCTACCGTTTTGAAAAAATGACTATATATATAAGTCGCGCGTAATTAAAACTGAATTGTTAAAATTAGATGTCTTATTTGATAAAACAAGCATAATAACTGCCTAGATTAGAATCCAAATATTTAATAAGGAATACTTAAAATATACTAAAACTGAAAGATAGTTATCTGGTTTCAAAAATTAACAAAATTTTAATTGTATTTTAGAAAAAAGAAATTAATTTCCTCAAACATAAAATCCAAAAGCAATTGCATTGAAAGAAAGATTTAATTTGCAAAATATTAGTTAAATTTAAAAACTAAATAATTATTTAATTTTATAATAAGCGCATCATTAAATTTAAAGATAGATGTTCATCTTAAAATAAATTTCAGCTACTTTGAAAATCTTGCGATCTAAATATTTTTTTTTCTTATGTACAAATAATTAAGATTTTCATATCCAAACACATTTTATTCTAAATTATTAACGCGAATGAAAAAATTTGCTTGCAACTTTTCCATCGTAATAAAAATGGAACTTTTGAACAAAAAGATTACTATTCATTAAAACAACCTCAAATAATATAGAGGGAAATAATATTAAACTCAGAAGATAAACTGGAATCTTTAATCGAAATTTATAAAAAAAGTATATCAAATGGAATCGATTTTTTTTTAAACCAATTATTCAATGCAGTAAATTTTTGTAAGATTGTTTTTGAAAATTTTTGAGAGATTAGAATTCAGGGATTGTGAATAATAAATAAGAGTAATGCAACCCCCCCCCTAAAGTACAAATTATATCTTTCAAAAATTTGATAAACTAATAGCATTAGAAATGATATGACCTAGTTATTCCTTTCTTCTGCTATTAAAAGTGGTAAATATTAGAAATAAAATACATGAATTCACTTGTTTTTAAAAAAAATATTTCTTATTTTAAAACGTTTCTTAAATTCAAATTTTTCGAATTTTAATATAAAATACAATGAAACACCTCGGCTCAAAATATCAATCATAATTTGATAACATCCACAGAAATTTCTCATAAATATATTTTTTCAACACAATTTTCACTGTAATTAAAATGTTTCATTCATAGTCATAAGTTGTTAAGTCAAATGTCATCTCAGGGTGTATAATTGTTTCATGAAAGAATAAGTTAAAATTCTTAATGTAACTTGTTAAGATACGAAACTTGTCATCATAATTATATAAAACAGCAAAGTTTTAACTAGGCAATATCATTATCACTATAATATTATAATGAAAGTTAAACGAGCTATAAGTAATTTGCTTACAGATACATTGTTACTAATTATATTAAACCATTTTCAAGTTTTTGACTAGTTTTTTGATCAACAATTAAAATTACAGCATACATATATTTTATATTTAAAATAAGAAAATTTTATTCGATGAAGTAAATATTCATAAAAATAATTATTTTTAATTCAAAATTTCACTAAAATTTTTTAGGTTATTAGCTTGGTATTTATTCATAACCATTACCTCTCGTTTATCTATGCCGAAGGGCAACTAAACAGAAAAATAAAATACTTTAGTTCTTTTTTTTTTTTTAACAAAAGCACTTTAAAATCATATTACAAGCAACACATGATGTTTCTGTAATAAAGAGTTTGCTATTATTAATTTCAGTTGCTCCATCACGAATTTAACGTGAGGTTGTTTAATATGATGATTGCTGAACAACTAGAACAATAGAAAACTGAATGCGAAATGATATGTAAGAGGAAAGATATATATCATAAAACGGCGGATTGTTGCTTCCCCCTAAAGTATCACTTTGAGAAACAAGAATCCACATAGAGGACAACAACATATACGAGGCATCCTAATGGCCATACCAAAGAGATTATTCTAACAGATTATTAATATAATCCCAAAATTTAGATTTTGTTTAACATGTTATGTCAGATAACATTTAATCAAGAAAGCGAAGTAAATTTATCAGTGAAACCTCGAATGAGTTAAAAAAGATCTTTTTTGTGCCATTACTGAATCATAGACAATGGAATCTTTACTGTGACCTTCAACACATCAGTTGAACTAAGATTTTATGGTGGATGACTAAAAAATAACAGCTTGATGGGTCTCCATTTCCATTATCAATTATTATCACTTTAACTATCAATTATTAGTTTAATTATCAGTTTAATAATTACTGATAAGATTTGAATGCGATTATGATTCAACAGTGTCATCGGTCTAAATAGACAAGAACGCATTACACATGCTGGTAGTGATTCTGTAATAATGAGGGATACCTTTACAAGAGAAAGTTTGTGGTACGATTCTAATGCGGAATACATATTATGAAGTAATCGATTATAATTATGAAATAGATATTTTTCACGCCTCTAATTTGCTTTATAATACTTTTGGATACTTTTTAAACAAAAAATTGCTAGTAGGATTTGACAAAGGAGTTAATTCCACAAAACCAACAATCGTATTTTTGTAATACTAAGGAATATCGTTACAGGAGAACATTAGCTTGTAACAGCCTATATAACACTGGGAAATATTTTTATATAAATTTAGTGATAAAACTCAAATGCAGAGTAGTTCATACTAAGTCATTGATTAGAAGTATCACATAAATATCCACCTCGATGGTGATTTTATAATAGTACAGAATATCTTTACAAGAGAAAGTTAGCTGGTAAAATTCAAATGCAAAGCACATCATGCGAAGCTATTGATTGTGCCAGACACTTTGTCCGTGTCGGCGTTCTATAAGTATTATGGAATATAAATAAAACAGTTGGTAAAGTTCAAATGCAGAATAGATCATTCAAAGTTATTGATTATAGTTATCAGTAGCTTAGATTGAAAAACTGAAACTTCATCAAGCGAAAAGAAAGTTGGATCTTTTGAAAGTCATTAATAGTTTTTCGGAAAGTCATTAATAGATTTAACATAATTTTGCATTGACATTTTCTAGAATTACAAAACACATCGCAGTTAAACAATAGTAGACCATGATTTATTTGAGGAGCACCAGAAGGAAGATCTCGGGGTAAGAATGATATTAACCTTCCCAAGTGATTTCTCGCCAAATTTAGCATCCTTTGATTTAATTATCTTGTTGCCAATTCAAGTTTTTGTTATTTTTCAGATTTTTTTTTGTTTCCAGATTTAGTTTTACTTGTGTTTTACATCATTTTTGCGTCCTTTATATGGTTCTTTCAAATGCAAGTGCATTTTAAGGCAACAGCATTTTAAGTTTTCGTTTTACTTTCAATTCGAACTTTTTGTTCTACGTTTGTTGTCATATTCCGTTGTCGCCAGCATCGAAACATCGTAAACTGTTCTTTTTTCCAACTTTTTTTTAATTAAAAAAGTTTCTACTCCTTTTTTTAGCAATACTTTTTTAGATTTTGTATGCTATTATGTGATTTAAAATTTTCTAAAATGCGTATTTTTGAAACTTAGGAAAAATTTCCGCGTTAAAAAACATGCGCTTAACTTGGTGACAAAAAAAAAAAGTCGCAATGGTCACCAATGGGGAGGGGATATCCTACTAATTCCAGGATCTCTTCAGTAGCCAAATATATAATCTTAATTAAGTGCCAATAAAATTTGTTTGATTTAGTCATAAAGGAATAATACACCCCAGAAAAGCCTCTTATTGAGTATTTTATAATTAATGAAAAAAAATTTGAATCCGTGGAACGTCATCTATAGTGATTCGTTTAGTAGCATAAAATAACACCCATTGTTACATAAGTATCTTATAACAAATGTTTTAATTTGTAATTAAAATAATGTAATATGAGTTGGATAAGTTCGATTAAATGGGTGAAAAGTTTCTTCATGCTAGACTACATTTGGCATTACACTTGTTCTTCGATTCCTTAAGATATTATTTTCAATATTCTCAAAGAGCAAATATCAGTTCATGATTTAAGATTCTTTTAGGAAATATTTGTGATAACGCTAATTTTTTTTTGTAGCGATTATGCTAATTTTTTCCAATGGGCATATAATAAATACATAATAGTCATACTTTGGAAATAAATCAAAGTGGAAATATAAAAAATTATGCCTGGAAATTTATCAATGTATTCTTTTTTAAATTTAGGATGATAATTAAAAAATAATTAGCTTCAATTTTTCGAGTTCAAGAGCAATTTGTTAAATGTAATCTCTATTAATATTCTTCTTACTGGATTTTAAAATTAGAAAAAAATGTTTTTTTTTTTGTCATCAAGAATCTGATAAGTATTTATTTTACTGAACTCACGTTAGTCAAGTAGTAGGCCCTTTCTTGAATATATGATTTTCTGAGAAATAGATGTATCAGAATAAAGTTTTACAATTCTCTCTCTGAGAGTTTCTGGATCTTTCAGGGTGTTCTTCAGGGCTCAGTTCTAAGTCCAACCCTGTTTTCACTTTATATATCAGGCATCGAGAAAATCGCCAAGTTACTTTGTAAAATTAGTGCCTTTGCGGATGATATTGTCCTTGGAAAGTCCGATACTGATTTGAGAAGATTGGAGAGAGACACTAATCAAGTCCTTGAAAACATTCGAGATTTTGCAGCGAACCATAAACTGTGTTTTAACCCATCTAAGTTAACGGTAGGCTTTTTTTACCACCAATAAAAAGCTGTATAATTTCCAACCCGACATCTTTATGAATAATCATGTGCTGACAGTAAATAAACAGCCTAAGTACTTGGGATTTGTGTTAGACCCGGAAATTTTTGCTACAAACATATTAATCAACTCGTGCTAAGGGCAAGAAAACGGATTAACATCTTGAGGTTCATCTCTAGTCGAAACTGGGGCTCAGAAGCTGATACTTGACATACTTGATGTCGCATTAATTAGGCCAGTTTTGGAATACGGCATTCCAGTTTATTGTTGTTCTTCCGATACTAATCTCCAGAATCTAGAAAAGGTCAAACTCAGCGCAGCTCGGATCATCACCGATTTAAGAAATTTCTGTCCCAGAACTATAGTACTTTTCGAGGCAAGTCTTCAGCCACTTAGCCTTAAGAGACGCGCATACCTAACCAAATATTACAATAAACTCTGTGCTCTAAGCTCTCATAATCACACCTCAACCTATTTTAGGGGTTGACGTTATAGTCAGGGAATCAAGAGAAATAGCTCCTTCAACTAAATAGCCAAATTGAGCATAGCTACAGATGCCTTGGAACCACATCACTTGAAACAATATCTTGACCCATCGGACGATCTAGAGGGTGTCATTTTCCATCCGGATTTTACGGTTCATGTAAATAAACGATCTGGTACTCCCGACTATCTAAGGCAGATGGCCCTGGAGAGAATTTAAGAAATACCGAGCGATACCATACAGGTTTATACGGATAGCAGTAAAGAAGATATTAAATCGTACTGGCAGCGGAATTTAAATCAGACAGCAATATAATGTTTTAAGGCTAAAAAAGAGAAATCCTGATTATTGCTCGGTGTTTCTTAGTGAGCTTATTGCCATAGAGGAATCCCTAGACTCCATAAAATCAATTCTTCATGGAGCTGAGATTTGGATTTTATCTGATAGTAAAAGGACAAAACAGCATTTGGCCAGAGGGCAACAAGTGAGAGACAGGATTGGGGTTTCAAAACTTCAAATATTAAAACGGATGTCCGTATCGCATCATATTCACCTACAGTGGATCCCTTCCCACGTGGATCTCAAGGGGAATGAGATTACGAACATTTTGGCCAAAGCTGCTGTGGCTGAGGAAGGTGTGCCGACGGTGTACATATCAGGAGATTCACTCAAAGATTAAACACGAGAATAAAACCACTTGGGTTGTCCCTTCTGAGTATCATTGGTAACGCCGTGCGTGTCCAGGTGCTTCCTTGTTTAGTGGTCTTAATAAACAAGAACGAGCGGCTATTGCCCGTTTCAGAAGTGCCCCTCTTGTAACTTGAAATTCATCGAGGGTACGAAGAAATTCAAAATTTGCTTCAAGTGTTTAAATGAACAGGCCTCTCCTGAACATATTCTTCAATGCCTTGGTCTCTCCAGGAGAAATCTGATGGAGAATCCACTTATGGTGCTGGACTTTTTGAAAGTGTACGCGCTCATGGACAGGGTCATGCAACAGGTGGTACGAATAAAGTCTTCAGAATGGAAGGTCCTACTTTTGATCCCAGAAAAATGAAATATGGGTGCTGCATTGATGTTCCTGGTGCATATGTATTTGTCGAGGTGAGTGCTTGAGAGTTTTCTCAATTTACATCTTTACTAAGACTATTCACATGAAAAGTATACTAAAAGATAATACTTAACGCTTACCCTAACCACTTATAAGGGGCCAAAACATTTGTTTGATTAATAGTTACTTACAGTAACAGATTTTTTGCCGAAATTTATACTGTGCATTTTAAAATTTTCAGGATATCAAATTAAAATTAATAAACGTTATGGATTTCAACGAATTAATATACGACACATTCATTGTTACATATAAGCATATTGAAAACATTAAAATAGTTCTTTAAATGAAAGTTTTTAAGTTGATTAAATTATGAAGACATTGTTTATCAGTTAATTTATAGAATCATTATGTAATTAAGTAAAAGTGAATATAATAAATTAAATTTGTCCTTGTTTTTCAGTCTAGCTCAAGAAAACTTCAAAATTTTAAACTATTATTTTTTAGAATCGATCGAATTAAGAGATTTTTATATTTAAAATTCTTCTTACTGTTTTAAATGATGAAATAAAAGTAAAAAAAAATTTTGAAGCATTTAAAAAAAGCAAAAATTTACCTTTCTTTTAAAAATATGAAAAGAGTCATAAAAACTATCTGGTTAAAAAAGCAATATATTGTTGACTGAATAATATTATATATGTATTTGAGATTATTCATATAATTTACTTTATGTTCGTATATAATGTATATGTTCATAAAATTAAATATTTATAGTTTGCTTTTATGTTTTACATAAAACAGCTGCAAAAGTAAAAAAGTTATTCTTTCATAAGAAAAAAATTTGGCTTTTATACAAGTAACAAATATATTGAAATAGTGAAGATTTTGTAAAACATTATGATTACCGGGAAAAGAAGGTTATATGAATTTTCTCTTTAAACAAACTCAAAATTCAGATCAAACAATCGAATAAGGCAAAATACTGTTGTGCAAACTATATTTTGAAATAAGTGCACGCATACTGTTTGATCATTATGAATGATTGAGGCTAAAAATTCTTCAGCAATTTAAACAGAAATGAAAGACTGTTTCTAGGAAACCACTTCGAATAAGAGATTTTAAGCTAAAGCAACCCTAATTTTATTATTTTCTTAATACCATTCCATTTTAGTTACAAAAAAATAAATAATGAAACAAATGCAAAATAATGCATACATACTCCTCATATATATACATTATAAAAGAAGTAGAAACCCCAGAAAACATTTTTATAAATTATAAAAGGGTTTCAACGAAAACAAGACGAATTATTCAGGATACTAAAGAATACTGTCGTACGAGAAAAATTGCGAAACAAATGAGTAAAAGCTAAAAACTTTTCCCTTCTAAATGGGGGAACAGAGAGCAAGCGTAAAAATTTCAAATTTATTTACTGAAAATTCTAAAGAATAAACATTACATTGAACAAATGAATTGTTTCTTATTTCACAAACTAATGAAAAAAATGAGAAAAAGAAATCGGAAAAGAAAGTTTCTCAAAAGAGTATACAAAATAGAGTATACCATGCATGGGGGTTAAAATGTTGAAAAAAGAAATAAAAGTTGTTTTCTTGTAAAAAAAAAATGTTTACAAGAAAAGGGCAATTTATAGATAAAAATTGAAGACAATGATTAAATACAAAAATTAGAAGCATTTACGAAAGATCGAAAAAAAGACGAGAAATGAAAAGAAAGAAAATATATCAGAATACATATATCATTCCAAATGAACGACATTTTTCCCCCATAAGTTTTTAACATGTATTACATTCTATATTCATTAATATAATAGAAAATGTCTTACCCTTTGACTAGAACTAGCAGAAGCCATATTTCACAACAGGCTCAAAAAGCTCTTTCAAAATTATTCTCTAGAACTTAGTCAAAAATGCTAAGATATTCTCATAAAAAACAAGTGTGATGTGATACATGGAATGCATTTATAACACGATGATAACAGAAAAAGTAAATAAACATGGCACGGAACAGTCAGCTGTCGTACTGGGAAAAGAGATAATTCTTATCTTTACAGCATTCATTTGAATACGCGGTAATTGCTTGATCACTAGAAGAAAATTTCAATAAAAGATAAAATACAGCTGAATTTGTCCTTTTACAGCTTTCAGAATTCATTGTTAAGAATCGTTTGCGCATGGAAAACAACTTTAAGATGATTAAGATGAGAAATTTATATATATATATATATATATATATATATATATATATATATATATATATATATATATATATATATATATATATATATATATATTAACTAAACATCTCGATTAATTTACTTCATTGTTAGGATAAAAGTAAGAAACGCGTGCCAGTTATTTGTTATAAATCCTATGATTAAAATAAGATGAGTTAAATTGTTCATTATTATTTTATAAATATTTTAAGATCGCAGCGTCAGATGGCATGGTAAATTCTGTTCAGTAGGATAAACTAAGACAAAAAAGATAATTAAAAATATACAATGATTATTATTTGATAAACTAAAATTCAAAGTGAAAACGATTTTTCAAGTTTAGATCCTGTTTCTCTTCAAATTACATAAATTTTAATTTTGTACATCATCTTTAAAAATGTGCAAAGATTAATTAATCAAAAGAAATTTTTAACTAATCAACTTCGGTTTCAGTATTATTTTATGGAGGGCTACCAGATTTAGACGGTCCTCATTCAGGAAAGAAATAGACCTTAATGATAACCATTATAAAGAAGTAGATTGGATTAGAATCTGAAATTACTTTACAGGAAAATAATTGGATGAAATAATGAATCTTATTAGAATTCAAATAATAAATTATCATATTAGAAAATGAAGATAAATATCTTGAGTGAATTTCTTTTACGGTGTTCAAGCCATCTGATAATTTTTTCAACTGTCTTTTTCCCAACAGCTATTACAAAATCCTCATTTGAATTATTGTTACAAAAAATTTTGTGTGTGCTAATTTTTCAATAAAAACAATATCATTACTAAGTTTACTAACTGCGTATTTGCTAATTGTGTATTTAATTGTCTAAATCATTATCAAGAAATTAATTTATCAGCATTATATATATATTATCGTCGAAACTGGTAGATTAAAATAAATTGAAAAATTGTTAACACTGAAAAATATATAGAAAACACACAGGAGTATTTTCATACTTCATTACTTCAATGATTATAATAAAGTAAATGATAACTAAATATTATTTAATATAATAATTATAAGGGTTACTACAAAAGTATGTCATATCTTTATTAAAATATTGAATTTAAAATTCATATAATTACTTTTTTGGTAATCCTTTTTTATTTCCGAAAGGAATACTTGTAGTGGTTTTGAGATATACAGTGTCTCACAAAAGTGATGGGATAATTATGCTTTACAAAAGGAAACTGTAATAAAATAAATTAAAAGTATATGGACAATTTTTTTTATGAGTGTGTTTCATATTTAAAGTAAGTAGCAATTATTACATAACATATATTTTGTCAAAATATTAAAATATTAATTGAATAAAAGTACAATTGTTTAGAACAGAACAAAAAAAAAAAAAAAAAAAAAAAAAAAAAGCTCACATGAGTGATGGGACACTTACTTTTCCATCAAATATTTATCCAAAAATTTTAATTTTCAAATAGTTTTAATATTTTGTTGGATTTTCTTTTATTTTTAAAACATAATTTAATCTTCTTGGGATGAATTTGACTAATTTTTTTGTGATTTCTGGAGTGATTTTACCCCATTCTTCTTGAATCACCGATTTTATAGTTGTTTAGAAGAAATGATGTGTTTGCGATTTCTAGAGTCCAGTTCTTACCAAATATTCTCAATGGTACTTAAGTCTGGAGATTGTGGTGGTGTTTTTATTATTTCAAAACAGTTATACAGCAGCCAGAGTCTAAGGTTCAAAGCAGTGTGCTTCAGATCATTGTCCTGGTAGAATTTAAAATCGTTATGAAGGTTCAATTTTCGTGCTGAAGATTTCAAATTTTGTTTTAGAAGGTGAATATACTTGTACTGATCCATTTTACTGTCAATAAAAGCAAGATAACCAACTCCAACGGACGACATACACCCCCATACCATAACTCCTCCTCCACCATGTCTTACTGTTGGCACCAAGTTCTGTTTACGAAATTCTCCCTTAGGTTTTCTCCACAACAGATTCTAAACCATCAGGACCAAATATATTAAATTTACTCTCATCAGCAAATATAACTTTATTCCAGTAATCAGAATTTTTATTTATGTTGAATTTTGCGAAAGCCAGCCTGAGTTTTCTATTTTTTTCACTTACGAAGAATTTTTTCCTGGCTACTCTACCGTGATATTCATCACACCGTGTTACTCTTCTAATAGTTTCAGGATTAACAATTACTCCATATAATGTTTGTAAATCAGCAGCAATTTTAGGAGCACTCATTCTTGGATTTTTTTTTATTAATTTGATTTACAATTCGCTTTACTCCATTGGATAGCTTTGCTGGTCGGCCATGTCTTCTTTTATTCTGAATCATATGATTCTTTTTGTATCGTTTAATGATATTGAAAACTATTGAATGACTCAAGTTAACTGTTTCAGCAGTTTCTTTAATAGATTTTCCACTTTCAATATGCAAATTAATAACTAATTTTAGAATCCAGGCGGAGATTCTGTTCGTTTAGCATTCATGGTTGCACTCAGCTAAAAAACACAAAAATTCCAAAACAATCTGGAGAGAAATATTGCAGACGATTTTAAAAATTATTGCCAATTGCTTTCAAGTAAAAATAAAACACCTAAAAATATTCTTATTGCTTATTTCAAACGATATTTTTGTTGCATGTCTAATGATGTCCCATCACTTATGTGAGCTATTTTTTACTCCGTTTTAAACAATTCTATTTTTATTAAATTAATATTTTAATATTTTGACTAAATGTATGTTATGTAATAATTGTTACTAAATTTAAATATGAAATACACTCACAAAAATTGTTACATATATTTTTAATTAATTTTATTACAGTTTCCTTTGGTGAAGAACAAGTGTCCTATCACTTTTGTGAGACACTGCATGTGAACACCTAGTACATAATGTTAAGTATCAAGTGAAGTAAGTATTTAGAAATATGAGCAAAGAAAAATAGAATATTAATTTTTAATGTAGAATTTTTAGTGTATTTTCTGGATTAAATGGGCTTACTCTAAAATGACTTCATTTTTGTAATTATAAATTTAACTACCTTTTCAACAAGTATGATTTGTACACTCAAAGTTTTTTTTCTAATTGGGATTTTCCTTAATCTCCACATTTTATAAGTGGTTTCGATATTATACGTAGGGTATTATTTATTTTTATTTTTCAGTGGACAATTAACAATTCAGGTAATTTCCTATTTGTTTTCTGTTTGATTGCAAAATCATGTAAAAAATTATAAAGCAACAAAAAGTGTTGTTAAAATCATAAATTAATTATATAGACACTATGTTCTCAGAGGTCAACAGACATTCTATATTGTTAGTTCTAAAAGAACCAACTGTATAACAAATGTAATACCAGGTTTTTTTTTTTTTTTTTTGCTTTGATAAAAGTGTTTATTATTCGAATGGTGTACACATAAACTTATGAGAAACTGTTGGCGAAACTTGATTCATTTCTTCTGCAACATGGTGAACAATCCATCTTAGGATTTTGTTTGAATATGTTCAATTAATGATGTTCGAACTCAATCTGAAGATGTTCTCCTTTAATTTGTTACAGCCAGACAAGCACTTTATACTTTATTATTGTGTCATAAAAACAATAATGCGTGCAGTACGAAAACACGTGCTTCACCGTAGGAAGAACAGTACAGAAATATACTATTTCAAATTGTTGTTATAATGACGAAAAAATGCATGCGCTTAAATTACTTCATACACATAGAAAGTCTGCAATAAATCACATAAAACTAATAGACTAAGATTAGATTAAGAGTGAGTCATCCTCAAATCAAAATACTACCACTATAAAATTTCACGGTTGATAAATTTTAAGAAATGCAGTTTTTAAGAATTCATCAAGTTCATACATACTAATTATTGCGTTAAATCATAAATCAAAACTCATCATTTTATATGACATTAAAAATGATTAAAATCCAAGTTAAATTTTACTTATTTTAAACTCAACTCCAGTTTTAAGGATCTTATTAAAACTATTAAATCTCCGTTAGCCATATTCAATAAATATTTTGATTCTTTTAAGTTTTTTTTTTTAATTTTCATTTCGAAAAATCCTAAGCTGAACTAAAAATTTAATTAAGTTAACATTTTTTCATAATATCCAACTTAGTGACATTTTATTTATTGATGCTTAAATTTCTAAACTAATTAATTAATTTTTTTAGCCAGAAAACTGTCAAGGAAATTTTGATCTTAAACTTTTTTAGGGATTGTTTATTTTTGATGTTAACTTTTTTTATTAATTCTAATTAAATTATAAAAAATAACAAAAAATAAAAAAACTGAAAATTCTGTTATTAAGATTTTTTAAAAAATTAAAATTTAGTACTTTTTTGTTTTCGTCAGCGTTCTAGAGTTTTAATTACCACAATGGAATATTCATATTATTTTATTTTTTTACATTTTAATAATTCTAATTCTTTTTTTTATCCTTTTTTGATTTTTATTTCTTAATTTTAGTTTTATAATAAGCTTATTCTCTTTTAACAGTAACATCAACAATAATTTTTTTTTAACTTCAATCCTTAACACTGCTCATCTAACTTAGATTATAATAGATTTCTTTTCTCTAAAAGTTGAATTATAAAAAAGGTAAGTTCATCTCAGTGTCAATCAGTAAATTGATATGTCAATTTTTAATCCTTTTCTAAATTAATTTAAAATACTTTAAATTTCAGTTTATTCCATATCTGCAATTTTTATCAATTGATTGTTTTTTTTTTAAATATTTTATTAAAATAAATATTTAAAATGTATCATCGAAACATTTTGAATATTAAATTTTCTAAAAATTTTTCCCGCTGCCAGAAGCTATAGAATTTGTAATTTTGTTTCTTACGTATTATGTTCTGATTTTTTTATCATTTTTTTGCTTCCGTTCAATTTACGTTAACTTTTCGAACTTTTATTTTTGATTTGTTCAAAGATGTTGGGAACAAGTTATTTACGTTGTTTTTATCCTTAAAAATCTTTGCACCAATAAATTGAAAACAACTTTCCCTTTGTCACATGATAAGATGGAATAAGTTTTTATTCTTTTTCTCAATATATTTCTTAATTTTCCTGTTTTTAGTTTCATACTTCTTACATTTTTTTTGCGTTTTGAATGCTTTTCTTTGTATTGTTTTTTTTTTTTTCAAAAACTATTCTATTTTTAAAAACTCTTTTCTTATTTGTTTTTTTAAAATAATTTTATATTTTATTTTCTTTAAAATTTTTATAAGGTATTTACTTTGTTTATTTGCCTTAAGTATTTATTTAACTTTTAATTTAGTTAAAGTAAAAATTACTATAATACAAGTACTTATAAGTACGTTAACAAAGCATAAATTTTTAAAAAGGAAATATGCTCACAAAATTAATTAAGTTAGCAATAATTTATTTAAGAGAAACAAGTAATAAATTTAATCTTGTTACATGTACTAATTCATGGTCATGTAGTGGGTTAAAAATTTCCTATTTATTTAATTACATCATTTAATAAATATTATAATCTAGGGAGAAATAATAGACGTTCTTTTCACTGTCTTCGATTTGATTATGCAAAGTAATTTCTTCAATTCTTCTTAATATCTTAAAATTTTTTATCGATAAACATGATAGATATTATAATTTTTGGAACTTTTTATGAAGCCGAATTCAAAGTAATCTTACTTTAACTGAATTTATAAATTAAATGTGACTATTGAGGTATTTATATTTTCCACTATGGCAGTATGTGCATGATGATTATTTTTGGTTCGATTCATCCGAAAAGAGTTTTTTTTTATTCTCTTTAAACAAAAATTAATTTAATCTAATTATTAAAATTAAAATACTTTTTTAATTTATCTTTGAAATTAATTCTTAGCTGCAACATTCAAAATCATACAATTTATTTTCATAAAGATAAATTTATTCATATTTATGACATATGTACACACCAACATTTAAATATCACTTACCCTCAAGATCCAAGTCCGTATTTTTAAACTCATTGTCGACAAATTCGAATTTTAAAAAAATGATTAAATTGAGTTTTCACTTGTATAGTATATTACGGATGCATAGTTGGATATTGCAAATAACCTAACAATGACACCAGTAAAAAGAAATTGAAGAAGAACCAAGAGAAAAATATTAACCATCCATACCACGAAATCAAAGAACGAATGATTAACGAGTTTAATTGTATTTTTTCCTACTTTTCTTAAACGGAGCGTGAAAGGATCACACTGTTGAAGGAACAACGAAAACCAGGTTTACCTCATAACGATATCGTCTGTATTTCTTTTTCGAACTCTTCTTTGTTGAATGAAATCACAAAACCGTAAAACGATAATAAAAGTAAGAGAAAGAAAAAAAAAATTCAGATTATTTTCGAATTCATTAAAAATTAGATGATTTTAAAAGGGAGCATAGGTCTCATTTATAATTGTTTAAGAAAAGATCTACTTAAACTTTAGTCAAGAATTTGAACGAGAAAATTATTACTGATAATCTCCTTAGCTTTTATTCACTTAGATATATGTGTGAAATTCTGTCAATCACGAAACATGGTGCAGTTTCTGTCAAAATGATGCCAAATATTTTCATATTGTTCTTAAGTTCGTATTTAAAAAGAATTAAAATGTAAGGTCAATTTTTTAAATAAAATTGAGTGTTGTAAAACACACAGTTAAAACATCAGTGGCGCAACTTATTTGGAAAAATAATCAAAGATAAGTATTTAACTTATTATTTTAACAAAAATTGCTATTTAAATGGAAAAAAAAATAATTTACTGATGGCGAGAACAATTTCTCATTCAGTACTGTAGTAGGTACAGTGAGTGTAAAAAGTATTTTCACAAGAACACTTTTTCACAAGTATATACTTTATGTCGTTTATTACATCATTATGATTTTGTAAAGTACTGTCTTAAGATTTTAATACTTATTAAATAACACATTCACGAATTATTATTAATAGTTTTAATAAGAAATATTAATAAAAATAAATAATTTATATTATGCAATGGATTATTTCACCTTTAATGACTTTTCAAAGTGTAAAAAGGATTTTCACAAATAACTTATTTTATTTGTACCTTATTGAAAATCCTTATAGGAAATAAATTCTAAAAAAATACTTTTTAGAATTTTTTGGTATTTGTCACGTTTATTTTAAAACTCACACACCTTAAATTTTACAAAGAATATAGATATTTAATAATTTTGAATTGAAATTGTTACATATTTACTTGATAGCAGATAAATGAATGTAGTCTACCACAACACAAATAAGTAATGTCGCAGGTTTATACATTTGCAAACTATATTAAAATTAAAATATTTTGCATCGTGTAACGAAATTAGCTTTTGAAATGTTCTATCTTTCAAAAATATGTTACAAAAGCTTTATAAGTTATTAAATATTAAAAAAAAAACAAGTATATAGTAAAATAATCATCGACTCACTTCTGAGAACGCAAAAGATAGTATTTCCATTTTACCTATTTTTTTTTAAAGAAATTTTTGGTATTTGTCACGTGATAACCTTGACCATTGTCGCTAATGTATGCGTGCATTTAAATATAAATATTTGCAGCATGCATGTCACTATATAATGACGAAACACAAATATATATATAATTATGGTATAAAAACAATCGTTTGTTTCACATACAATTCAATACAAACAGCAATTTGCCGAGAAAATTATCTGACAGAGATTTTTCAGTACAATTGAATGAATACTAAAAACATATATGTAAATAAATATGTATATATATATTAGCAATAATATCTACCAATCAGTTTCTAAATAAGATAAAGTTTTCTATTGACTTAAACAATGTGTGCATGCATAATTAAAATTAAAAGTGTGCGATCTGTAGTTTCATATTATTTATTGATCACACATATATAAATATATATTACATTAATTATTAATTATAAATGCATCATAATATACAAATTAAATAAATAATATGTTATATTAATTAAATTACTAATATATTACATCAATTATCTATAATCATATATAATTAATATTAAGAAAATTGTAATTTTATATAAAAAAATAATATTTAGTGATTTTTCGACATTACTGAATGATATTAAATTTTTATTTAATGTTATTTAGTAATTTTGTAAAATCACTAAAATTAAATTCATCTGATGAAATTGATTTAAACATATTTAGGAAAAAAAAAAAACTAAAGGAAAAACATTTAATTAAATGAAATGATTACACATATTTTTAAAGAAGTTAATGAGCATGATAAAGCAATTTTCATAAAAATCAGCAGAAAAAAATATTGTGGTATGCAGTAGCTTTTATGAAACTTGAAAACAATTTTATTGGTATGTAAATTTGATATAGATAAAAAGATGAAATTCCTCAATTAGAATATTTTATGATGAATTGATACATAAATTGAAAATATCTCCATAAAGTATAATTTATTGTCATCGATATACTGCTATCTATTAAAATGTATTTTTAGTCAAAGTATCATAAAACTTATACAGTGGGCAAAAAAAGTCTCCGTACGCAGATACGAATGCAAATCAAAGCTTACTTTGTCACACAAAATTCATAATGATAAAAATGAAAACTTAAAAATGAGTTTATAACTAATATTATTTAATATGTATTCATATTTAAAGGATGATAATACTGACAAAATTAAATAATAAATCTTAAAAACTCAAAACATGCCGTAAATATGGAACAAAAAAGTCTCCGTACGGTGACCTAGCACACGAAAAAGTTTACAAAAATGCAAAATACATTTCACAAAAATACATTTAATGGTCAGTGGGCCCTCCTATGGCCTTCATCACTTCTCTTACACGTTTATGGCATTACAAGTTTTTTTGTTGTTTATATATGGAGAAATATTACATCAAATGATACTAATGGCACTTTTGAGTTCAACTTTGTTTTTATGTCATATTTTTTAAATTGTCGGCTAATTTCTTCCCACAATGTTCAATGAGGTTTAAATCGAGTGACTGAGGAAGGCTAAAATTGTTGTTTACCACTGTAAAGGCACCACTCTTGGGAAATCTTAGAGGTGTGTTTAGGATCATTGTCCTGCTGAAGAATCCAGTTCCAAGAGATAGTTTCTCTGCGCTGGATAACACATTTTGTTTAATAATATCCAGATATCCTTATTGATCCATATTTCCCTCGATGAATTGCAAATTTTCTCCTCAGAAGTACTTATAAACCCCAACACCATAATACCGCCACCACCGTGCTTTACAGTTCCGCATAAATTCTTAGTTAGCTTTTGTTCGTTTTTTTTTCTTCTGACTATAACTCGGCTATATGATCCATGAATGTTAAATTTTGATTTATTGCTAAATAGAATGGATTCCCAAAAAGATAATGGCTTGCTTATATGCTTCTTTGCAAACTCGAATCTCTTTTTCCTGTTGTACAAACTTACATAGGGTTTCTTCCGGACCGCACGTCCATGATAATCGCTTTTTTTAATGACATTTCTCACGGTTTGAGTTGAGACTTTAATGTTGTAACTAACCATTAAATCAGCTGCCAACTGCGGTGCACTGATTCGTGGATTTTCTTGAATTTGGCGTAAAATGTTTATTTTATGCACGCGAATTAATTTTAGCAACCACCCGGATTGAGCTCCATCCTCAAATGAATGAAGTTCACGATATCTTTCAATGATATATTGCACAGTAGATTTCGATTTTTTAATCATTTATAATCCTTTTCATGGATAATCCATCTTTTCGCAATTTAATCACCAATTCCCGAATAGCTGTGGGAACTTCCATTTTGAGACGATCAATAACAAACTTGAACTCTAGAACCGTCGATATGTTGTTTTATTATCAGTGAGTAACCTTCTAACGTCAAAGATTTATTGAGGGCCTGTTTTAAACACGTCAAAAAGAATTTGCGTAACGCGTACGGAAACTTTTTTTTGCTTTTCAGTTTACCTTAGATATTGCCAACAATATGCTTTTTTCGTTTTGTAAAAATGAAAGTTTATAAAAATCCCTTTCTATAGACTTAAACTAAACACATATGGACAGTATTTAAGGGGAAAATGCAATATTCTACAAATTATGCTCATTTATTCTTAAATTTAGCGACCGTACGGAAACTTTTTAACCCACTGTATACATATATTTTTAACCATTAGTTAAAACCATTCAACAATATTTACATACATATTATATATAATAGATATATTAATATAAATATCAATATATAATTTTTTGAATAATATTTATATGTCATAAAAATAAAAAATAAAAATTATCGAAATATGTAGCTGAAAAAAAAAAAAAAAAAAAAAAAAAAACAGCAACAAGAGAAATGTTGAAATATTTAACGATAGTAAAATCAAATACATTTTTTATAGTTTAAAGCGTTCAATGAAGCAGCATATTATATTTTTAAACAATTAATATTAAATTAAATATTTATAGTTTAAAGCGCATCGGAAATCAGAAGTAACCTTTATATATAAATCTGAATTCAAAATAAAGATGAATATAAAAAAGGATATAATGGTTGGAATTGTGATTATTTCAAACTTGAACAGTCTAGTCTAAAAAAAAAATGTTTGGTAACAACCAGTACAAGAATGATGCGATTGATGACTAACATATCCCAGTAGCCACTCTTGGGGTCGAGATAGACTGGAAAATGATTAAAATTTAGAGTTGTTTACTGACATGACAGGTTGGTGAATGACACCAGACATGTTTTGTATTACATAAAAAAAAGCATTCGAAATATCTTATAAATTTGTTAGGAAACAATCATACTATGGACTAGGCAGTTTGATGGTATGGCTTAGAATAAAGTGAAATTAGGAGATTATTTTTTTCTGGTGTGAAACATTTTTTTCCAAATTCATATCGATATTTTTTTTGCATTCTTGCTAAATAAATGTAGTATTTGAAAAGAATATACGCCATATAAAACAACTTACATCATTTTCAAACAATTGTTTCTCATAAACACATGCAGTAAATGTGTTACTATAACACATTTGTTGCTCTGACGCATCTTTCATGCTCTTACGACCCCATTCCAAAAAATTACAATAAATAAAATAAAAGTATGCCTTTTTTGGCGTCTTTTCCTCCTTACATTGTGTTTTTTTATAAATGAACTATTTATTTTATGCCAAACATGGAAGGCGTATAACAGTTTTATAACTGTTTGCTATGCATACATATATGTATAAATAATAATTTAAGCAAAAATGAAATAAACGTTGCTGAAGTAAGAGAAGCTTTAATTTCTCATGCTTAAGCGAATAAATTTAATTATTATCAGAAAATTTACAAAAATATTTAAAAAATTTTTTTAGAGAGGTAAAACATTAAAAAATGACGATGCATTACAGATTCTTTTATTCATGTTGTGAGTTTAAAAGTTTTTGTTTAAATTTTTAAAATATTTCTTCTTTACATAAAAAAATATTTCTTCTTTAAATTCAATAAAAATATCTTCTTTGTTGTTACTAATGACATTTGGACAAGCCAAGCTCGCTATGCCTTATCTACGCGAATTTAAGTCAATTGGGAGCGTCTTTCGTTTAATCACAGCACCATAAAGGGGAAAGTACAACTTTTGCTCTTCAAATCCTCCGATAGATGACAGCACCAGAGGATTTAATCATTCAATTTTGGCATTGATCAGTAGGGGGAGTAAATTTCTCCAGACCATTGCACACATGATAACTGCTCAACGACCAACCACAGGACTTTCGATTCCACAGATTTAGCGAGGAAGTATATTGCATGTACTCAGTGGGTCTTTGGTGGCATTGGAAATCGAACCCCACCCTTCCGGAAATCGAACCCCACCTTTCCCACCATGGAAAGCCGATACTCTAACCACTAGGCTACCACGGCCCTTATTTCTCCTTTAAATTTTACGTATATTATCTTAATAGGCTGGAAAGATTGTAATTAAGGATAGATTCATAAAATTGTAATTTAAATTTAAAATAATTTATTTTTTGAACATGACAAACTAATTAGCACTGGAAGGAGTGTAGTTAATATAAATAGTTTATGACTGTTTACAATTATAGATTTATTTGTTCTAATTACATTTCATACCTGTGCAATATTTTGAATAAAAGTATAGGTATGTTTGCTTATTAAAGTACTATTAATCACCAGTTCTCTGAAGTAAATTAAATTTATGCAAATAATTAATATTAGATAAAAGTACTATATGAAAAGTATTAAATAAAATTGTTGGATTTTATTTAAAAAATCGCATTTGTTTTTATATTTTAAAATAGTTATTTGTATATAAAAATAATTGCATTTAAAACTCTGGCTCTTAATTTTCGCAATTAAAATATACGTTGATGTGTGATTAGTTTATAAATTTCTTTATAAAAAAAATCTATTAAGCTAAAACATTTTTGATAATCTACTGAATTGTTCAAATTGCCTGTTGCCAAATAATGTTAAAAATATGAGGCATTCTCCTAAGACTGCATTATCTTTTAACCATTAAAACTGCCTTCTCTTTTATTGCTTTTGTCAAACAATTACTATTCTGTCGGATTGTTGAAATTGCGTGTGCTTCCTTGTTCCTTCAGTCAAACACGTTTACTATTTTGCCTTCTATTTGAAGTTAACAGATGAAATTGTATAATTTCTTATTCCTATAATCTAAAAGATTTGCAACTCTATTCCGGTTTGTTGGAGATGAATGTTTTCTTATTCGCAATTTCGCAAAAAATTTGTATAATATTTAACTTACATAATCTGAACAAATTTCTCTTAACACCACCAAAAAATGATATAAATAATGTTCATTTTAAAAACAATATATACTATTTTATCAGTATTTTCAACTTCTTGTTTTATTGAATAAATCAATTTGGAAAATGAAATATCCATTTAATGTGATTCCCATAAAAATTAAAAAATTTTTTTGCATGCAGATTTTTTTTAAAACATATATGCATCAATTATAAGAATATAATGCATACGCATAAAAATATTTGCTTATGCAAATAATTTAGAAAGAAAATGAGACAAAACACACATACAACGCAAGAAGAAATAGTTTAATGAGATGCAGCAAAATCTGAGAATTTAGATGCTGATTAAATTGCCTAATGTTTATAAATCTTACATCATTGCAAAATTTTCTCAAAACTTTTTATATTTTTTATATTAATTATTGTGGCGATTGTCAGAAATCATATAAATATTATAAATTAAGAAATAAATAGAGAAGTATTGGTAAACATGTCAAATGTAATAAAACATACAAAGTTTATGTATTTTTCGTAAAAAATGAAACAGTAAAAATTAACGATTTGTTAATATATAGTGGATAAGCATTATTAATATTTGGTAATTCTATTGTGAATCACACATGTATATGCAAGATTATTGTTAGATTTTTACAAATAAAAGTTATTTATTTATTTTACTAATGGAACTTTCATTTGATTAAATTTTGTAATTAATTATAGTTGATAATTTTGTAAGAAATTAATTCTTTATAGCATATGATATAAGATTTTATGGAACATATCTAAATTATTAACTTTTTTAAATAGTTTTAATCGACTACTTTTTCTTACATAGACATACAGAAATCATTAGGAATCATAATGATAGAAGTAAGCATAGACGGATTTTTAAAAAATAACGGCAAGGGTGACTAACCCTTCGCCACAACAAGACCGAAAACTGCTACTTATTTGTCGTTATCGAGCGAGCATCTGTGAACCAAATCACGAAGGGGAGTAGCATTACCCACGCCATACCCCCACTCACCCATTTATAGGGTGGGCCACATTAATACATCATATCAGAAGAAAGAACAGAGAAACACAGAGAGAAAGTAACATTCATGTCCAAACTGGGATTCAAAAGTAGGACCCACAGCCCAAGAGTCAGGAACGCTAACCACTCACCTAAACATAATAAATGCAAATAAAAGTACGAGAAAATAAGAAAAAGCTCTATAAAACAATTTATCATGCAACAGAAATGCGAAATTATACGTAAAAATGTATTCAAAATTCATCTGGCTTAAGAAATACATCATGGCATCAATGCCACGGGGATTGATAATTATTTTTAAAATTATTTAGATTTTAGCAGATTATAGCTAGAGTGGAGGATCGTGACCATATCAGAATTTGTTGGGATATCGTAAGCAAAGTTTTAACTAACACTTTCACAAAAATAATCAGTAGAACTTATGTTTCTTTAATCTAGGGAATATATGATGGGACATTCAAGCTCAATCTAACGTCATCCAGAAATTCAAAACAAATGGTAAAGAATTTTCATAGCACCAAATTAAAACCTCATAAGACACCCAACAATGTAACAACAAAATTAAGCAATTCCGAAGAAGAATCTCTTGAAAGAAGACACAATACTTGACAAGGAGGTAAGGCACCAACCAAGACTACTCATTCAATCACAATTCTCACATTTACGTTACTCTACCAGCAATGTTCTATACCACCTTGTCGTTTTAAGCATTTGCTGTTTGTTGCTTACGTATTAAAAGGTTGCTATAACAGAATTGGTAGAAATACGAAACGTCTGTACTTTGTTGAAGAAATTACTCTATTAATGCAACGGATTATGGGTAATTAATAGCTACAGGTATTGAATTACTTGAAGATGTGAGATCAAATTATGCATCATATACCAAAGAGGTGATCTTGTAGAAAGGACCTTATACTTATACCGAAGCTTTTATCATACTTATTTTTGTCTTATTTGTACCGAAATAATTAATAAGTGCCTCAATTAAATAACTTTCTTGGTACCTCAATTGCAATTCCGCGATTTTTTTTTATTTATCTAAATTAAAAATGCAAATTAAATCCGCTAGTTCAATGTTCATAAAATGATTCATGTTCAATAAATGCAGTCGGCAACCCATAAACTAATATATTTTAACTATGGAAATTTCAGTATGGCGCTACCTATTCGTTTTCGCTTATTTTGTTAAGTATATATAACTTAACTACATTTTGTTAATCTGAATGAAGTTTCGGAACAACCTTAATTAATATATCTGCCTCTGTGTACATGTATGATATACATATATATATATATATTTAAAAGTTGTGCAAACTTTAAAAATTAATTAAAAAATAGCAAATGATATTAAAAAATGTGGTTTACACCAATGGCATCAAAAAGAGGGCGGAATTTTTATCAACAAAAAATTAATTCAAAATATGGCCGATAGGCAGCGCTGCGGCGCATACACGAAACTGATTTATGCAAATCAGGTTGACAATAAAACACCAGAATGGACATGGACTCTTCATTTGATGCCGGCCCCTCAGTAAAAGCATTTTTTTTTTTTTGCGAACATTTGGCGAAGACCGAGTGATAAGTCGAGGCAGTAAGATCAAATGGCTCCCATGATCACCAGATTTGGCTCCTGTGGATTTTTGGCTGTGGGGTTATTTAAAATCCCTGGTGTACCGGTGCGCCCATTCCACACTGGCGAAACTTAAAGAAGCCATTCAGCAGATCGTGTATGGGATTCCTCCAGACATGCTGTACTCAGCTGTCACAGGTGTTGAGACTCGCTTTACTTGCCTCATACAATCTGGTGGAGGTCATATTAAACAATTTCAGCTTAAATAAATCTTTGAAAATCCAGAATTGTATTAGTATTATGTTAATTTGCTTAAAACATTCATCATCAGCACCACCTATTGGTCATTTTTTAACTAATATTTTTTGTTCTTAAAAAAAATCCGCTTTTTTTGTGATGCCATTACTGCAAACCATACTTTTTTTAACATCATTTGTTCTTTTTAAATTAAGTTTTAAAATTTGCACGAATTTATGGCACACCCTGTATATGTATATATATATATATATATGTATGTGTGTACATATATATATATATATATATATATATATGTATGTGTGTACATATATATATATATATATATATATTGAAATATTTTACCTCAAATAAACAATGTTCTGATGAATAACGCAAAACATGGTTCTTGCTTAAGAGAATTGGTTAAGTGTCATGGCATTTTCATTGCGTTTGCTTATCATTGTAATGCCGCAGCTGAAATATCTATTTCTTCTTTTACACAAGGATTTTGCTCCTCATTTCTATTTCGTAAGTTTAGAGAATGTTTGATGCATTAAATAACAATAAATAATTTACTGTGCAAACGCGATAAATGTAAAATAATTTTGTGACCTTTTGTAAAGACCTATAAGCCAATATAATATGTGCGCGTGTCAAAATAAATTATAATTCATTTTTATTTATATTTGAAAATTGTAGAAGGAATTACGATCATAACTATTTTCTATTATCTATAAAATCACCGATTATTTTACAAAATTTTACAAGAAAATTGAATATTTTAAGAGTTATTTCTTTATATGATCTCATTATGCACATTTACATATGCATATAACAAAATTTAATTAATTATAGATGAAATATAACCATTATATTATTGGTAAACCTGCATATTTTTTGAAAATCATAAAAATGAAAAAAAAAATCCTGTTTTTAAAATCATAAATGCAATTTTCGTCAACTAAATTAATTATGATTGCTCATAAATTGCCAGCCTTTTGCATATAATTTATTGCCATATTTCGATGGAAACCATTAAAATAATTATTTTACAAATACCTATTTTTTACTATACTTTAAACTCGCTTAAAAACGCATTGAAAAAGATATAACTAATATAAAAATTTAAACAATCAGAAAATAGCAAGAAGCCTAAACATGAACACTTAGATGTTCTTTTCAGTAATTTATTGTTTTATAATCAAAAAAATCATTTTCTTTGAATTCTTTTTCTATTTAGGATATATTACAGTAATTGCTGTAGATTTTGATCTAGTACTGGAAATACGTCAATTACTTATAAAAATTGAGCGAAATTCAGAAAATCATTGCATACTTTACGAGATAAATAATGATAAAGTTTATGTATAAAATCAGATATTATAAATAAAAAAATTAAATATAAGTGTATAAATATAACTATATATAACTTTATAAATATAACTATACTTAACTTCATAAATATAACTTTATGTACAGTATCGCTACACCACAGTTTTTATTTATATTTAATAGATTTAAATTGAACAATGAAATAATGTTTGTTTTATAAAACAAAAATATCAAACAATTTAGAGAGAGAAAGCTATTACATTCTCTTCGAATATCTTAGATTAAATATTCTTCAATGGCAACTTAAAGTAGATATGTGTTTATGTATATCATTAGTTAGGTACTGTATATGCTGTGATATTATACATCAGTTTATATAAAATATTACTACAACAAATATAAAGATCAGTTATTAGCTATACTTGATATAGATTTAAATCGAGTCATAAAAAATCAATTTGTTATTACATTAAAATTTGCAAACAATTTAAAAAAAATGTTAAATACTCTTCTAGAAAAATAATGAGAAGTAAATTATTTTAAAAATCATTCGTAAAGAATAATATTTATAATTTGCACAATGCCATTACCAAGGAAATATTTATAGAAGTATGATAACAGATAGAAATCGAGATAATTGAAAATAATAATAATTTTTTTTAAAAAAAATTGCCCTTAAAAATTAAATAAAAGTAAATTAGCAATGAATAAAAGTACCTTCATATTAAGAATTTTAAAATTGATGTTATCACAAAGTTTCTCTGGAAGCGGAAGTCACTTGAAGCATTGAAATTGCAAACAGAAAATTTTTAACACTTGTATTCAATATCTCCGGTATGAAAAATGTAGGTTATAGTCGTCATCAAATCATTTCTGCAAGAAAACAGTTTCTCATTTTTCTGTTCGGATGTTCGGCCAGAAATCAAAACCTGTTCTTAAACAGAACATCAAGAGGCAACGATGATTATGCAGATATGAATTGTCACGTTTTTTGTGTAAAGATTATGACATACATTAAACACTGTTTACCCACAGAATAATTTGTTTTGTCTTCTCAGTATAAAAAGTAATCAGTTATAATACCGAATGTATTATTATAAAAGAATGCTAAATCAATATCATTACTTTCCAGTGAAATTGCGTAAATTAATTTATCAGTATATTTCAGTTTTCAGTTGAAAAATGTATTATCAAGAAACCATTTGCTTATTTGTGAAAAAAAATAATTATAGTTTGCTTTTTTTTATTTGGTTATTTGATATTGAAGCAATTTATTACGTTGTGAAATTATACTAAGATGGATTTCATAGGAAAAGTGGAATAAATTTAACTTAATATAAAATTTTATATTCAAATGAATAACTATAAATTTCTGGTAATATCGCTTATGATTTTTTCAATTTAACGATGATGGTAATTTATTTATATATGTTAACTTTAGACAACTTTAAAATCATTAAATGTGTCTGCTATAAGTAGATTATTATCAAATTAAAATATTAATATTATTTTGTATAAAAAACATTAAATATTATGTGTGAAATATATAAAACAAATGTATCTTTTGTTAATAGATATTAAATACAAAGCACTTTTCAATCAAATAGTTTAATAAAGTTAGGCTTTAAGTATAATGTTAAAAAGATTCTGTGATCGTCCTAAGATTTAAATTTATCATTTAATTTTATGAAGGAATTTTTAATTAAAATAAATATAAAATTCAGGCATGAATAGAGTGTAGTAATTATTTAGAAATTAATTTCAAAATAATAAAGCTAAATCATTATTAATATTATTTTAATGAATTCTATGAATATTTTTTTTTTTTTTATTGTAATATATTCAGTGATTCCAGAAAAATATTGCCAAATTTAGATATTTTCTTGCTATAAGAGTTATAAAAGATTAATCGAATAATTAAAAATCAACAGTTCTAAATTCGATATAATAAAAAAATTAAGCTCTATTATTCCACGAAATTAAAAAATAACAACATAAAGTATGAATAACTGTAGCATATTTCATAAAAAATGTAATTTTTATTAGATTTTTATGCATTTTAATCTTCTTATTTGCTACTATATAGCCATAAAATAAAAAAAAATGGGTTTTAAAACTTAGTTCCAACAAAGGGAAGGATATCTTTCTTTATTGACATATGTTCAAACAATGCAATTGGGAAAATAATTTCTCAGCATATTTTACCTTGACTCTAAAGAGATTATTTCAGGCATTTCAGCTGTCGATGTAACCATATCGATTACCGAGATGATTACAAACCAATGCTTGAACAGCTTCATTTTCTGTCTTCAGCAAGTAAAAGAATATCATTCTAAGCTTCTACATGTTAACTTCAGACAGATATGCAGTCTTGACTGCTGATTAATTACTCAGATAAAGAAAAAGATAACATAATTCTATATTTTAAAGAAAAAATATAATTTTATTTTAAATCAAACGATAATTTAATAGATTTGAAGAAAGTGTTAATTAGGTATAATGTATCTCGTTGAATGACACCTGGCAACTGTCAAAGAATTTCTTATTTCGAGAAAGGAAGGAATATAATCTAATACTTAAAACAGAGAAGAATTTTTAAACGTCATGCGCACAGTGATTGATGAGTAATTGCTTTCAAATCTTCACTTTTGTTGTTAATGACTTATTAGCTCACTTTACTTCACACACATTTACCAATAAATTGTTAACTATTGTTGCCCACTTACACTTCGGTAAATGAAGTAAACATACTACATTTTATTACGTATAGATATAGTTATGAACATGAATTATACTACCTATTAGTAAATAATAATAAAATTATTATAATATATTATTATAATATTATATTATATATATATATATATATATATAATATTTATATACATTATATTATTATTAATATTATAATATAAAGTAATATTATTATAATATTGTATTATTAATAATTAAAATAGCTATACTATTAAATAAATAAAATATAATTTAAATAATTAATAATTGATAAAATTTTGGTGGGATATAAATATAGTAGTTAGTTTAAGTAAAAAATATATAACATTAAAACCACAATAAGCAAAGGAAAATTTACTGTTTAATGTTTAAATTTTTTCTTACAGAAGTAAAGAATTGAACTTGTTTTATATATTGTCTGAAATTACTATACTAAAAATTCTAAATTTAAATATTTCTATAAATAGTAGTTTCGATACAGAGAATTTTATCTATACATACACTACTGGCCATTAAAATTGCTACACCTAGAAGGCGACATGCTACAGACGTGAAATTTATACGAAAGGAAGAAGGTGCTGTGATATGCAAATGATTAGCTTTTCAGCGCATTCAGACAAAGCAGGCGCCAGTAGCGACACCTACATTGTGTTTAAATGAGGAAATTGTTCAGCCGGTTCCTCATACACAAATTGCATTTGAACGTTGTTGCCTGGTGAAAAGTTGTTGTGATGCCACGTGTAAGAAGGAGAAATACGTACCAGCACGTTCCTGACTTTGATAAAGGTCGAATTGTAGCGTACCGGGATTGCGGTTTATCTTATCGCAGTATTGCTGCTCGCGTCGGTCGAGATCCAATGACTGTTAGCAGAATATGGAATCGATGGGTTCAGGACGGTAATACGGAACGCCATGCGGGATCTCAACGGCCACCTATCACTAGCAGCCGAGAAGACAGGCATATTATCCGCATGGTCGTAATGGATCGTGCAACCACGTCACGAGCCGTGAGTCAAGAAACGGGTCGTTTTGGAGACAACAAGTGTCTGCACGAACAGTTCGACGACGTTTGCAGCAGCATGGACTCTCAGCTCGGGGACCATGGCTGCGGCTTTCCTTGACGCAGCGTCATAGGCAAGAGCGTCTTCAATGGTATGATCAACGATGAACCTGGGCAAACGAATGGCGAGACGTCATCTTTTCAGATGAATCCAGGTTCTGTGTACAGCATCATGATGGCCGCATCCGTGTTTGGCGGCATCGTGGTGAACGCACACTGGCAGCGTGCATTCGTCATCGTCATACTGGCTCATCACCTGGCGTGATGGTATGGAGTGCCATTGGATACACGTCTCGGTTCACCTCTTGTTCGCATTGACGGTGCTTTGAACAGTGCACGTTATATTTCTGGTGTGTTACGACCCATGGCTCTACCCTTTATTCGAGCCCTGTGAAACCCTACGTTTCAGCAGGATAATGCCCGACAACATGTTGCGGGTATTGTACGGACCTTCCTTGATACGGAACATATTCGGCTGTTGCCCTGGCCGGCATGTTCTCCAGATCTTTTCCCAATAGAAAACGTCTGGTCAATGGTTGCCGAGCGACTGGCCCGTCACCAAACGCCAGTCACTACGGTTGATGAACTGTGGCATCGTGTTGAAGCTGCATGGGCATCTGTACCTGTACATGCAATCCAATCTCTGTTTGACTCAATGCCCAGGCGTATAACTGCTGTTATTACTGCCAGATGTGGTTGTTCTGGGTACTGATTTCTCAGGATCTATCCAGCCAAATGTTTTGAAAATTTAATCACTTGTTATTCCTAGTATAATATATGTGTCAAATAAATATCATTTTGTTATCTGCATTTCTTCCTGGTGTAGCAATTTTAATAGTCAGCAGTGTAGAATTGGTTAAAATGACAATATCTGCAAAATCTCAATAAATCATAGAACTGTGATTTGTTTAGGAAGTGAGAAACTGTATGTGGAATTCAAACATCAATTCTTTTGAAAAAAAATCGTGTATGAGCAACATTATTCAATAGTTTTATTAATTATTTTTATTAATATAATTATTTTTATTAATATATACCAATTATCAAATCACTAAAAATGTGCACAAAATACATCCTAGTACTTTTCCTTTTTACCCCTATACCATAATAGCCATAACGAGAAAGAAAAAATCGTAAATACCGTCGTAAATATTCCAATTTCATCGTTTATTGGTTAAAAAAAAGCTTACATTTTTAGAAACTACTAAAAATAATATAAAAAATTTATTTATTTTTTATAAATTAATTAACTATTATTTATTGACAAAACTTATTTAAGCGCCAATGTTTACTTCTGGTGGAAACTGCTTTACTATTTTATCGATGCATACATATAACGCAATAGTACCTTTTTTACAATGAAACAAAATTAAATATTGCTGAATTTAGAATTATTTACCTTTGGCGACTTGTGATCGTAATGCTTCTTTTAACGGGCAAAATTATCAATAAGCTATATTTTGCATTAATTTGATTAAGCTTTGTTCATCACTCTACAGTACATTTTTTCACTAAGAAATTAATCGATTGGAATATATTTAATTAAAAAAATAAAGTTATGAACCACATTAAAATCCTCATATCTACGTTTTATTCTTTTTGCATCTCCATAACATGTTGGTTCTTCAGGATCTAAAGAGGGCATGTAGCGGAAAATTACACACTTGTTAAACATCTTCTCCATCTTCAAGAGGGTAAGATTTAAAATTCTGTTTCACACAAATGCCTATCATCTACAAAAATATTCTCCTGTCTAGAAAGCAATTTCAAAACAATGCCTGATTAATACACAGTATCTTGCAAAGCCCATTATAGAATATACTCAGAATAGTTCTCGAGCCATTTCACTTAACCATAATGTTAAGCCTCAGTACTTTCTAGTCCCATTAATACATTATCGGGCCTACCAAATGTTTTTTTTTTACCACACAAAGCTTTTTTCTGAAGTCACCAATGGCACTGACTCCCCAGATTTATTAAAACAGTTGGCTTTGGAGGTCATAAATAATATTCTACCTAACGATCTCTATATTTATACGGATGGCAGTGATGATGATAGTCACCACGCACGCAGTGGAGGTTTTCATAAATACCCGGATGGATCTAGTGATACAAAGTTTTGCGGAAACCCAGATTACTGTTCGGTATTTCCCAGCGAACTTTTGGCTATCCAGACTGGTCTGGACTCAAGCAAGGATAACGCCTCTTTTAACAGTATATGGATTCTCACTGACAGCAAAATATGGATTCTCACTGGAGCACTCACAATAGCTCCATCCAGTACTTGAGCAATTGGGCTAACGTAACAGACCATTCTGGGACCCATATTTTCGTATGTTATTTGATCTCTCAGTCTCCCAATATATTCACTTCCAGGGGGTCCCCTTTCATGTAAGTTTGTTCGGAAATGAGCGAGCTGCCGAAGGAGGGCTCTTCCTCTACTGCTTCTCCAGATCTGGATCTTACTTACTCAGAACTATACTCTGCTTGTAAAAATGCTATTTCAAATACTTCGCAGCATTCCCCTGTTCATGCTTGGTACTGCCGTAGGCAGCCAGGGGCAGC
The DNA here is from genome assembly GCA_030067965.1 of Latrodectus elegans. Lineage (NCBI taxonomy): Eukaryota > Metazoa > Arthropoda > Arachnida > Araneae > Theridiidae > Latrodectus > Latrodectus elegans. The sequence goes on along the minus strand of CM057811.1, from coordinate 66,785,670 downwards.
CATTAACTTTGTGGGCGCCAGAGCTGACCAGACTGCGATCAGTAGATTTATTAGTGAACACATCAATTGACCATCGTATTAAGAACGTACCATCATTTTCCTATCTGTAAAAAGTGTAACTCCAACGAGGCTAGTACTCAACACTTACTTGAGTGCACTCAATTCTCGATGGAGGAGCTCCTTTGAGACCCCATCCTTTTTCTTAATTTTTTGAGAGTGTATGGGCTCATGGATCTGGTGTAGCTCAGCTATTCTGGATGGGATTTGTAACAAAAACAACTCAGAAAAAGCTTTCCAAATATAGCGATTTCTTGCACTCAATTCACAGAAGAAAGTATTAGAAAAATTCCCTATCAACCACCTTAATGGATCCCCAAATGCAAAGTAAACGTGCTATATTTCATGGTTCCATGGGAATTGGATCAAATTTCTATATAAGTTTCAATTATCACATTTTTCAACTTATCTTGATGTTATCATATTAAATCTATTTTCATAAAAATTATATTATTCATAAAAATTAAAATTGCACGTGATCAAGATATATATATATATATATATATATATATATATATATATATATATATATATATATATATATATATATATATATATATATATATATATATAACCAACACTTTAATCACTTTACATAAATCAACTCATTCATTTTTAAATTTAAATTAAGAAGAAAAAAATGCCATTGAATTAAATTTCAGCCCACAATGCAGTTTATGAATAGGACTAGAAATAAGAAATAGTTATATTTCTTAAACAGACCAGTTTATGGTAAAACACAAATTAAGGAACCCCTATAAAGTATTGCATACTGTTATAATAAATTCCTCTAAGCGTTCATAGTTAGAATTTGATCAATTTTTGGATTATATATAAATATATATATATAATAAAAACTAATGTTGTTACCACAATACAAAAATAAAACACTTTCTTCCCAGATCATCAGACATTTAAAGGTATATTTATACAAACAAGTATTTTTATATACAAATATTGTTTCATTGAAGAAATTTACTTCAACAAAACAGTATTTCAATATATTTACCACAAATAAACTGCATTCTATTGAATTTTGCCTCACTTATACAGCATTCTACTGAATTTTATCTGGTACTGAATTTTACAGCAGAAAAACAACATTGTACTTGATTTTGTCCAAGTAAACTGCGTTGTACTATATTTTACCACAATTAGAAGACATCGTATTGAATTTTAACACAAACGAACTATATTTAACTACATTTTATAGCAATTAAAATATACTATACTGAATCTTACCGCAACGGAATAGCATTCAAATGAATTATAGAGCAGCTAAATTGAATTGCATCGAATTTATTCCGAAATTTAAAATGAAGAAAAAAAATTAATTCAATACTATGGTAAAATAAAAAAGAACCTCATAAACGGAATTTAAATTAAGAAAAATTTAAAATTAATTAATAAATGTAAGTATTAAAAATGAATATTTTCTATGGATATATTCTTTTATACTATGGCCTTTATTTGTAATAGATATAAATGAAATAATCAAAGAAAAGTATAAATTATTTTGAACAGTTTTAAATATATTTTTATCGAAATTATAAAGCAAAAAAAGTCCAATTTTTAATGTAGGAGATACAGTTTTATAAGATTAATACCAGAGTCGTCTATTGATGTTCGATATACTGTTGAAATCAATTTTAATTTAATTCTATAATTTTCATCATTTGGCGCTCCAAAGTCATACATTTCCGAATTCCCCATTTATTCTTTATTCCAGGGATTCGATTTTCTATAAGACATTTAGGACTTCCCAATTGCAAAATAAAATAAATAATGCATTTTTAAGGCTTTAGATTAAAGTAAACCAAACAAAGTTCTGTTAAAGTGAATGAAAACTGTGAATAATTTGCGTAGAAATAACAAGTGAAACAAAAATAATTTTTCTTTAAGCATTTTCTATCGTGTTGTTGCTGAATAAGAGACATGTTAGAAATACAAACTGTTGTAAAGGATTTAGTGAAATCACTTCGACAGAGGATACTTAATCTTACTTTTCTATAAAAAAGATAAATAAATAAAAATAAATAAAATATACTAAGAACAAATATAGGGTAAAACATGAAATTTAAAGACCAAATTTAGATAGATTCGCGATGGCTAGGTGATAGGACAATGTGGGGGTGGATTGGAAGTTCCCGAATTAGATTCCAGCCATTGCTGAACCATTGCAATAGAACGCTGCGTTTCTGCTTTTTACATGGCCATAAGACGAGGTGTGTGCTTGGCAGCTTTCCGGGTACTTTCCCTTCGGTATTATGAATGAAAGTATCTTTACACTATCTATGAAATGCTACCTTCGAAGGTAGATTCCATGCTGGTATTCGAATAATTAATGCCCTTGACTCTGATTAAGAAGATCGTGGGTTCGAATCCCACCTTGGGTTTGGATGTTAGTATTGAATACAAATACACTTTAAGCAGTAGGTTCTTATCTAATTAGCCCTCGTGTGCAAAAAATGACCGCTGATCAACGAACAAACCAAACTAAACCGAAGGCAAAGATTTGGTAAATGTTCAAATACTTTGCAAGAACTTTGAGTAACCAAATTTGGTGTGACAAATTACACCACCATTTTAATGTAAACTGAAATACCCCTCTCCCTTACAGGTTTTCAATAGAAATGTGCGTGATTGATCCTTCAGCCCCAACAACTAGGATTGATATTTTTTTTTAATTTATAATTTTAAAATATATCATGCAAAATATTTTCCAAAATACTTCTTGAAAAATTAAATTGCTCATATTTATGATTTTTATAAAATAGATAATATTGAAAGCAAAGTTAATGACTTTTAGATTTGAAGTGTGATGAAAATTCAAGAATCAATTCAATTTATTATGTTTTACATGATTAAATACAAGAGGAAAGAATAAATACAAAAGATTAAATCATTACAAGAGGTAATTAATTATATAGATACAAAAGGAAAGAGAATTTTCCTAATAATGACTTTCATTTGCTAATTTAAGCATTTATTGCTTTCGTTTAAACATTGCTCTTCATAGGTTAGGGGCGAGTTGGCGAGAAATAGATACTTCTGGAAACATCCATCACCTAAGCTCTAGGATCAATATTTAGCTAGATAGCCTAGAAGCTTCCAGAACCTTGGCGAAACTGATAGATTTCCACGCCAAGTTAGGTATAAATACCGCAGCCCGACATAGAAGGAAGCAGTTTTGTGAAGACAGTCAGTGAGTGAAGACGATTAGTCGTGATTGCTAGTGTAGAGAAGTTGTTCTCTGTCTGAGGTATTTGAGACCATTGATTGGAAGCTGTTTCTTATTGTATCTGACGAATTGTAGCTGCATGATTGTGATTGCTAGAGCTAAAATTTCTCATATCTAGTGGAAGTTATACGAATAAAAGTCTTGTGTTAGTGGTTGCCTTATTCAATTCTCAATCTACACGAACCCCGAATCTCGGTACAACTGATGTCAGAAGCGGGGTTGAAGAGTTAATGCAGTGTGTCACAAGTAAAATAGATATGGATTTTATGAAAAGTCTTCTAGAAAAATTAGCGGAGCAAATGACTGAGATGAAAGCTGGACAGGAGAAGATGGAAGGTGAGAGGAAGAGGTGAAAGCTAAACAGAAAGAGATGAAAGTTGGACAAGAAGAGATGAAAGCTGGACAAGAAGAGATGAAAGCTAGACAAGAAGAGGTGAAAGCTGTACAAGTAGAGATGAAAGCAAGAAAAGAAGAGATGAAATCTGGACAAGAAGAGATTAAAACCGAGATGATAAAAAAGATAAAATCTGGAAAGGAGGAGCTTGAAAAGGAACTTAAGAAGGACATTGTAAGTGCTAAAGAAGAATTCTCCAACCTCATTCAGTTTGAAGATGAATGCAATGGAAGATAAGGTAACTTCAGTTGAAACTAAAGTTTTGGATATCGAAGAAAACGTTGAAGAAGTATTAGACAATTTGAAGAAAGAGATTGGAAGCTTGAAGAAGCAAATATCAAATAGACATGACGAACCCAACGTGGCATTTATGCCTTCCATAGCCACGATTAAACTTTCAACATTCGATGGAAATCATCCTGGCAAGTATACAAGGCCCAGTTCATGATGGTAGCGTAAGCTAATGGATGGAATCCCCGAGACCAGGCTTTTCACCTGGCGACTTCTTTAAGAGGAGACGAGGCCAACATCCTCCAGTCTCTTCCGGAAGGGCAGAGGCACGATTTTCAAGCCCTATCAAGTGCGCTTGAGCTGCAGTTTGGAGAAAAGTGCAGTAAAGAATATAGCAGACTACAGTTAAAGTCCCGCTGTCAAAAAGCGGTTCAAAGTCTGCAAGAACTGGCTGCCGATATTCAGCTACTTTCCAATCTAGCATTTTTGGACTGCTCAGCTGAGACACGTCAAGATCTGGCTCTCCATCACTTCATCGAAAGTGTGCGGGATCCAAAGATACAGAAAACGTTTAAACTCGCCGATGTCAAAGATATCTGATCTTCTCTAGTCTACGCACATAAGAAAAAAGGCTGCCCAGAAGGCCGCGAGTAAGGACCGGTACTTAATCAGAGCCGTCTCTGCTACTGATACAGAATATAATCTAAGAAAACAAATTGAAGATCTGCGGCGAAAATTCCGTAGCTTAGAATTGAGAAAATGTGGCAGAAACACGAAAATTCAGTGTTGGACTTGCGGTGCAGTCGGACACGTCCGTAGAGACTGCCCAAAACCAAAAGATGGGGAAATGATCTTCCACTCATTAAACAACATCCGAGAAGATTACCATTCATTAAGCAAGAAGAGGTGAACAATTTTCTGATGTAAATGCAGCAGAATGTCGTTATTGAGCCATCAGAGAGTCCTTGGGCTTCACCTATTGTTTTAGTTCGGAAGAAAGATGGTTCTACATGATTCTGCGTTGACTCTCGTCGGTTAAACAACATCACTAAAAAGAGAGTTACCCTCTTCCTAGGATTGACGATACATTAGATGCTTTATCCGGAAATCAATGGTTTTCGACTTTGGATCTCAAGAGTGGTTACTGGCAAGTAGAAATACATCCGGAGGATCGGAAAAAGACTGCGTTCACCACAGAACAAAGACTTTGGCTGTTCAAGGTTATGCCATTTGGACTTTGCAATGCACCTGCAACGTTTGAGCGCCTGATGGAAACAGTATTACGAGGATTTTCCTACGAAGCCTTTTTTGGTATATTTTTACGATTTCATCATTGTAGGTCGCACATTCGAAGACCATCTAAGAAACATCCGAAATTGGTCATTTTTAATTATGGAAAAATTAAAAATGACCAACCTGAAGCTGAATCCTTGCAAATGTAATTTATTTGGACGTGAAGTAATCTATCTGGGACACATTATCTCTGCTGAAGGTATAAAAACAGATCCTGAAAAGATTTCTGCAATTAAAGACTGGAGTCGACCAGAAGATGTCCACCAATTAAGAAGTTTTTTTGGACCATGCACGTATTACAGGAAATTTGTTAAGGGTTTTTCAAGTATTACCACACACCTTCACAAGTTGACAGAAGTTAAACAGAGATTTATATGGACAGAAGAATTTGAGAAAGTTTTTAAGCAACTGAAGGAGGCGTTGACATCTTTGCCCGTTCTTGCATATCATCAACCCAAAAAATTATTCATTTTAGACACCGAAGCCAGTAACGAAAATATCGGAGATGTTTTGTCGCAGGAAATTGATGATAAAGAATATGTCATTGCTTATTGGAGTAAATGTCTGTCGAAACCAGAACGAAATTATTGTACAACCAGGAAGAAATTGCTGGCACTCGTTAAAACCATAGAATATTTCCACCATTATTTCTATGGAAGAAAGTTCTTGCTCCGGACAGATCACGCATTTTTAACCTGGCTTTTAAATCTTAAAAATCTAGAAGGACAGGTAGCCAGATGGATTCATCGAAACTAGGAGTATGACTTTGAAATACGTCACTGCAAAGGAACTTTTCATGGAAATGCTGATGCTTTATCAAGGAAATCGTGTAATGGAAGCTGCTGATATTGTTTTAGAGTAGAGAAAAACTATCAGTTAGTAATCCTCTAGTACGCCAAGTTCTTGTTTCACCGCCATCGAAACCAGACCTATGGAGTGATGAAGGACTTAGAGAAGCCCAAACAGAAGACCCAGATATAAATCCAATTTTTGAATTAAAAGAATCTTCCAGTATGAGACCAAGTTGTCAGGACATCTCCACCTACAGTCCTGCTATTAAACAATATTAAGCTCTTTGGGACTCACTCCATATTGTTATACAGGCATGTTATACAGGAAATGGGAGTCCGATGATTGACGTAATTTCAAATGGCAGATTGTTCTTCCAAAATCAAGAATTTCAGATGTTTTGAAAGAATTGCATAGTAGCTCAACTGGAGGCCACTTCGGAGTAATGAAGACTCTACAGAAAGTTCGAGAACGCTTCTATTGGAGTAAAACTAGACAAGATGTAAAGAAATGGTGCCAATCTTGTGATGACTGCGCGGCACGTAAGGGATCAAAGAAACGTAGCCGAGGAAGGTTGCAGCGGTGTAATGTAGAAACATCTTTTGAGCGGATAGCATTGGACATTTTGGGTCCTTTACCACGATCTTCAAATGGCAACAAATATACACCCTAGTTGTCATGGACTACTTTACTAAATGGCATGAAGCGTTTTCAATCCCAACGCACTCTTACAAATTCATTCAGATCAAGGGACAAATTTCACATCTGCTGTGTTTAAAGGAATGTGTCAAATTCTCGGAATAGACAAGACGCAGACTACGCCATTACACCCGCAATCGGACGGCATGGTAGAGAGGTTTAACAGAACCATCTTGAATTGTCTCTCACTTGTAGTTTCCAGAAATCAGCAAAATTGGGATTTGAAGATACCGCTGTTGGGATTTGAAGCTACCGCTGTTTCTGCTTACATATCGCAGTGCTGTCCATGAAACTACCGGATATACTCCATCACAAATGTTCTTTGGTCGCGAACTTCGTCTCCCTTGTGATCTTCAGTTTGGTCGTCCACTGGATACATCTTCATCGCCAGAGGAATATCTTCGAGAACTTCAGGCACATCTTGATTGATGTCCATAACTTTGCTCGAGACCGAATCAACCTGACGACTAAAAGAATGAAGACAAGGTATGACACAAGAGCGACAGGACATAAATTTCAGGAAGGTGACAATGTTTGATTGTGGAACCCTATTCGACGTAAAGTCTTTCTCCAAAGTTGCAAGCCAACTGGGAAGGTCCCTACACAGTCCTAAAAAGACTGAACGACGTCATGGTTCGTATAAGGAAATCATCTTCAAAACCAAAGGTAGTATATTATTATAGATTAGCACCTTATCGTAATGTAAAGTAAAAATTAGTATACCATTGTCTCTTTGTAAATAGTAAAGATAATTTTAATATTTTCTATTTTTTGTACTTGTATTTTTAGTTGTTTGTGTATGTAATGTGTTCTGTATGCTCTTAGAATGTAAATTCTTTTATATAAAATTTGGCCTCCTATCAGGGGATTGTACTGCCCGGGACGTGCAGTCCTTGAGAGGAGGGCAATGTTACAAATTTATAAATAATTATTGTATTTGTCTTAAAATATCTCAGACAGATCGGAAGTACTCACATTTTGGGCAAAAATTGCGGTATATAGACGTATTACACGTTAAAAGCGGGTTTTCTAGTAAGTTGATGACTTGGCAATGTTTTGGTGAAAAACTTGGTGACAGTTAGAGAGATTCTTGGAGACTTGGTGAGAAATAGATATTTCTGGAAACATCCATCACCTAAGCTCTAGGACCAATATTTAGCGAGATAGCCTAGAAGCTTCCAGAACCTTGGCGAAACTGGTAGATTTCTCCACCAAATCAGGTATAAATACCGCAGCCCGGCATAGAAGGGAGCAGTTTTGTAAAGACAGTCAGTGAGTGAAAACGATTAGTCGTGATTGCTAGTCTAGAGAAGTTGTTCTCTGTCTGAGGTATTTGAGACCATTGATTGGAAGCTATTACTTATTGTATATGACGAATGGTGACTGTATAATTGTGATTTTAGAGCTGGAATTTCTTATATCTATAGTGGAAATTATACGAATAAAAGTCTTGTGTTGATTAAGTGGTTGCTTTATTTAACTGTCAATCGACCCGAACCCCGGGGCTCGGTACAGTATATATACAGGCTTCTTATCATATGAATTATATAAACTATTTAAAAAATTTGTTTTTTATTACTAGTAAAGTAATGAATGTTGTAGGTGTTATATTATTTTTTCTCTCTCCTTTGCATTCCAAATTACTATCATTAACTATTTTATATAGGTATTATAGGTAAGTAAACAATTTCTTTAAGGTAAGGAAGCAGTTTATAGATATGTAAATAGTTTTATAAACTTATATTTTTATTTGTGTGCTACCAAATTATGAAATAGTTAAAAGTGCATCGCGACAAAAAAAGAAAATGAGAATCACTTTTTTAAGATCTTTTTTGATACCAGGAACGTACAACAAATAGGCTTTTTTTTACAGCACCTAATTTTAAATTAACAGTATTTCAAAATAGTTTTTATAATATTTACAGAGCAAAGAATGACGCAAAATAATTTAACTTTATTAAAAACTAATCTTTTTCAATAAATGCAAAATTTCAGCAGACATTTTAAGCCCCACAACAAATCTTCAATGAGCCATTACAATACATTAATGACTCTGAAAGTCTCAGGTGGGGTGGTAATGAGTGAGACACACACAAACAAAACGAAAAGAACCTCCCACACGATAATTTGCATTGAAGCGAGAACTTTTCACGCTTTATGAACAAAAAACAGCTTGATGAGGAGCATTTTCCACAGGTGATATGGTACATCGGCCCACCGAATCGCGTTTTCCGGATCAGAAAAATAAAATCATATGGGATTTGTCTTCTTCATTTTCCAGCCATTGCGTCACATAATGATGCAGTAAGAGAATGATTAAAATATCAGACTGCGAAAGGGATTTTTTTGCCATATTTTTAAAAGCACATTCAAGAAATCATATTTCTAAACGTATATATATATATATATATATATATATATATATATATATATATATATATATATATATATATATATACACCTATATATATATATATATATATATATATATATATATATATGTGTGTGTGTGTGTACATTAAGTGCATATTTCATGAATTAGATTTAAATAAAATAATCGCAACAATAAATCAATAAAATATTTACTTAAAATTTTACTGAGAATTTATCAAAATTCGAATAATTTTGTCCACAAGTTTCGGAAAAGCTACTTCACCAAGGGAATATTTTATAAATATATGAATTAAAACTTAAAAAATATGCAGAGCTTTTTTTTAAAATCATAGCTGCAGTTAGAAAAGAAAATTTAAAAATTAGAATTTTTATTTATTAATTCTCATCTCAATTTTTTGTCTTGTTTAGCCTTTTTTGTTTTATTTTTATTAAGGTTGTTTTAAATTTTTCATATAAGAAATTTAACTTTTTGGATTTGCATAGCTTAAAATGACATGGTTTTTTTTCCATTTTTTTGTTTATGTCCTGATTTTTTTCTCCTTTTTGTATATGTCCTAGACGAACGAAGTCAATAAACTGTATTCGAAGTAACATCGAATATTTACCTTTAAGCCCGATAAAAATTTTAGTAAGTCTAATATACCTATACATTTTAGCACTTAAATCAAAATAGTACAATATAGAATAAGAAAAATCAAAATATATGTGAATACAAAGATTATAAGTATCTTTTAATAAAGTTTTAAATTTTCAATACATTTTTACAGATTCTTTTTAAAATGCACAATAATCTTGAACACGAAAACAATGAAAATAAATGTTTCGCAAGTAAAACATTTATTTAATTTTCATACATTTATTAATGCAAATTTCTAAAATATATAAACTCTCTTTTTTTCAGAAGGAAAGTTATTAAATATGTGTAGTTAATATATAATTAAGTTTCCTTTTTCAAAATATGATTTCTTAAAGATTTTTTTAAAAAATTACTTACTTATGAGCTATTACAAATTATAGTTTAAAAATAGCTATCTAATAAATCATATCAATTAAACATTAAAGATTTCCCATGTGGTTTTAAAAAGTATTTGCACACTGGGCAGGTTCGTAAAATTATTGAGTTTGGAGTAAGGGTAACACCAACTTAAGTTCAAAAATATCTTGCATTTTATTATTGCCAATTTATCAAATGCATCAGTATTGAGAATCGTCCAAATTAAATACAACTGCGATATACATAAAGAATTCAGAATTAAATAAGAATACTAACTATAGAATGCTCATAAGCAAAAGTTCTAAAATTAATTTAGCGAATAATAATCGCATTTGAAGTCAGGAAAATGCAACGAAACTATTTATCAAATTTCTATAAGAAACAAAAATATCAAATGTATAATTTATTACAAATTATCAAAGCAATATAGAAAGTTATTATTAAAAATTTATCTGAAAATCTCATAGGGAAAGAAATGATTTAATTAATTAATCTCATATTTTTAATTTTGGATGTATATACTTTATGCCATTCACTACATCATAATGATTTAATAAAGTCTTATTGTCTTACGATTTTAATACTTAGTAACACATTCACAAATTATTATTAATAATATTAATAAGAAAAATTAGTGAAAATAAATAATTTATATTATGTAATGGATTATTTCACCTTTAATGACTTTTCAATAAAGAAAAAAAAGTAATAAACATATCATTCGGAATGTTTTATTTAAAATATGGGAAAATTTGAAAACTATTTTTCTCGTGAACATTATGACATCTGAAAATACCTTGATTCAAGAATAAAATTTTTAGATAGAGGCGCACGCATTGCATGTAAATAAGAATAAATTATTTCCATATACAAACAAATGCATTGTTTTGTTTGAAGCACAATTGGGCATAATCAAACTATACAGAGAAACATTCATATAAAGTAAAAATATATCGCTTACCAGAAGATTGCGTTCGATTTTCGTTTCGCCAGATTCGTATTCTGTTTCTTCTAATTGAACTCGGGTATAACCTTCTTTTTCAGGATTCGAAGGCATTTTATTTTTTAATATTACTTCCTAGATGCGCTGACGATATATTCTACAGATCACTTCCAAGAATATTTGGCGGGAGGGAAGAAAACTATTTTCGAAACTTCGTATTTTGATGACAATAGTTCTTAAGCGCCATCTGTCGGTCATTTAAGTATCGAAAACCATGTGTGATAAAGTAGTTAAGAGCAAAAACTTTTTTTGAAAAATAAACGCTTGTGGGGTAAAAAATACTGTAATAAAAGGTGTTCTTTGTTGCGGAAGTTAATGATTTTAAAAATAAAAATAAAATGTCTCCTTTCAGAGACATTTTAAAAATGGAAACTTGTAGCAGCTTGCTTTATTTTGCACGCCATTGCATATTTTAATTTCTAAACTTATATTTAATTTCCGTGATTCTATTTACTTCAGAAGAAGGGAAAATAAAATTAATGTATCAGATGACTGAAATCAAATACGTCGTCGGTGTTTGAACAGTTGGTATGTGGCTTATATGGGTTACTTTGCACATAAACTACAAAATAATGTTGGGAGAAAATTGTTTTCCTTTGCTTGCTTCCTCTAACAAACCAGCATGGCTTTAAAATTATAATGACAGCTAAAATACTAAAAGAAAAATTATTCTGTTCATGATTAATAAATTAAAATATTAAATTTCTTTGGGAATTCTAATTAATTTAAAAGGATTATTCTTTTAAATTAAAAAAGATTTGATTTATTTTTAAATTTATAATATTCGTACAAAATAATATATATACACACATACATACATACATACATACATACATATATATATATATATATATATATATATATATATATATATATATATATATATATATATATATATATATATATATATATATAATTTAATAGTAAGAAAATAGTAAAACTGATTTTTAAATAAGTTTCTTGAGAGTCGCAAAATAATCTAAAATCACCATTAAAAATCAAGTCAATGCTCAAGATTAGTAATCGAAATTATATGCTAATTTACATAAAAGAAAGTGAGAACACTTTCTCCCAAGCATTATGCAAATTCTTCGTATTAATACACCTCATATTACATGTGGTTAAATAAAATTGACTATGCTTGGTTAGGACTTTCAGTAATCCGGTTCTTTTACAGCTCAAAATGGATATACTATGCTTATTATAACTTTAAATAACCGTAAATCCATAGTTTCTCGTTGATTCCTATACATGGATTCATTTTGGGCGTAGTGGTGGAAGTGCGAAAAGTAGTGTGACTGATAATGGTTAAACAAAAGTTGATATGTTGTGTTGCACTTTCTTCACATTCCCATATGTCGGAGTGTTCTTGGGAATTTTCCGGATTTTGTCGCTGCTGACAAGTGAGTACGACTAACTATCCATGGAAAATTTTCCTATAAAAAACACACACACTGAAAGTTTAAAAACAATGTGACATAATTTTACGAACACTATTAATAGTTTATATATTTAATTATTCGAGTAATTTCAATATTCAGTGTATTCACACACACACACACACACACACACACACACACACACACACACACACACATACACACACACATACACACACACACACACACACATTCAATGACTGAGCAATAAACAACATTGTGGGTTAATATCTGATATTTTTTTGAAATTACTATCCAGCCATCCATTCATCTATCAATCCATCCATCCAAGCATCCATCCATCCTTTATTTTATCCAACATTAGCAGACAGTATTTCGATAATGATAGCTTGTTCCATCATGTTGCTTCTATGCAATCATACAATGTACTTAAAAAGATGAAATCAATTGTAAAGCATATTTTGAAGTCACGTCTTTTGAAGAAGGGACCTCTTAATAGATAGTTGGAAGTATTCAAATATTTCAAGAGGGTAAATCCTAAGACCCATATGCTTCTTTTCCGAAAAAAAATACACGAAAAAAATATTCCTCTCCCATTGTTCATCAATGATTAAGATTGATCGAAAGACATTTCAATACAAGAGAAGTGGTTCAACGACGAGGACACGAACAGTTGTCATACGATTAAATACTAGTTTAGCAGAGCAATCGATGTAATTTAGTATTTAAATGAGGAAATGAGTAAAAGTGTTCAAGAGTTTCTACATATTTTTTTGAATTAGTGGCAATTAAAGTTTGCTTGTTTATTAACTATGAATATTTATTATAAATCAACAAACTAGATAGGGTTAACAATATTCTTTGAGAATTCAAGGATGGTTTTAAAGAGTATTCAATTACAGGGAGGTTTTTATTGGGTACTCATAAAATCTAGTTAACATGTATCTTTGAAAATGTGCTGCAGAGAAGGAGAATATTAGATAGTCAAACATACATATTTTGTCCACAAATTATAGCTTTATTACCATTGATTTACGACAAAAATTAATTCATATAGTTCGAAGTATCAATATATATTATTATCAGTAATCGTGATAAAATAATCAGCAATTTATAACAAAAAATGCCATCTACTTGAAATATTATTAGAAATTATTATCCGTAATTGTGATAAAATAATCAACAATTGCAGTGTTATCAGCAATTTATGATAAAAAAATGTCATTTACTTGAAATATCATTAGAAATAATTATCAGTAATTGTGATAAATTAATCAACAACTGAAGTATTATCACAACACGTGACAAAGAATAGGTTCTCTACTTAAATTACTATTAGATATTATTAAAAGTTATAAATAAAGTTAAGTTTAATATGTTAATTTCTTAAAGATTAAAGTGGGGAAATAGGTTTCCAGCATTTTCACTTCTTTATATTGTAAAGAGGTTGTTTCTCAGAAGCTAAATGCTATTTTGTCTGTTAGGCTAAGATTGCAGCAGTCTAATTCCTTTTTCTTTCAGTAGCAAAATAATTTGTAATTCTCAAGAAGCCTTTCCGTAAATAGTGGGTGGTTAATAGATGAGTTTCTTCGGTGAGTGCCAAACTGGCAACTTACCTACGGAACTCCATTTATTTTTTGGGTTAAGAGAAACTTTCTTGCAACGATGATATATGAATGTATTCACACTTGTAAAATTTATTTATGTCATAAATTGAGATGAGCAGATAAGAGAGAATACTACCATTGTTTAATGGGATTTAAAAGTGATTCATAGGGAAGTTTGGTCATTAATATCAAAAAGTAAGATCATACACTCTGATGTGGAAATTAAATGATCCGCACCAGTTATGACAGAATCGGATGAAGAAAATCATGTTTATACAGTAGGCTTTTGTTTATACGAACCTCTAATTAACGAATGATTTGGTCCTTATATAAGAAATCGTTTCATTTACAAAATGAACTTGGACAATATTCTCAGACATTCGATGGTGAACTTCAACTTATTTGCAGTCGATTGTAGAATGCGTTTGAGCAGCAAATTTGTTGACAAGTCAGATTTAAGACGTCGTTTCAATATCATGACGTAATATAACTGCAGTGGCTCAATAGCTTCACGCCGTTTCCTGTTAAAATCAGCAAATTGAAGCAGCAGTTGCCGCGGGCAGTGATTTGGAGGTTGACCACGCATCACTGGGTTGCTGGAGCTCCGTGGATTGGGGACGTGTCCACTTTAGTATGTGGCATCCAAATTCCTTCCGTTGGTGTGGCGTGGATGTGGAGAGAAGTGTGCCAGCTCAAGTGTTACCTGGTCACCTGACCGTGGTACAAAATTATGAGGTACTTGGTGATAGGTGAGAATTCCAAATCCTTTAACCTAAAGGTAAAGTTCGGGGCTCGCCTTTACCGCTATATATGCATATTGTTGTAATTAATTATGTGTGTGTAATGTAGATGAGAGACGTTATCTGACGTCATGGATAATGGATATTTTAAACCAGTGAGGATCGTAATAAAGTGAAATAGCCATAATCTCAACTGGGTTTATGGAAATAAAATAAAATAACAGCAAAAATTTTATTTTAGGATATTTTATATGTAGAATCAGGTGTAATTTGTACATAAAAATATATAGGATGGTTTAATTATTGGGAACAAATGAATAGAGAAAAAGAAAAAATAATGTACTATATAAAAATGATAATTTTGAAACAGAAAAAATAAGATTATATTGCCTGATTTTGTATAAATAGAAAATAAGTATTGTTCTTAAGTACACATTTTATTTTGCAACACACACACACACGTGTATATATATATATATATATATATATATATATATATATATATATATATATATATATATATATATATATATATATATATATATATATATATATATATATATACACATTTGTGTGCGTGTGTGTGTCCCTGTGTGTATTAAATCACTCACATTTGACTTTTTAGCTAAATGGTTGTTTTAAAAGGGCTCTAAATAATAAATGTATTTTAAAATCTTGTTCAGAAGCGCAGAAATGTATTTTTCGTTTCTATTAAAATTTAATAACATTAGAACAAAAAATGCAAATATAGTCACATTTTATTAGAAAATGATATAATTGTTTTTAATACTTGTTTATATAGCATTATTTCCTTAATTCTATATTGAGCACGAAAACATTGTTTGTATTACATAAAAATAAGAAATATGGCAATAAAATTGTTGCATTTTTGTATTTTTTATAAAAAAAAATTAAATAATGGTATTAATACCAGAACTAGTAAGTTACATTCCCGTCCACTGGCAACCTTTGCTATTTTTTGCATCGCCAAGCAATGCTACCGTTGTTGCCACTTAATATATATATATATATATGACACAAAAAGGATATAAATCACTAAAAAAAACCAAACTTGATAACAGAAATTCCAAAAAAGCAGCAGAAATTGAAACTAGCTACACCAAAAGGAAAACCTGAAACACTAAAATCAAAACAAAGGATGACAGATTTGGCTAGAAATCTCTTGGGGGGATATATCATACTTATATCTTAATACTTTATTTCAGTATACTTTTTGACACCACATTCAGTATAATTTAACAGTCGAAGATTTATAACAAAGAGCATTTGGTATAATTGCATGTTTAGCTTCCAGTACACTTCTAGAGTCACAAGAAAGGAATCCCGGTAAATTCTGGAGCTTACACTCCGACAGATATCCTTAAAAAAAGAAGTAAGGTGACACAACTCTAGCTGATTCAACACAGGCTAAAATTAATCTTAAGAGCTTCATTCGAAAAAGAGCCAACCTATTTCATTAGACCAGTGATTCTCAACCACTTGGCCGCGGAACTTTTCTGTGACACCTAATTCTTAAAGTGTGCTCCCAAAATTTAAAAATGTATATTGTAAAAAATATTAAATTTTCTTTACTATGGATAAAGTAATAAACGTGCAGTTAATTTCATATATATATATATATATATATATATATAGCAACAAAAGTAAATGTTGATGTAAATGTAAGAGCATTAGGCATCTAGCAATGGGCTTGTTAGATAGAAGAAGCCGGGTGGAGTCTTCGTGAATTTGAAGCAGGGTTCAAGCAGAAGACTCCCAATTCTTAGCCTGCCACAATCAGAGGTATTATTTTACTTGGAGGACATTGTGACCCAGCCCAGTTTTAATCGTCCCCAGCCGCCTTTAGCGATTATGACGGATATTCGTTTAAGCAGGGATTGGAACTCACTACCTTCCGATAGTGAGAATGATGCCCAAAACTACCATGTTATCGCAGACTAGCTATGAACCGTGGTAAACTAGTGGTTAGAGCCTAGGATATCAACCCGAAAGAGCTGCGTTCGATTCTTTATGAAAAACCCATCGAGTACATGCGATATGCGTGCTCGTTAAATCTGCGGAATCGAAAGGTGGTTGAGCAATTACATTGAGTATAATGGTCTGGAGAAAAATTTCCTCCCCCTCCAGATGAAAATCAAAATTGAAGGAGTGTATCTTCTGGTGGTTCCATCTATGGATAAAATGTTAGAGCGAAGTCGTACTTCGAGGTATTTGGTTAAACGAAAGACGCACTCTTCTGACTTAATTTCGCATATCCGTCGGCTACTGAGCTTGGTTTATCCAAATGTCACGATAACAACAACAGTACAAAGCTTGAAAACAGCGCTGTTTAATTTTCAGTTAGGTATTATACAAGTTTTGTTTTCTTCACTATAACTAGAAGTTAGTTGGTTCAGGGTTCTCCTGTAATTTTTTTCACAGAAGAACCGAGAACCAACCAGCCTGGGTTTGAGGCCATTGACTTTTAAAGTGCAAACTAGCATATGAGCCCTCAGTTAACTTTGTCTAAGTAATGAAAGAGAATGGGACAGTTTAAAATTTAAAACTACCAAAATTAGCTTCGAATTTATAATATTATTTTAAATTTCTAATGGCAGATTAGAAGACAACTGTAGTCTGAATAACAAACATTAAAACTAGAAAAAGAATAAAGATAATATAAGATAACACAATTAAAACCACAATAAATTTATAAATTGTTCATCTTGTACTGAGCTGTTTAATTTCTCTCATCCACGTACCTCGAGTTCAGTGTAAGACAATAATTCATATGACTTTAGGAGCAGCCTATAATGTTAAAGTTGTAGATCATTTAGCGTTACCCAGTATGCACCGCGAGGAGGTAGATCTACGTTAATTTATGATATTCGATAATAGATTTATTAGTTTTACAATAAAACTGTAAGAAATTCTAAGCATCTGAATCAACAAGCTCGTATGCAGAAGACAAAAATCCAATAATCATATTTTAAAGTTCAACTAGGCTTTCGGATTAACAGTTCGTGGGTACGACACCCATCTCAGACATAGATGTTTGTAGGGATTCGGAATCGATTTTCAAGTGTAGGTATTGGTTCAATTAAGCTTTTTGTGAAAAAGATGACAGTTGAGTGACAAAATAAACAAAACTTACTATTCTACAGTGACTTGTATCGGAAGAAGACACGCAACTATGAAGAGCGCTATACTATCTCTATAAATTAATGCGTCTTCAATGGCAACCATATGGTAACCCTAAGGCTCCATACCTTTACCTCCCTATAAAACCAACATAAAAAAAAACTACAAAATGGCGTAAACGCATATATTTATTGAAAATTCAATCTACTTACTCTGCAGTATAATTAAATGCAAGTATAGCCTGACTAAGTCAGGGGCATATGGGGCACTTGCTCCTGGTCCCCTACACCATAGGAATCCCCAAATCGAATGGAAAGTTTATTATATGTTGTCAATCGAATAGAATTATTTTCCAAATCGAAGAGAAAGTTTGTTGTAATGAAATAAAGGACGCCCCAAAGACTAGACTTACACTTAATGGGGCCTTGAATACAAGTAAAAATACATGGACAGTATGAAATAAAGAAACTTATTATTAATATTATAGAACATCACTTTACAATACTCTACGTTCACTTTGCGCATCTTTTACACAAACACTCCCTCTGACTCTGGGACAATTCACATTCTTCCACTTAATTATTAAAAAATTATTATTGCTCATCGGGTTTATTTTATTTGAGATAACGCCACTGACAGTTACCTATTTACTACCATCGAAATTAATAATAAAACTAATTTATTAATAGCTCTTAGATGACTGCGTCAAACTGATGTATGTCTCTAGGCATAGGTATAATACATACAGAATTTTGATATTTCTAAACCTTTAAAGAAAATAAACCCCAATATATATTTCTCTTTCAGCTAATAAAAGTCATTGTTAGAGATAATATAAAAATGCGATTATGTGGTTTTCAGTTTTAATAAATAAAATCCACCAAAATGACGCGTCCCATAAACATAATTAAACTATAATCCTTAAACATCAAGAGGAGTTGTAAGTACGAAAATTGCATTTAATGCTCCGTTGCTAGAAAGCTTAAACCTAAAACTTCGATTTAAAGGAAGGTTAAATATCGATGTCGATTACAAATTATTCTTGAAAAAAGAGTAACAAAATATTATTTTATAATAAAATTGGTTATAAATTAATACCTTAAATATCTTTTGGTACTTTTTAACTACTTTTATTTTTGTACTTAATCTATTATTTGTATTAAAGTATGAATGGGAGAAGCAAAATCAAAAATATCTATAGAGAAATCACATACTCTGTAAAATAATTCTTATTAAATAAATAAAATTAAAAAAAAATTGGTTTATATTCCATAAGAACTAAAAGTTCCTCTTTGTCAGTAATATCAATAAAATTACCGACACTTATAAATGTTAAAAAGGCTTATCATTTTCAATATTTGCTAATTTTATACACATTTCAATAATAATTTATTAAATTTTATTGAATTTATGCGTGTGATATAATCTAGTTTATAAAAATTCCGTTTATCCCAAAACAGTAATCAGATACAAAATAAAAGAACATTGTACAATTTACACAAATTAAATACTTAAAAATTTAAAAATACAAATACATTTAATACAATAAAATATAAAGATAGTGAATATAAAACAATTCCAGATATATGAATCAGTATTTATTATACTCCTCACTATATATGTAATCAGAAGTGCTGCCATCTGTCATTCTTTATTTAAACTATTTTTTCAAAGAAAGTTTCCGCGTTGTACAAAAAAGTATTTTTACCAAAATTAATTCTAACAAAATTCTTCTAAGTAATAACTTACACTTTTCAAACAAAGGTTCAATGTATGTATTATTTCTCGTAAACTTAAACATGATATTATATTACGGTTGTTATTTCACTCTAAGTAGAGAATGAAAGTAATATTATTTAGAGTACGATATGACTAAGATTTTAAATTGAAGCAAGTAAATTTTTTTACAATAAAAAAAATAAAATGCGTTAAAAATTTCAATAAAAATTTAAATAATACCGAAGATACTGTATATTTATTAATATTACATTTTATCAATCATGATTTTCTGAAATTTAAAGCATTTAAATAGATTAAATATATAACGGATAATAAAATGATACACAAGTATATATAAGATTACTTTTAATCCGATTAATAATAAAAATTTTAAAAAAATGCCTGACGTCATTCTCATATTTGAAAATGTTATTTTTATTAAATTATGTTATGACGTCATCTTATGTTATTTTTATTTATTTATTTCTTTTCCTGTTTATCGTCTTCTTTATTTTTAGCAATAAAAGTTAGAATCAATTTATAACTAATCTTATCGTTTTTAAAGAAAATGTTCATCGTTTTCGGTTGAAATACTTTTTAATAATAATTTTTTTATTATTATAACAATATGTAAAATATTATTAAACATAGTATGCATTACGAGAAATCAAGTTTGTACTTCCATTATTTTTATTTTTTGTTAAACATCTATTAAAGCGTTACTCCGTAACAGAAAATATAATGTAATGTAATCTGTTTCTATTTTTTACATTTGTGTAATATTCCATTGCTTTCTGATCAAGTTAAGGTAAAACATAAGTCCGTCTTCTCCTGGGATGTTTATGCAATATTTAAGCTTAATCCAATAAAAACTATAAATCTGGAGAAATTTGAGCAAATATGCTATAACGATACGTACGTCAAATAAAATCTTAACATACTATAAGGAAAGAATTTTTAATTTATTTAATTATCACATAATTTTCTTTGAAAATTTAGGTATTAAAAACTAATTTGATGAAACATTACTTGTTAAATGATTTTAGTCATAAAGTTGCAAGTATTCTAGCAGTAAAAAGCTATTGATAAATTTATTAAGACTTACATGAAATTGATAAACTGAATTTGAAAACTTAAATTGATAAACTGAAACTCAAAATGATTGAATATTTTATTTCGATGAAAATAAAACGTTTCTTTTTTTAAGAAATAGTTTTTAGAAATAATGAATTATAAAAAGGAATACGCGCATAGCATGAGTTGCAAAATATTTTCTTTTAATAGCTTTATATCTTTATTAATAGCTAATATTTTTTTAATTGCAAAGTATATGTTCTTTTTAAATTTTATTTTATAGTGTCAGATTGAAGTACAAATGCTATTCTAGCATCACGCTCGAGAATTACATGAAAAGTATTACTGACAAATATGGTTGAACAGACTTTTTCCTGGGAAATATTTGTTGTTAAAGGGATTGTATCCCTTTATGCACTATTAACATATCTTGTATATTTTATAACAGACATCAGCAGCCTATGACATGCAAGCCAAATCTGGCACGTGACAAAATTTTCAGAGGAACTCTTCGAAGTAAAGTATTTTTAATGATACAAAATTAATATATAAATATTGTTATATAAATGAATTATGACCATTTAATATTTGTTAAGGAGATTATGCCTAGTAAAACATTATTAACATATTTTGCATACATTACAACAGACTTCAACATTACGACATGCGTGCCACATTTGGCAAGTGACTCAAATTTCAGTGACACTCTGCAAAGTTAAATACTTTTAATGATACATAATTAATATATAAATTGATAATTTTAAATGAACAGTTAATATATAGTAAAAGTCTATAAAGAGAGAGTCTATATATATATATATATATATATATATATATATATATATATATATATATATATATATATATATATATATATATATATATATATATATATATATATATATATATATATATATATATATATATATATATAGTTAATATAATATTTCCTAAATTAATACTAGATGAAGAATGATACATTGAAAATAAAATAATAAATGGAAAACAATACAGTGAAAATATTTGGAAAATTTAAAAGAAAAATATTAAAAATATATAAAATGGAGCGAAATACCAACATGGCCAGCTTCGTCAAGGGGTGTTGATTATATTGGCAAAAAGTATGGCCCAAGACATAGTTTTAAAGAAACCAGTACACCCCGGAACCACACTAAAAGTCCAAACCAAAATTTATTTTAGTAATTCTATTTTAGCTGCTTTTGCGCTGGATGTATTGCTAAGCATAAACGTCTTTATTCATTTCTATTACTAAGCATAAGTGTCTTTATATATTTCCATACCTAATCTTGCATTATATATATATATATTCTTGTGATCCTTATATTCTATCTCTGCTTTATTATATTAATTTAATTGTTTTAAATATACCTACTATGAAACATCCTCAATCATATCAGTAAATTAGTGTAGTAACCTCTGTTGTAAGTCTGATGAATTTTGTGTAGCAACTTTCAGCAATAAAGGAGAAAAAAAGATACAATTTGAAATTTACTATCAGACGATAAGGGTCTTCCAAAATTTACAAGCAAAGAAATAGTATTGAAGACAAGAAAATATGTCCACAATATAACTTTAGAGAGGTGAAATGTTTTACCCAGATTATAGTGCGACGGGCTGGCCAACTTGTCTAGTGGTCAGCGTTTCTGAGTACGGATAGGAAGGTCCTGGGTTCGAATCCCGATTCAAGCATGGATGTACTTTCTCTCTCTATCCTGTCTTTGTCCTTTCCTTGTGAGTTTGAATGAAGTATGAATGATGCCTACCCTATAAACGGGTCCCTATGGCATGTGTGAGGGTGCAATGGTGGCCCAACCCTTATGGTGCACCCGGGGCAACGCCTCGGCGACCAAGAAGTCACTGTTTCTGGCCGGTTCCTTGGGTATCAGGTAACAATAGATTAATAGACTCTGTTGCAGTTGTAACTGTCTACAATCTGCCATTGGAAAAAAAAATAGTGCGACTGAAAAATTTTGAAAATGGTTATAACAATTCGAATTATTACAAACTTCAGGAATCCCTTTGATTCTTGGATACCCAACCACGAAAACACTATTTCACGTCTCAGAAGTAAGATATTTCTCGATATCAAAGCAATATGCTCAAAACGCTTAGCAATTTAAGGAATGAAATTGAATTACTTTTAGAATCAAATTCCATACTAAGTTTCAGTTTTGAATCATGTCTATGTTAAATCGTTGAATTCATATCATTGAATTTGTAACACAACTTCAATAATAAAATTTGTCTTACAGATTTTACAGTTTTAGAAGATTGGTAATTAAATACAAATAAATTATTTGCACTTTGTTACCATAAGTAATAATTTAATACAAATATTTTAATTATTGATAAATAAAATAAAATGAAAAATAAATGTAAATAAAATAAAAAATTGAATGGTTGATTCCTTAACAAGAACAGACTTTTATTCACATATTTTTGGTAAATATAGTAATCGCTTTTATAATGACGATTTAGTTTAGAGAATTACAATTCTCTGTATTATTCCATAATCTTTTGATTCAAATATAGCATAATTATTAAACTAATTTCATCGCCTGTTTGTAAAATTTCATTTACTCTCATTAAAGTAAAATTCTTAAATTATTTAATCACTTAAAACTACATGTGATTTACTTCATAGATTAAACAATAGAATATTTTGAAAACCATAGAATATTCTGAATAAATATTTGCTTTCATTTTTACGAATAAAGAACATCAATTTCCTGCTGATTGCAAAACTTACTCTGTATGGCAGAAGCTTATTACTTCTTACATTAGGCTAAAAGTGTTCGCACACCAGGTCAATACATGATCGCCAGAAAGTTTTGAATATTTAATATTTTCGGCTCGTAGAAGAGTATGTGAGGGAAGACTGGCGATAATAGTTATATTATGTTGTATTTGTGCTAAAAAATAGCAAAAAAACAATTCTGATATTTATTAGTCACGCGCGGGTTAGGAGAAAATATATGGTATGATATATCCATTAATGTGGCGAGACAATATTATGTGCTCAAATAGAAAAAAAGCCAATACGAAATTTTTCTTTAATTTTTTTAATGTAAAGGAAATTTGACCTATCATTGATTGCAATTTACGAATTTAACAATCGGAAAAAAAATACTTTGGCTAAGATACAGCATTTCATTGTTAAGAACCCAAAACGTATGTTTTTATATTGATTTATTATGTAATTTGTAATTCAGACAAAAGACTGTATTATTTGTTAATTTATTCTTAAAATTATTTATGAATATGATATATATATATATATATAGTAAGTAAAAATTCGGAAAGAAGAAATAATATTATGCTTGTAATTTCATCGTATTTGTTTCAAAGTCAAACTTTATAACTATAATAGTATACTTTATAACCGATTGTTAAAAATATTTTCATATTTCTCAAAAACTTTTAAAAATATTTTACTAAAATGAAATGTGTAATAATTACTACTGCATTATATTTTCTTCTAAATGAAATGTTATTACGTTAATATAAAATTTAATTGTTAACATAATTCTATAGTATTTAAATCTTTTTGCAGATATATGTGTTTAATTCTACAGAAAAGAAATAATTTTCTACCGAGAATGGTTTTGAGAAACGGTTGTTAAGTTATAATAACAATGATAATAATAATTATAGTATAGTATGTTCACGTTTTATAGGTAGTATATAGTTTTACAGGTTTCATCTGTAATATATGGAGACTTAACTTGTAATATTTTTTTGATAAATAAATTATTGAAAAATTGTTTATTTTATCTTATTGTTACTGTAGATATTATATTTGCTAAAAAGAAAAATAAAAAAAATAAAAGAAAAATTACCTCATAAAATTTAATACAAAATATTATATTATTTCTTTTGCAAAAGAAAATTATTTTTTATCTTTATAAAAAGAATATTCTTCAGCAAGATCATGCATATTTTTACCCAACAATTATTACATTCAATATTTTTGTTTCAGAAACAATGCTAGGTTTGTGAAAACATGTCATTTTGATGAATTTTAAAACATTTTAAAGAAAATTACTAAAACCAGTTATTTTTTTTATATTATATCTTGCACTGATTTTTATCTGTTGAACGAAATAAATGTATATTAAAGACAATTTTCTTCTCAAAAGTTTTAAAAAACTGAAATTCTTTATGTGGCTTACCTATCTTTACTAATATGTGTCAAATAGACATGGCCATAATAAAACCTTTAGCACATTAACTTAAACCCAGCAAAAATTATAAAATTAAATATGAATACGTGATTGTCAATGCCGTTGTATCACATGAATTAAGCTTGATAAACAACATGAAGGGTGTTCGTATGGACGGGTATGTAAGAAAAATCTCATACTTTCATTTATTTACTTGTAGTATCTGTTTTCTTAGGTGGTTGTTGTTTCTTTAAGTATATGCATTCGTTCATACGTCAAACAGACACGTAAGCGTATAGAGGGTTGTTTAAGATATCACTTATTTTCAATTATTTACTTGTATCTCTTTTCTGAGTGGTTGTTTTTTTTTATCTTTAAGTATATGAAATCGTTCATATTGACGCGTGTTCATATAGATGGCTATATAAGAAATCTATTTTTATTTATTTACTTGTAGTATCTGCCATCTAACTGGTTGTTGTTGCTTTAAATATATGAAATCGTTCATGTGTCATTTTGATGCGTATTCTTATAGATGGCTATGTAAGAAATCTCCTATTTTCAATTATTTATTTGTATATTTTTTTTCTGAATGTTTTTTTTTTTTTTAAATCTTTAACTATATAAGCTCGTTTATATGCCAAATTGACGTTTGTTCGTATAGATGGCTTTATATGAAATATCCTATTTTTATTTACCTGTAATATCTGCTTTCTGAATAGTTATTTCCTCCCTTTTAAATACATGTATTCAAAATGACGCATATCCGTATTGCTGGGTACATTAGAAATCTTCTATTTTCACTTATTTACTTGTAGTATCTGCTTTCTGAGTAGTTGTTTTCTTATCTTTAACTGTACATGAAATCGTTCTTGTGATAAATTGATGCGCGAATAGATGGTTATATAAGAAATATTCATAAATTTAATGTAAATTTGTTTGATAAATGCTGTGCTTGATAATGCTTGGTAATATCTGTTATTTTTAATCTTTTCGGCATTACTAGAGTAGTTTTTACGATTACTTGTATAAGTGTCGTCCAGTGGGAAAGCTGTCCTTATGTTACCACGGTTATAGTTTTTGAAATTTTAAAAATTTTATCGAGCAAAATTCTCTTAAGACAGTCAGTCAACCCCACAGATATCATTCCTCGGAGAAGATAATGCGACTATGACACTCTTTTACGTACCTCTGTTGCTATCAGTGAGCATGTTGGTCTTTGATTGGAGCAGGTTTTATACCCATAACCTTCAAAGCACACGCACGGTGTATACGGTGACGTATACATCGTGCATAAAGTTTCGAATCAATCGATGTTTCATGGAAATTCGAGTATCCTTCTTATGGACATAGATTACGGATAGAATTATGCATAGATGATTTTAACTATTATCTATGAATAATTGTTTTTTTACTTAAAAAATTCTATGTTCTATAGAATTTTAATTTTTATTCACTGGAATTAGGAATTTAAAAGGATATATATATATTTTATGTTTCTTTGAATACAATTGTGCATGGAAAATCTTTTTCTTTTCCCATATATCGGAATTTTTATGTAACACACTGTCTGAACTTTTACGCACAGATAAAAATTTACATATTCAATTAGTGACTAATGTAGGCTTTTTTGAAGTAAGAAAAAGACAAATTTCTTACAATAAAATGCATTTACTTGTAGAAACATATTTAAATTTAATAAATAATTTAAGCGAAAAATAACGAAACGTTTCAAAAACTTTTTTCCCTCTTTAGGATTTAAGAACAAAATGGCTATCAATACTGTTTCACTTAAGCTCGTTACAATTTGTTCTATTTTACTTCTATTCACACAAAACATTATATCGGAAACAGAATAATAGCTATAGAAATCGTGTTGGAACTTAATAAAAACCCTTTCCTTCAATTCCAGACGATAAGGACATTGATTTTAACGATCCCGTTGGCTTAACGAATTTACTTAACATGTTCCAAACGCAAGTTAATCGTCTGGTTCATTGCCTGCCGAGGCAGAGCCTTAACGACTGTTTTACTTTCCTTCTACAAAATGCATAAACAAATTGCAGTACTTTCTGTATCAGCATAAAGTGCACGAGTCAAATCGCGTGTCACACCATTTTTCTTCCTGATTTCGCGCTCCCTCCCTCTCGTAACCTTGAAAAATGCACAAACGTGGCGTTCGAATTTGTATACTTTCTTCTCTAAATAGTATTCCAGAAGATTTCGTGAGTTATTTCTCTTGTATTTGCATTTTCTTCAGAGTTTAATTATTCAGAAACATTTCGAGACATTTTTTGAAATGCATTTACAAACGATATAATTGGAAAATGATATACATACCCAGACAATTTAAGCAGTCAGCATCTAATTTTATTTTACGACTTTCAACGTTTTGTTACTATTCTCATAGAAGAAATTAAAATGTTTCCGTTCCCCAACAATAATTTCATTTTTTCATTAGCAATGGATAAATGATATCTAAAATAAGTTTATTTCATCGTATAATTGGTTTGGAACTGAAGTAAAAGATTACATTTTTGTTCTGATTGGGATTAAGAGTAACATTTTAGAATTCTATTCGTTTGGCTTTCGTTAATGGACAGTAGGAATTAGGATTTAGAGCTTAAAATGAATTCCAAAAAAACTTAAAGCGTCTAATCTCCAGATGAACAAAGTTACAAGAAAAGTCTATACAAAATTCTTTTGGTTGATCAGTTGGGCATTAAATTGAACAACAAACCTAATTGAAAGAGAAACTGATGATCATTTAACTATAAGCGTATGCTTCTCGTATTAATCAGTAAATCTTTTCAGTCTTAGCCCTGATTAATTGCTCTCTTTTGATTTAAGAATTTAAAATACACACAGTATCTAAAAATGTAGTTTTTACTGTAGTTTAATATATAGTCCATGCCTAATTATAAGCGGGTATTTATGTTTCATATCATTCAGACTTATGTTGTGCATTCCAGAAAATGCTGAATTCTGTCTAAATCTGAATTCAAATTTATCCATTCTAATGAACATATTTTACCTTCATTTCATTTGCAAAAATAAAAAATGAACATAACAATTATTCTTCAGTACAGTTTGTACCAGAAACAAAACTAGAATTTTATTTTGCACAAAAACCAGGTGCAAGAGTGCTGTTTTCGGT
This sequence comes from Latrodectus elegans, assembly GCA_030067965.1. NCBI lineage: Eukaryota > Metazoa > Arthropoda > Arachnida > Araneae > Theridiidae > Latrodectus > Latrodectus elegans. Next base: position 66,757,553 of record CM057811.1, on the reverse strand, counting down.
ACATCATCTAATTTTATTATTATTTAAAAAAAAAAAAAAAAAAAAGAATGGAATTTGAATCAGTAAATATTTTCACAATTTTGAAGAGAAATATCTTATATAGTAGTTCAAATGTAACATGTTTTGAAAAGATTGCAATTTTATATTCGTCCCCTGTTATCAGTCATATTATAATCATGGATATTAAGTTTGGCATAGAAAACTTTTGAAGAAATGATTTCATTCAGTTGACACACAGGTATTGATATCGAATTTCATGAGCAAAAGTGCACAAAATTCAGGATAGTATCAAAATAATTGGTAATTACATTCTCTGATATCTGCCAAAAGTTTAGAACTCAATAAAGCAGTTGGATTACCATATATTAAACATTTATTTTATCGCAATATTTTTATTGAGTGCTTTGAGTTCTGTGTATTATTTTTATATACATTGTATACGATATTTGTCTGGTAATTTTGAATTTTAGATCTAATTTTATCACTACTAAACCAAGGTTCATTGGATTTTTTGATAATTCTATTTCGCAAGGCTTCTGATTTTTAGATTCGATGTTGAATCAAACTCCAAAGGGATGGTTTGTTTGTTGCTCAATGCTCATATTTTGCACACGAATGCTAGTTAGAACGGAAGTAACAGCTTAAAGGGGATTCTGAGCCACCATAAACATCCATGCCAAAGGTGAGATTCTGACACACAAACTCTTATGAACTGAAGGCACCGTTCAGCTCCAAAAAGAAGAGGCATAGGATTTAATATGAGAAAACGCAGATTCAAGTTATCAAATTTAACAGATTGCTCTCTACGTTCATGAACTAAGCGATTAAAGAACAAAGGTAGAAATTCAAGCAAGAATTTGTAAAATGATCAAAAAACACAATAATTATAATAGAAAATTTAGTTATTTCTGGACAAAAACTTCGTAGTAAATACACTAGGCGTAGATGTGATTATATTAATAATATTATATTAGCTTGCATAAAAAGTATTCCATTTACCAAACAAAAAAATTTTTTTTTGAAAATTTCAAAATCTGATTAAAACTAGGATAAAATTAGCAAAAAGATTTAAATAACTAATCAATTAAATAATTAGTAAAAATATTATTTAATGTTTTTATTTGAATCATATCCATTATATAAATTAAACATTTCAAAATATCATTTATTAAATTCAAAGCAATAAACACAATTATTTTCTAAGTTTTATTTCAAATCTTTTTAAATTGCAACGGCTTTTCTGAGATGTTTATATTATTTGAGAGGTATAAATCTTGATATTAAGTATGCTGGGCAAACAAGTACTTCATACTCATGGTTGGCATTTTCCAAGAATTATAGCTGTAATGTAGGAAATTTTTTTCAATTTTTCAAAAGTTTAAATTATACTCAGAATATATATTTCATCGACAGAAAAAAATTAGTATTATTATTTTACATTAAAAATTTTAGTCTCAAGCTTATTAGATGTAAATGTTCTTGAAATTATATATAACACTTATAGTCAAAGAGGAATTAGTTTATTATCAATTAAAAATATTTCATTCGGAATTCAATTTAAATCCTGATATTCAGTATATATTTTTTAAAGAATAATGATGCAAGTGAATTCATTGAATAGTATTCTAATTCCAGGGACACTTAACGTACCAAATAATGTAGTAGGTATGCATAAAGCTTATTTGCAAGAGACCACACCTTTTGCAGTAAATATAGAGCGAAAATGAATTTTGTGTTTTCGGAAAACAGTAATAATCAGTCAGTAGTCCCAAAATATCATTTTAATTATATAAAGCTATATATAAGTTTTCTAATGAAACGTTTCTATTTTCATAAATTGAAATATCAAGTAACGGAGTCTTTCAGATGACTAGACGACTTATTTTTGCATTTAATGAGGATATCGTCTACTTTTCAGACAAATAGTTTAGGGTCAAAATGTTAGACATTTTGTAGAGAGGGAAAGAGAAATTAAAAGCACATTATTGATTACATATAAGGAGAATTATGTAATGTCTACATCAAAATGCAAACTTAAATTACACTGTATATATATTTTAGAAATAATTTGTTATAAAGTTAAAATTTCGGCTTATGTACTCTATTTCATAGCATTAGCAGTAGATTTTGTAAAAGATTTTACCTTGATAAGAAAGAATGGTTAGGAAAAATTAACTAAATATATTTTTCTCATAATTTTAATGTGTAATGTAAGTGTTTTAAGCAGTTTTTATTAATTTTGTATTCGTAATGGGATTTATTTAAGCCTAAACTATTTAAAACAAATTTATTTTCAGGGTCGAATATTTTTAAACTGTTTAAGATGAGAACTGTAATTTTCAATATTTTGGATATTTAGCACAATAATCATTTTGATTATTTAGCCGAATAATGACTAAAACTTTAAAATCTGGAAATTTAAAGTTAAAATCTCTGAACTAATCTAAAGTTTGCTTTGTTTTAGGATTTTAATTTTAAATATAAATTCTTGTGATAATAATGTGCTTCTGTGAAAAATTTTTAAAATCTTTTTTATACATTTTTTCCTACTTAATCAAAACATTGCGCTCTTGCCTTCAGTTCAATAGTTCGTGGGTTCGAATCCCACCTTGGGCATGGAGGTTTGTAGTGGTTCGGAATCCACTTTAAGCCGTAGGTCCAGGTCTAATTAGCCCTCGTGTACAAAAAATGACCGCTGAGCGACAAACAAACAAATTAATCAAAACATTTTTCAAGTGCATAAACTTTTCTTGCCATTTTAATACTTTTTGCATAAAATTAAGTTCTATTTGCGTAATGGTAGCCACAGTTTATATTTTTTAGCAATTATAAAGTAATGTATTCTTTTCTTTATTTTTGAAACCCAATCGTTTAGGGTAATTTTTTATTTCAATTGTTCACTTCAAAAATGAAGCTAATTTTTCTGCCTGCTTTACAAGATTTCCTAAATTTTAAAGAAAATGTTAGAATATCGCTTATAAAATTTAAATTACACAATTTTGTGTAATTGTAAGCGACAGCAGTCAAATATTGAATTAAAATAAAATGAGCATCTTATTTTCATTTTGATAAAATTTTTGCATATTTTTGATTTTGTAAATTGTCTTTAGAAGTGCATTTTCCAAAACAAAAAAAAAAATAATGTATTACGTCTTTATATTTATATAATTATATATATATATATATATATATATATATATATATATATATATATATATATATATATATATATATATATATATATAATTTAGTTCATTCCCTTAATATTCCAGTTATTATTTGATAATTTTTAAGAGATATTGGAATTTGCCGCATGCCAGTCTTGTAAGATGAAAAATATGAGAAATAAAGTGTTTTCAATAAAATTCTAGTAAACATTTCAATAAAAAAATATTGTTTTGAAATTAAGTGAATGTAAAGTTTTGCTGCTGGCTTTCATTAGGAATAATAATAAATTTTATGTCAAATTTAGTCAAAGCTATACATGAATTTTAGAATTAACCAAGAAAAAAAATTATGGAAATAGGTTCGATATGAATTTATTAAAAACTGCAATGGACAATATGTTTTGAAAACTCAGTTAAGAAATCTCCAACAAATCACTTTTGTGATTTTAAAACACTATTTGCTGTTTGTTAATGTTGAAAAATACCCAGATAAAATTAGCTAAATGCATCTCCTTTTCACCAATACATAAAGTATTATGGGAAAATAATCCATCCACTTTGAAATTTGGCATGCAAGCTTTTTGAAGCCAATTATGCAAATGATTATATTTCGGAGTACAAAGAATTTTTATTTCACTTACAGATCATACTTCGGATTTGCAAAAACTATTGATTAAGTCAAATAACAAAATTAGAATACTTATTTTTTTCTCATTGCTGGTGCTGAAGTTTCTGGTATTGTTGTCATGCAATTTAATATCAAACCTTTCGACTTCAAATAAAATCATGTATTAGGAATACAGGAAGATGGTTAATTGTATCAATTGATACTAATTGGTCGCCACCTCTATTATATAAACATTGTTGCACAAAGATTATGAGACAATAGTTCATACAAAGAAGTTAAAAGCAAAAAGAAAACTCTGAATAGACTTGAGTGGAATATAAGCCCAAGTTGTCCCAATGAAATGGTTCTAGACAAGTTTATAGATAGATAAAAGCAAACACTTGATATTTTTCGCCTAGGGCAAACTTTCAAAATGAAATTGAAAATTATTTTATATCAGAAGACTATCTTAAAGTGTGACTCACAAAACCTATACGTGTTGTGACATGAAATTCTCATAATTAAAAAGTACAAAGATAACATATTGAATCCTGTCATTCATCTTAATCGATATCGCTGATGCTTAATTGATATCGCTACCTAAATCTTCCTTCTTTAATTGCATAACATTTGCCGCACATGGCACGCCTGGTGTATCAACATCTTGCAGATGAAACTATGGTCCATAGTTGGCACGTTGTCGCTATGTTAATCATGTTAACCATGTGTGATTTACTCTCAGGAAGCATAGAGTGGACATCTAATCCATTTTCCAAACTCTATATGAGCTTATTCACAAAATCATAAGCATCATGAAAATATGTTACCTTTCGGGTTACAATTACTCAACTATTAAGAAAAGTTTTGCATTTAATCTGTACTTTTGAAGTTAAAATATTTTATATCCCTATTAATACATGCAAAATGTAAGCACTATGGGTAACAACTTATTGTGTTCTTAAGTTATAAGTAGTATAATAAGTGCAATCACCCAATTTCGGTCTGTTTGATTACTTTTTCAGTTTGATTCTCCCTCACTATTTCTAGAATATTAATTGAATGTTTGATTTTACAACACGTGAAGAAGTAAAGTATGAGTTTTTGAAAGTAATCTCAAGCTCATAATGCTGAAAAAAACAATCTGCCATGAAGAAAATAATGTAAGTCGTTTTCATCAGAAACTTAAGATAGCTATCAAAGTGGGAAAAAAGAAGCGAGCAACTGTTAACTACTATATTATTTAGTGTCTTCTAGAAATTCTTCAAAAAATGAATGTGAAAGGACTTAAGCTCTACCACGACAATGTTTCTCATTTTAGGAAGACTGGAATTTGAGCTTCTGGAAGAAAAACACACATCTTAATTATAAAACCATTTCACTTGATGTGTGCGAGTTCTAGTTATTTTTTTGTCTAAGAGAAACTGTCATTATTTCTTATTTTGAAGATGATATTAGGGGAGGGATCTAAAAACGTGTTTTTTTTTTACCAATTCCAAAAAGTAAATAATTTGAGAACTTAATCATCATGAAATTCGCCAATTTAAAGTGAATTGCTGGTGTAGATTATTTTCAACATTTTTCAAATTTCGGAACTATAACTTTAAAAACCTAAATATGTTTCATAATTTTAGAAATGAGCTTTATATATTAATGTATGTGTATATAAATTTATATACGTATTTATATATGTTTTCTTTTAAGGCACACGCACACACACACACACACACACACACTGTGTAACAATAACAGGTCTTCAGATTAATTTTTATTACTTTTATTACGTTTGTGTTATAAATTAAATTTTTATTTGGGCTTATGTGTTAATATTCTTTTGTATTTCCTTCACTACAATTTTTAACCCCTCTACATTTCATATCATGTTACATACTAATGAACGCAAGCTATTGATATTCCTTATTTAGTCAAAACTTCAAACCAGTTTTTTTTATTTCGTTAAATTGTAACTGATTCACTATGTTTTTACTAATAATTCTTCGGTAAACAAGCGTTTGTGTAAAAGGAAGAACATATGCGAGAGCAAAAATATTTTCTAACTTACTAATAATATCTGTGCTCCAAACTTACAGTAAATACTTTTTCAATAAGATATAAACTTGTTCATGAGATAACTGTTCAGCTTAAAAGTTGATATCAGATATGCAATGATTATACTTTGATGAAAATAGAGCAATCATTTAATCTGGGGCAACTGTTTTCATTTTACAATATGTGGGTTCAGAAAGGGCTACGCTCATAGCTGCCCTTATTATGATTTCTTATAATACAAGTAGAATTATCTCAGAAGATTTTGCAGATGCTTATCATAGTTGGCAGTAAACATTGTGCTTAGAGATAAATCTTAGGGCAAATACTGTCAGATAAGTGCAAGATGAGGCCATGGCCAGCGATCTCAATAATTTTTCTATGGAGACATTTAACCGATACATTATTAAGATGGGGTGAGGGGATTTTACTTAGGCGATGTGTCACATCCTATGTACCAGTTTAACAGGTTATTAATACTATGTCGATGACGTTTTGCTATTGCTTGTATTCGTCTTCATAACATGCCATCATGGAACTATTTTCTCTAGATTCTTTTGGTAAAATTCACCTATCTCTAGATTCTCTTCGTAGAATTCACACATGTCCAGAGTCTCCTCGCAAAAGTCACATGTCTCTAGATTCTTTTTGTAGAATTCACACATGTCCTGAGTCTCCTCGCAAAATTCACACAACTCTAGATTTTGCTCTAGATTTTTTCTAGAGATGTGTAATAAAATTTACACATCTCTAGATTATCTTCTTAAAAATCATACATCTCAAGATTCTCTTTATAAAATTGATATCCTATCAATGTTATTAAGGTAATCAGATCTCTCGTCAATGAAAAACGTGTATTAATAGATCAGATATTGAATGCTGAGGAAGTCTACACTTGTTGAAAGTTCAGGAGCGTTCAATATTCCTCCATTGGTTTGGATTGGAGAGGGTGGTTACTGATTGGGCTTTAACTTCACTACTTGGCTATATCTCTAAATTATGAAGTGGATGGCTCTCTCTCTCTCTCACACACACACACACTTACTTTAGGATATATTCTCTAAAAGTTAAAGTTTGAATCTATTAAAAGGTTCTCATACTAAGAACCTAAGATAAAAAAAAAAAATTCAACTCAATTATTTCCAAGGTTCTCCGAATTTGTAATTTCAAGGACTTTCAGGATTGATGTTTCCGAAAATATAGAATTTGACCTACTTTTTTTTATTTTGCACTTAGATGCACTTCGACTGAAGTAGAGAAAAAGTTGAAATAAAATTAAGAAATCCATAGACGTATAGCAGCAAAACAAAGAAAAGAAAAATGTACCATTGTTATCAGTCATGTATGATTTGGTCTCATCGACAATTCTTCCCACAGTTGTCAATCTGAAGTTAGCATTGGCAATATGTTAAAAAATTGCAAATCAATATTAAAGAAGTAATTTTCCGCAATGTTTTTATGGCTAGTAAAATTTATTCAATTGAGTGATTCACAATGACTCGCGAATTTATATTTGGCTTACGCATGTATTGTTAGACGGTGTTGCGCCTCATTAAATTATTCCCTAAAATATTTTTTTAAGAAAAAACACATGAAAGTTGAAATAAAAAATAAATAAGTTAGAAACCTTGAGATTTAAAAGTCAATGCTAATCCACACATAGAACATAGCAGATTTCTTTTTATATTAACTATCATTTTTTTTTACATCAGGTAATGAAATCTTTAAGTTCAGAAATCTAAATTGTGTGATCTATACTGTGTACACAAATATTTAAAAATAGTGGTAACCGTGACTGTCTCAACATTCTTTTTTGGAAATATTAACTATGAAAAGTATACCAGTAGAGTCCGGTTAAATTATCTTCACAAGTACAAAAATATCGTTGAGAAAAATACTAATCATATACAGATAGAATGTATATAAAAAGATAAATAAAAACATGTTTTTTTTTTAATTCAGGATCATTCATTTTAATTAAAAATTAAAAAAGTAAACACACGATATAGTATTTTATGTTACTATTCAATTAAAAGTACGATACATACATACATATATATATATATATATATATATATATATATATATATATATATACACAGGGTGCGCCATAAATTCGTGCAAATTTTAAAAATTAATTAAAAAAGCACAAATGATATTAAAAAAGTGTGCTTTACACCAATGGCATCAAAAACGGGCTGATTTTTTTATCAACAAAAAAATTAAAAATCCGCCTTTTTGTGATGCCATTCCTGGAAGCCACATTTTTTAACATCATTTGTTCTTTTTAATTTAAGTTTTAAAGTTTTCACGCATTTATGGAGCTCCCTGTATATATATATATATATATATATATATATATATATATATATATATATATATATATATATATATATATATATATATATATATATATATATATATATATACAGAGAGAGAGAGTAAATACTCATCATTAAATAATAATATTAATATCATAACAATTAATACTCCAATAATGAAATGTGGAAGAAATTGCAAAATTGAATTTGCAATTTCTTTCAAATGCTAATATCCAGCATCTACTAGAAATTCCATATTTCAGCACTACAAACGGCAAAAGAGATGACAACTTATACAATGGGACACCCAGTGGGTGTGCAAAATTGAATTTGCAATTTCTTTCAAATGCTAATATCCAGCATCTACTAGAAATTCCATATTTCAGCACTACAAACGGCAAAAGAGATGACAACTTATACAATGGGACACCCAGTGGGTGTGCCATCATTGCCCCAAATGTGGGTGGATCTTCGTAATATAGAAGTGGAGACCCAACACAAGACATGGCCTGCTAATCTCAAATGTATCACTTCACATGGAGGATATTGCAGCCACGACGTATTTAACGTGCCGTACTCACCATTAGCGAACACGTTGAATCTTCGATTGTGAGTGGGATTCCAACTCACAACCTTTCAATAACAAGAACGAAACAGTCTAAGTGACCTCTCAAACTTTAATGAAGAAAGAAAAAAAATGTTTATCATTTATGAAATTGTTAATTAAAAATAGTTCGATAACATAAAAAATAATTCGAAACTCAGTTCCATCAGTTCTTTAAATTTTGTGTGGGTGTGTCTTTAAATATTCATACTTAATCGTATAATTGGTATTTATGCAAAATGTAATAAGTGGTCTTAAATGATTGAGCATTCTCTGAAGTTTTGTAAATAGAAACAAATAATAAAACAAATTTATATATTATCATTTTCTTAGGAATATTATTAAGGCTTTATTAAAATTTCTTAGCAGTGTTTCTAGCATTCTTAATTCTTAAAATCATTGTTTTTTGAATGAGATTAAATTAAATTAAGATATAGCAAACACTTATATCAAGCCTTTTCTCCAACATCAATCATTATTTAAAATGCCTCACACACACAAAAGTCTAACGAACGACGAGAAAGTTTAACGCAATTTTCAGCTACTAGGATATCCAAAATGTATGCTTGAAATATCATGTCGACATATAAGCCTGTTTTAAATGTTTTCTTTGTTTATCACATAGAAAAAAATCGAAAATCCTTTGGTATCAATCACTTTTAGAAATATTGGGAAAACCCAGTATGTTTTCATCTAATGCTAGATAAAAAAAAATTAAATACAAGCTTTTGCTCATTGAAACAATGTAGTACTTGATGTCATATAAGCGCTGAATTGCAGTCTAAGAAAATTATGCCGCAAAATCTAAAACTGAGGAAGACAATAAAACAAATTTACTTTGCATTTTTTTTGTTAAGTTATCCAGAAAATAGTTTTGACTTCAAGAATTCCCATACCAAATTTAAATGTATGATCCTAATACCAAATTTAAATGTATGAAGGATGGTTTAGTAGCTATACAACATTAACCCTGTATAATTATAAACTTAAAGTTTCAATTAAGACTCTTATGATTATCACTGCTTAATATAAATTTATTTTTGACACCTCATAATAGATAGGCTACTGCCCTAGAAGCACTTAAGGCATTTTAATTTCATCACGTAAATTTCGTTTTGGGTGAGATTTTCATAGATAAAGGACTGTGTTCACAGGTCACACAAGGGAAAAAAACCGGAAAACTGTCAAGCAACAACTCCATGTCAGCAATGCCCGTAGAGGGCAGAATCGTAGTATCCATTCCCCATTGATCAACGATGGCGGGAATTGAACCCAGGACATTTCTATGTAAAGAGAATGGTGCTACCAGTAGTAACACAGAGAACCTAAGTTTTGATATACAGTCATTAAATGTAATTTTAAACAAAGTTTGAAATTAAAACTTAAATTTCATGTTTGTTATTTATTACTAAAATGTATTAATTTGTAAAAGTAAGAGATAAAATAGTATAAAATTGACCGTTAAAACTTTTTAATTTAAAAAAAAATACGCAAGCTAAAAGGAAGGAAATGTTTCTTTTTTTTGATGTACTTTTTCTTTTATTTTTTTCTGAATTGATTTTAAATTGAATGTTCACCAGCCGAGATGTTTTTTAAAAACCTAATCACGCAATTGATATATATAATATATATATATAATTCAATAAAATGATCAAAGGTTGTTTTTAAAACTATTATAAACCAAAAAAGAAAAATTACTTTTACTAATGTTTTATAAAATTTATTATTTTAATATATACGGGGAGTCAAAAATCATAACTAGATGTCGCTAGTTGATAGCGAACAATGCGCATACTCCTAGACAAAGTAAATTAAATTGTAAGAAAGAATTAGTTTTGTATTGACGATGTGAGCAGGCACTCCGCCTATAACCATGTTTTGATATGATGTTATTATCAGTGCGAGTAGGCACTATAACAAAACAGCTTTGTCCTTTTAAATGTTACTGTTCGTTCAGTTTTGGTGTAATTAAAATGTGTCCATTTTAATGCAGTGTATTGCTTATAAGCTATTGACACACTCTGCATGCATTAGCGCATCCTTAAACTAAATTTTTAATAAAAATTATTCCAAAAATGAAAATAGCTGAAAGATATAAATAACATCTTTCATTTTTTTTAAAAATTAAAACGAAAAAAAAAGTGATGAAAAGTCCTCAAACACTAAGAATTTTCGAGTCACAAATTCTTTAATAAAACATAAAACCAAATGCATGAAATTTTGAGTTAAGTTTTAAATTAGTGTTTCAATTTAATAAAAAAATTTAAATATTATTCTTAAGAAAAACTGGTTTAAAATCAGAATTATATATTGAATTTTGTGTTTATTTCATTTGCTTACGCCGATCAACTTGTCTAGTGGGCAGCGTGCCTGACTGCGGATAGGGAGGTCCTGGGTTTGAATCCCGGTTCAGGCATGGATGTACTTTTTCTCTATATCCTGTCTTTGTCCTTTCCTTGTGTGTAAATGAAGTATGAATGGCGCCTACCCTATAAACGGGTCCCTATGGCATATGTGAAGGGGCGATGGTGACCCACCCCCTGTGGTGCACCCGGGGCAACGCCTCGGCGGTAAAGCGGTCGCTGTTTGTAGCCAGTTCCTAGAGTTAAAAGGGACTATACATCTCGATATACCTTGACCATTGAAAAAAAAATCATTTGCTTACAAATTAATTCTTCGATACTTTTTCATAAAAAAAATTTTATTTTCATTTTTTATGATGTTGTATAATAGAATACTTCTTTTTAAAATAATTATAAATGAATTTTTTATCCTAAATATTTTAAATATATGAAGATATGAAGTAAATGATGTACCTAATTCATGCAGCTTCCATTATTTTCTAGTTCGTAGTTCATACCGGTTTCCATTATTCTCGATATGTAATTATAAAACAACATGCTAACAGCTTAATTGGTGATATAGAAACATTAAAATTTCACGATGCGATATATATAGAGTAATTATTTTGACTTTCAACATTTGTAAGCAATCTCAAGCGAAGGACTTTCGCTGTAGATATTGCAAAATTAGACCTGCATTGTAGTTTCTTGGCATATAGGTCATGGACGCAGGAAAAGTCACTTTACAGGCAGAGTGAGACGTGCCAGACCATAAATACGTGATCGTTATGTGTTTTCGACAAGTTATG